>JARHVA010000556.1:4687500-4930000 GCA_037957365.1 Torreya grandis
GAATATTGGTATAATATTGATCAATATAGTGAAGTAAAAGAAGAAATAGATGATGTTGAACTTAATTCTCCTTATTTTACCCTATTTTTTGTTTAATAAACCAAATAAGCATTAAATAATTTAATCAATCAAGTTGTTGAATATATATAATTTATTAATAGTTCTAATTACAACTTATTAATTTTAATAGTATGTTATTTTTTAAAAATGATAATAATAGGAAAACATAGCTTAGATTTTAAGATTATGTTGGTTTGAGATTAAGAAAAGTTATCTGAAACATACTAGCACATGTTTGTGACAATTTGGGTTTAGGAATAAAGTTTGTGCCTATGTCTAGATAGGTCTACGCTACCTAGACAACAACACAGGCTGACCTTGTCGATTGACTATGGAACTATCCACTATAAAAATGATAAAACTATAACTTACCACATATTCTTATCTACATTAAAACCATTGAGATACCACCACATATTAAATAATGTGTGGAGATACATGCAATATGAAACCCTAGTTTCTGCATGAAATTGATTAGATATCACATTTTGGGAGTGTTGGGTGAAAGGGATTGAGCTGGATTGACCTTAGGGAATCCTTGTTAACTGATGATAACAACATAGGCTAACCTTGTCCATTGACTATGGAATTATCCACTATGATAATGATAAAACTATAAATTACTTACCATATATCCCTATGTACATTGAGACCATTGATATACTACCACATATTAAATAATGCATGGAGATACATGCAGTATAAAACCATAGTTTATACATAAAATTGATTAGATATCACATTTATGGAGTGTTGGGTAAAATGGAATGAGCTGGATTGACCTTGGTTAATCATTGTTAACTAATCAAACATTACATTACATTTCCAATACTCTAGTTGAAACTTAAATGTTTTCCTCATGCTAATGTATATGTGTAAAATTATGAATGTAAGCCTAAATTCTCTTTATCATATTTTAACCTTGGCACAAACATATAAAAATAGATAAAACTTTGTAAATTTTATATTTATCTTCAATAATTATGTATATGAAAGATGTAATATTTATTGATATATTGATAATATGAAGTTCCATCTTAAATACCTTATAGTAGCTTTGTATTTATAAAGATATTGATTTAAAATTAGGTGACCTATTATAATGCAAAAATATAAGATAACAAGACCTAAACGAGTAAAAAAATAAACCAAATGAAATTTTATACAAAATAAATCTAAAAATTACACTTGGATAAGTTCATATTTCACATACAGGTTCATCAACCTGCTCTGTTAATAAACTATAGAACTATCTAAAGAGCACACAAAAAGATGAAAGAGAGGAAAGGTGGATACCCATGATAAAATTGACAAAATAAACAATATTAATCAATTTACTTTACCCTATTTTTAAAAAAAATAAATGTTGTTTAATAGGTATAAATCTTGATAGATATATTCATATTTTAATATATGACATTTAAGAATAAATATGATTATGAAGTAAAATTGAGTGAAATTAAAATTAACAAGTGGCATATTATAAAAATATTAAGTATAACCAAATACAATATACTTAAATTTTTAGTTTATGGTTGACTATAACTAATGTTTGATAGTTAAAATTAGGATAAGAGAATACTATGCCATCTCGAGATCAAAAATATATCCAATAGATATTTTTGGATAGGTCCATACTTCCTATGAATTACCATAGGCTGGTCATGTTTTTTGACTTTAGACTTGTCTGGTTTAAATATGATAAATTTGTGACTATTTTTACACCTATGCCCATGTCTACTAGTAGGCTTAGATATTTCACTTGTGTTAGTTTCACACATAAATAATTGTTTCTTTCTCTTTCCATTGGAAACCATATAGGTACTTTTGAAATATATAAACCTTAAAAAATATGGGGAAGTGTAATGGGTTGAGATAAATCCAATCACCCCTATTGATTATTGACCATTGACTATATATCTAGATACTCTGAGGAGGGTATCAATCCACACATAGTTTTCCCACCTAGAGTGATTGTGAAATTGTGCTCCTTGACTATATGTAATGTAGCTATAAATTTGACTTTGATACTTAAAAATGTTATCTCTTTACTTGATTTAAAATTATTAAAACTTGGCTTATGAATATTCATGGTGAATGATCTTAGATTTTGGGAATAATAGGGAAAATTTTCTCAATGGACATTAGTGTAAATGATAGTTGTCATAAATATATATAGTCCCTTAATGAATTAAAATTTATTTATATTTATATTGAACCTTTTAATTTTTTCCTCAAGCTAAATTGTGAAATGTGTGGGATGACCAAATGAATATTTATAATTTTTAAAAATAGCCATTAAATAGTGTGAGAATGAGGCTATGCTATCTATGGACCTATCCCATAAAATAATAGATAGTTATCTTGAGGTTGGAATTAACATGAGAGTGATATATAGATGTTTTGGGAATTAAATTATAAATTATTGTATAGTAGTGATGATGAATAAAGGGATCAAGCCTATATATAGATAAATATCTTAGAAGAATAATGAATAAGAGTCATGTATTTAGGTGCAAGTCAATTAGTTTAAGATACATCAATAATTAACATTTTCAAGTACCTGTGATGAGATTTAGGTGTTTACATTCCCCCCCCACCCAACATATCCTAGTAATGAAATTACTAAATAAAAAAGAGAATAAAATTGAGTGTGTATAACACACTTTATATTTTGATATGAAAATCCAATTATGTAGGGCCCTCATTTTAGAAAACTCTTAAAAAATGCATTAATTAGTCATTGTCCATATTTAAGTTTTGAAAAATATGAAACTCTAAAATTTTTAAAATTGAAAAGAGAGTAGGGAGTACACACACAAGGAGATTAAACCATATTACCATGTAACTTGTAAAAGATGATAACACATAGCATAAATGTCCCCCCTTGTCCAATAACATGGAGATATGGTTCCTAATATTTAACCATTAACAAATTAAGTGTGATCAAGTCCTAATTTTGAATAATCAATCAAGCCCTTTGAGTTGGAATGATGCATGCTGCAACTATCATGAGGATAATTACCCAATGTAATAACCTAAAATAAGGTGGAACCATGATGAGTTCACTATAAGTGATGCCAAGTCCATTAAGTGTCACTAGATTGAATGTGCATCACCTATAAAAAAATATGGAACCACACAATGGATTTACTAGAAGTAATGCCAAGGTCATTGAGTGTTGCCATACACAAACACACATTACCCATAATATAATGAATCACACCATTACAAATAGATCTAGATTCTACTTGCATGATCAAAAGAGAATGAATAATATTCATGTCCCAACATGACCTTGGTACCAATAGATTTGAGGTGATATAAAACTATTTTCCATTGAAATTTGTAAACTTTATTGTATTTCATATGCACATGAACCAATATCATGACTTTTAACTTTGAAAAATGTATATATGTGCATGAATCAATATGATTTCAACTAAATCTATGAAAAATGATATATAATTCCATGTATCTATAAGCTCATATATAATTTTGTGAAACAAGTAAATTTGTTCTTGTAATATTCTTACATATGACCCTATGCTTATGCATCCAATTATGTATGAATTTGTACTCTAGTTTTTGTAAAGTAAGTGCATATGTATGTCACATGACCCCATAATCTATATCAATGCACCAATATAAATCATTTATGTAATTTTTGAATTAATTTAGATCTTTAAAATGTGTACTTTATAATAAAATCATATTTTTTTACTCTTAGAGGCTTGAATATCTAAGATAAACCCATTGTGATATCCCTTTTGAGATGAGGGATGTAGTCCTCAAGTCATTCATCTCAAAGAAGAGTTAATTGTATTATGTGATAAAGATACAATCATGTAGCATCATGTCATCATGTGGATAATATGTCATCATAGTAATGTAATTTTAATTGAATCATGTGTGTAACATATTGAATGTGATGCTTACAAATTCATTTCTAGGTAGAAATAACAATGAGACATGAAATAAAGTAGCCATATTTGAATAATAATATATAGTAAAAGTGTATGATATGTGTCATGGCACCATTAATCAAGATTAGGAAGCATAAAAAGCATAACACATAATATCACACATAGGGATAAGGGATGCATACAATGGATGTCAACATGTCACAATAAATAAGGCCAATGGAAATGTGAAAGACATCAAGAATGCCATAAACTAAGTACATAAAAATGTCACATGCACAAAGCCAAGTGGTACACACTATAATAAAATAAAATATATCCTATCATGAACCAAAGTAAAAACATTTAAGGAGCATAGAAAAAGTGAAAACTAATCTACACTATCCATACGTATCAATTTCATATCATATCTATAGACACATAAATTAAACATTATAGCTAAAATAATGAACTTGTGACAAATTATACACACTTAGCTCATTCTTAATTCTACATTCCTTGACTAACCTTAATTAACTTGATATGTATACAACCCTTGATTTTTAATAAAATTTGATTCTAAATAACCCTATCCAACTTTACAAACAACCTAAAGTCACTTTTAAACTAATCCACACTTCTAGTTTAGCTATCTATGCTCTTCAAACAAGGTTGATCCATTTAGAATATCTTTCTCCTTGATCTTATCCAATTTTTTCAACTACATCTTTTTTCCAAACAATGAATCTTTTCTCAAATTTAAAATTAACAAATGGGTCATACTACACATTTAGTAATACTCATCTGAAAGATTTCCTAATTGATCACTATAAATCCATATTTTTATGCCATTTTGAACCAAGAGGCTCATACCAAGGAAAATTACCATAATATCTAACTTCACATTGAGAGAAAAGCACCTATTTTCCCAATTCAAATACCAAAAGGTCACAAGTCATTATTTAAACACTTAATAAAACTAGCGTTACAATGACATTTAACATTTTTCATCAGTCTTTCACACACCCCCCAGTAACATGGGAGAACTACATAGAGTTTGATCTCTTTTTAGAGTATTGGTATGTTAGAAACCCTCAACAAAATGGATTTTGAAGTCTAACATAACTTCAACCACTAACCCATTTTTCCATTTTATCCATTTATCATCTATGGTAAATTGATCTAGGGTTACAAGTGATTTTTTTTACATAATGAGTTTTATAATAGATTAAGAGATCATGGACAGTGAAATAGAACATATAGGCAAAGGAAACCTATAACATCATTAATAGATATAAAAACTTTATAGAATGCTAGTTCACATTAAAGATAACATGAAAACTACCCCTATCTAATTCTAGTGGCCTTATCCTATATCTAGTAAAAACACAGAGCCACACAATTGATCTCATAGTTTCACTTACAATCTGACACCCTTATTTTCTAGCTAAGTTATTTCTTTCTAGAATTTCCCCCTTTTAGTATATTTCCAGATATAAGAAGTTCCAAATTAGTTTATGACATTTATTGTATATCTATAGCATTATGATTTTATGCATAAGTTTGTCAAATTAGGTAATTAATTCATATATTTTCCAAATTTGATAAAACATATTGGTGAACCCACTTATTGATTGAATATTTCAAAGCCTAACCATAGATGTTTCTAGGGTTTTTTTATTTTTATTTTCAAATTATTGTCCTAGCATTTTTAGATTTGATAAATTATTTAATAAAAACATTCTTCCAAGTTTTTATTTCATATTTTATTCACCTTAATAAATTTATTTCTACCTATCTTAGACATATTGATACATTAAGTTATCCTCAAGTTGAATATTTTTAGATTTTTGTTGATAATACTATAATGATAGAACTAATTAATAGACTTGATGACATAAAATAAAGATAATTACATGGATTTATTTTAGAGAATCAAGATATGAAAGATATATTCATAAATATTGTTATAAAGGAAATCAAGAGAGCATCTGAAGGCCAATCTTATCAGACTTCTAATATTATGGGTTCTTTACATTTCTTGGAACCATTAGTTTCTACTTTTGTAACACCATCTACCATGGGGGAAACCCAAGGGATTTAAAAAATTAATATGCTAATTCATACTCAATAATTAGGATCGCTACCTTTAGTTAGCACACATTATTATTCTCCTAATGTAGAATCCCTTATGCATGATATTAAATATTTACAAACTAAGTTGTTAAATTTGGAACAAGGTGTATACACATAACTTGATCATTTACTAATTTTATCTCTCTTACAATAACTTATCAAGTTTCAATCTCTTTGAGTGAATGCCTTAAAGGGTACACTAGGAAAGTTGTGGGAAAACTGATGGTTCTTTGCAAGATAAATTAGTTTTATCTATCATTCCAATATCCATTCCAACTTCCATAAATTTGGTCCCCTAAGCTATATCCTTCTATCCAATATCCTTTAATTATGTTGAGACTTATATTTTCATACTATTTTGTCCATATCAATGTAGTTCTAACCATTATCCTTCAAATCCAAACCAAATCAATTAGATATATATAGTTCTATACTTTTTGGTGTACACTTCATAATTAGGTTGGCTTAACTAACCTAGTTTGAGATCAGTCAACTCATTTAGGACTAAATCAAGTTGGCCAATATTGTCAATTAAATATTTAGGAGGGATTATAATCATCCATAACTATAAATAGAAGACACCATTTAAATCCGAGAGAGATAAACATTCATTTTCAAATGCTATTTCTCATATTTCAGCCCTAAGTCTACATTTGGAGGATTTACTGCTTAGATCTTGTCTTAGAAGGAGAATATTATCTTATGGGAACTTGGATGTAATAGGAGGAGTCCTATCCTAGAGCTTGTTTCAGCCATTGAGATCCTTAAAACCACAATAATCTCTTGAAAAACACCATTTTCTAATGGAGAAATTGACTCTCAATAGGTGTTGTTAAAGGTAAGTATATTATAGCCCTAGATCTTTCCTTTTGATAAATAGAAGTTGCATAATTGCTTGGTTAATGAATTTATATCTCCTTGTTATCTCTACACTTAAACTCAGTGTGGCTATAATATTATTCAAAGTTGACATATATGCATATTTGGTAACATAAGCCCCCATTTTCCTACCATGGCTCCTTACCCATTTTTATATGTTTCTAACCCATCCCATTATTTACATTTCTTGATTGAGATATTTGATTACTTTATAATTAGAGACCTAGTTAGGGCTATTGAATTGTGTTAATTTAATAGAGGCTTTGGAACCCTTTCTCTTGAGATTGTGTTGTAGGTGCTCCCCTTGCCAGGTTTATCAGATCCATTAGTCATAGCTTAATTTCATTATATATGAATGAGATCTACTTAATTTACCTTCTCTAAATTTAGATATTTAGGTAAGATAGTTAAAGGTCAATCCTATCTCATTACATACATTTTGGTGAACCCAAAATGAACTAATCATTGATTGCACCTCTATATCAAACTGTATTTAATAGTTTGATCCATTTTTTTCCATTTCTTTGTCAACAAACTATATTGAACATGTCATGTTAGCTATCTAGATTGCACCCTAGTTGAAAGGAAAAAAGTTCAAGTCCTACTTTCTAACCTAGACTAATATGGGAATGGTCTAAGGATATGGGTTGACTATATATAGACTAGACCTCTAATATTTTTTATAAGGATAACTCCTTAGATTTTATGATTTAGACCTTACTTCTAAATCTAAGACTAGTTGGGGTGGAAAGAGTTAGCAAGTTGCATTAACTAAAACCTATTCTACGATGTGGTGATGCACAAAGAATTTTTTAGATCCACTCTTAAGCTTTGACTCCTTAAAACACTAATGAACCATGATAGAAGCTAATGCAATTATTACTATAGTTTATATATAATATTATTTTGTATAGAGTTCTATTCGATACACTCAAATTTGGGGGCAATGAAAATAAGGTTTGGTTAAAGACACTTTAAATTTAGATATACACTATATCTTTGAGAGATTAACACTATGACACACTATATGATCTATAAATAAATCCTTAAACACTTAAGTTGAGTTTGGACATACAAATGGAAGATGAAATTCACATTTTCACATTTAAACATGCACAAAACACTACTAACTACTCCAAGAGGGTTTGAAGATAGTTCTGATAGAGTCTAGTCATACCATCCCAAGCGATCCCAAGCGATACAAAATAATAATTCAAAGGCTATAATTATATTATAATGGAAGTAAGAGAGAGGGAAGTATCGCACTAAAAAGGGGATTGAAGCCAATTAAAATCCACATTAAAAGATGTTATAACTACCATCATGAATCAAGCCCACTCAAACCCTTATTGATGGATCTAGGTCACTCTAGTATATTTCATCATGATAATATCTTCTCTATGATGCTCCATAGTAAATACAATGATGGGATCAAGTCACTTTCATATTGTCCTGTTGAAAAACTGCTCATGACTAGTTTGTTGATGCATACCCAAGTGAGGAGGGAGGTCATTTTCATGTAGCTAGTTTTGGAAACTATCATTGAAATCTATGTGTTTGCTTCTATAGGTTATTAATGGTGTCATCTAATCCTAAAATATCCACTCCTAGTTCAAATTGAAATGTGATCGAGCTTGGCTCCATTCATACTTGCTTACCTTGGTCCTATTTTGTCGACAAGACATCGACCTTTGATCTATGTTAAGTCTAAAAAACCTAAATATATCTCTATAAGGCCCTGATGGAAATTCTTATCCCTTATATTTATGTATCCTAGTCCAAATCAGATCGAGTTTGAGCTTTATTCCATGCACTCCACCATCTCGAGTCATATTACTTGATTTTCTTGAGTCAAGATGCTCCATCAACCCTAGTCAAAAAGGCATCCCATATTAATTCATCTTTTATTGGCTGTTAGCAATTTGAAATGGATCATTGACCCTTGAAACTTCATTCAATCCATTTTATCCTTCAAATATGAACAAATATGAGCCCTCAAATTTACCTTTGAATTGTCAACTCTATCTCTATTTATAACACATGTTAATATGTGTTAATCTTTAGAGTCTACCAACTCTCTAACTTATGCCATGTGTTGATACCTAAATCTATCTAACTATATAACCTAGCTCATAACATCGATCTCAAATGGTATAAATGTCTAAGAAACCTAAATCTTCTGTTAGTCAAACACATCTTTGACACTTGTCATGCCTATATTTTCTCTTTTTATTTGCTAACCATTTTATCTCCACTCACTATTAGATCTAAATGTAGGATCAAATGAGTACCATTCATCTTATTGGGACTCACTATTTGAAAGCTAATAGTTAGTTCATGGTCTTAAATTTGATGCCCTCACTCTTATCAAAAGATGTTTGCATGATTATCATTGATGGTCACACAACCATCAAATTTAAAATCAAATAGGATTGTCTTGATCTATCCATAAATTTTACATCTCATCAATCTTCATTTGACATTTCATATAACATGATTGACATCTTGTGGACTATTAAATTTAAGTGTAGATAGATTTTTTCCTAAGTTATATTTTGACATTTATGTGAATGTCCCATGTTGTAATTTCATTTTTTGAAAAAAATTGTGGATTTATATCTTGAAGTGTGAAAATAATGAGGGTACAAAATTTTTAGGGGATGTTCCTAGCATCAAGAGGAACAAACCCATTTGATTCACTAGTCTCAAGAGATTTTGAAGTAAAGATATTCAATGCTCAATATGGTTGGTCCATATTAGTTTTGTGTGATGTCCTAATGGTGGTAAAGCTCAAATGACTATGGAAAAATTAGTGAAATCCAATTGAGGAGCCAAAATTGATCTTGTATAACTCCATTTATGCTTTGATAGAGGACCTAAGACTTTGCATGTAGAAACTAGTGACCAAAATCAATAAACCCATGTGACCAATTTTCCTTGACTCATCCAAACGTACATGATCTATCCAAAACAAACTACCTACTTATGCTTTCTACCACTAGATCTAAAATGTCAAGGCAAACTCAAATGAATAACTGGATGGAATCCATACACTTCTACACTTATTATAATAACCTTTGATATCCCATAAAATCTCTAAAATAATTTAGACCTATCCCAAACCCTTTTTCATCCATTGATTTTTCAAACCATGCAAGAGCTTGGTATGTTGGCCAAAAATGGCTAACATATTTGGTGACTTAGTTGGCTTGATTAGCCTACTAGTCATGGAACCTAGACCTTGATTTAACTTGTTCAAATGAAAATTATTAAAAATGGACTCTACTTGACTTATGGAAACACTTTTTGGAGTAATGGGGGGGGGGATAAAAAAACAATAAAGGACAAAGTAATAACCTAAACTAAAAATAGAACAACTAAAAAATAACAATGTGTAAAAGCACTTGGAGGAAAAGAACATACCTATCTAATAATGTACAAGAGGAAATATATGAGACTAGTAGTAGAACTTGAGATACCTCCCATTAATAGGGATGTGAAGTATTTCTCCATTTAAATTTATTAGATCAAAGGCATTTCTCTCTTTTTAGCCCATGATGAGATAGGGTCTACTCCAAAGGTTGTCAAACTTGGAGTGTTTTCCTAGTTTTTCACAATATTCAACCCATTTTGAGGACTAAATTACCTTGATAGAATGTATTTAATGAAGATATTTTATCAAAGGAAATATTGACCTATTTTTGGTTAGACCACATGGAATTCATGGCATCATCCCTTATTTCATTTATCTCTCTTAATTCATTCATTCTGACCTCCATTGCATCACTTTCTATAAGCTCTAGTTGGTGTGCAAGATCCAAAGCTTACAATAAAATTGGTAACCTTGATTCTCTTCCATAGACTAAGAGATAAGGTGAGTTACCAATGGCCTTCTTAGGGGTGATATTATTATCCCATAAGGTAGTCTTTAACTTTGTGTGCCAAGATTTTTGGTTATCTTCCATTATCCTCTTAATGATCTAAATTAGGTTATTATTAGTGGACTCAACTAGTCCATCACCCTATAGATAGTAAACATATGAATATGTTAGATAGATACCCTACTCATGAATCCATTCACATACCTTTGTGCCACTAAATTCCAAAGCATTGTTTGATAGTATAGTGGATGGTGCTTCAAAATGGGTGACTAGGCTCTCATAGAACTCAAGTATAGAGTTCTCATTTGGTTCCTTTAAGGGGAATGCTTCCACTCATATGTTGAATTATTTTATGGGTGTCAAGACTCACTTATGGCCAGTACTAGATGGAGGATTAATCATGCCAATGAAGTCTAAACCCCATTGCATGAAAGGCTGTTCAACTTGAATAGGCTTTAGTAGCATGGTAGCTAGCTTCTATTTCCCTATAAATAGTGAACACTTCTTCACCAATGCATGTGTATATCTAAATAAATTTGGAAAAAATTAACCATCTTTAATTATTTTTGTAGTTGTGGTCCTGGCTACAAAATGGCCTTCTTTAGGACTATCATGAAATTTCTTGAGAAGTTTATCAAATTGGTTAATTTCAACACATCTTAAGAGCCTACCTCCAATGTCCATTTTAAACAACACTCCATAAATAAGAATGTATGGTATTGATTTTAGCTTGAAATTTATTCCTTGAGATGAATTTAAATCCATTGGACACTCTCTTGCTTATATAAATCTAGCAATATCCTATGTCTAGTTGAATGGAAGAATATCTTCATCTTCTTGTTGAGTGTCTTAGATTATGAGGATTTTCTGCTTTTCTTTCCTCACATAATTAACAATATGTTCACATAATCCCTTCCCTTTTACAAGATTTGTGATCTTGACCTTAATGTCATACTCCATACACTTGGTAACCCACCCAACTCTCTTTTCATTTAAGTCTCTATTGAGGATAAAATCCTTCACACTTGAATGAGCCACCATTATTATGATCTTAATATTTGAAACTAGATGCCTAAATTTCCTTAAACTCATAAAAAAAGAACATGTTTTTTTTAAAAAATATATGTTTCTTCATAACCTTCCAAAACTTGGATGAAGAAAGCAATGGGTTGCTCCAAACCTTGGTCATTCTACTGCATGAGCATAGTTGAAATTGCATCTAATGTAGAAAATGCATAAAGATAGAAATTATTTAAATATAGATTTAAAAGTGTGTGGGCATGATATATGGCCTCCTTTATAGCCTCAAAACTCATCTTACCTTCTCTTGTCCATGTGAACTCTTTTCCTTTTCTCAACATATGAGTGAGAGGCTTGACCATCTATTCAAATCCTGCAATGAACCTCCTGATGAAGTCGATCTTGACCAAGAAGCTCTCTAACCCTTTCTTATGTTTAGGTAGTGATAGAAAAAATATTGCTTCTATCCTTTCTAGATCAATAGAAAGACTAGATTTAGACACCACATGTCTTAGAAGTCTTCCTTGATGCACTAAAAAAATGCACTTCTTTGGATTTCAAGAAACTCCAAATTGTTTTCATCTATCAAAAATAGATCTCAAATACATCAAATGATCATTAGGATTATTTAAGAAAATTATTATATCATCAAGGTAAAATAAAACCATATCATTCAAAAGGCCATGAAAATTAACATCTAGTTCTCTTTGGAAGGTGGCTCTAATATTGGAGAGTCCAAAAGGCATTTTACAATATGCATAAGTGCCCCATTTTATAGTGAAGGTAGTATTATGCCTATCCTCCTCTTTCACCATGATCTAATTATAGCTAGAATAAACATCAAGCATTAATAACCTACCACCTTTTGTAATATTTGATCCATGGAGGGAAGTGGGTAATGATCCTTGAGGGACACCTTACTGAGGTCGCTGAAGTCAACACATAACCAAATATATCAATTATTTTTCCTTAATAGAAAAAGGTTTGCCACCCAAAATGAATGCTTAACTAGAAATATTATCTTGGATTAAATCAATTTATAGAGTTCTCTTCTCATGAGATCCTCCACTCTTGGGTTGGTAGGCCTATATCTCTACCTAAATGGCTTGGCATTGATTTCTAATTCAATTATGTGTTGTGCAAGTTTGGGATCAAACCCTTTCAATTATTTGTACTCCCATACAAATATATCAAAAAATTCTTGTCACAAATCAACAAATGTAGCTCTTTCATCTGTTGTATTGACCTTTCCTAACTTCAACATCTTTCCCTTAAATATCTCTTTCTTTTTATAGTGTTCCTCTTTAGCTAAGATGCATGTTTTCCATTTTATTACTTGGTCATCTTCATTGAGGATGTTTTCTAATGTCATAAGCCCTTTGGGAAGCTTATTAGATCTTAGTTGTACTATTTGATCATCATATTAGTTATGGAACTTATCCTAGTTCCTATTATAGAAATCTACTTCTTGTATTAGTAAACATATGATTTGATCATCATTGTCAAATACTTTCTAACTCACCTCATTATCAGGTATAGTCTATCTACATATAATCTTGACCTTATCTTATCTTTTGGTTGCCTTTGACTCCTTCTATCTCATATTGGGCACCAATGGTAGCAATCTTATTTGCATGTTGGTTTGCTTCTCTTGGTATGGACTAAATATCAAATGCCAATAAATCCTTCATGAGGTCCCATACCTGATGCTTATAGGATTTCAAATGGTGATTATTGACCACACTTAGGCCTCTCACTTTTTTTTATTAAAAGTTCAATGTCACCTTTGACCTTGAAGAGTTGGATACTTCTTCTTGCTTCTTGTAAACCATGCAAAAGAGCTTCATGTTAAGCTATATTTGAGGTAAAATTGAATTGGAGTCTTAAAGAAGAATGATAATTATGAATTAAGGGTGAAACCATCATGGCTCCCACTCCACTACCATTCTTTGACCTTGATCCATCAAAGAAAAAACTCCATATACTATCCTCTTCTTGAGCGGTGTTATTCAAAGAAGGTAATGCAACACCTTCCTCATGCATACAATACACTCTCAAGTCCATCTCTTTAATGTTATTACATGGATCACACCCATGGTTATCATTTTCCCACTCGTACAAGTACATATCTGAGATGCATTTTAAATGACTATGGGGTTGTTATCTAATAACCTCTTCAATTTCTTCAAATAACACATAGTTGGTATTTACAAGATTGGGCATGTAGGGTTCTAGGTGGAACCTTGTGATAGGCTTAGACCTTATGGTGACTTTGGTTCCATATCTAGTTCTAAAAACCATGTATGACCAGTTAGATGATAAATATCCCCCAATCTTAGTAGTAATGATCCTAGACAAGCATAAGGAAAAATATGAAGGTAGGTTTACCAACATTACATCTTTGAAAAAAATTGGACATATAACTAATGTAATATGTATATATTTCAAGATGCCTACTATTATAAAACACCCTTTTTTTTAGGCACATATTTGAGCCCAATCTTGTTTATTATGGCTTTAGGCATTATTGAGGTTAAATCACTTGAGTCTATCATGTAATTGTGCACCCATCAATCCCTTATGATGATTGATAGATAAAATGGGGGAGGATTAGCAACCTTAGAAGGGTGAAAAACATTTTGAGATTGGATTTTTCTTGGAACCTGATTGGGAACTTAGCCAAGGGTTTGGTTAGGATGATAATTATTGATGAAAATAGTGTTCACTTTATCAGCTACCTTTTTCCCATGAGAAAGTTTGGAGAGATCTTGCTAAAGTATCTCTCTTTGATCAAGGATATAAAAATAATCATACATGGACATAGCTATATTACCCTTCTTTAAATGATCCATAGTATTAAAGGGAATATTAGTAACTTTGGGCTACACCTTGGATGTGGAAGCATCACTTAACATTTGAGTGACATGAGGAATGAAGGGGGACCTCTACTATTGTTCATGATGTTGGGTCACTTGTTGATTTACAAGATTCTTAGCAGTTACTTTTGAAAAAGTACATTACTAACTAGCCTATGGAGATGATGAAGAAATCTTATATTTCCCTAAGCTATCCTCTAGAATCCTATTTTTATCCCTTGTCTAAGATGAAACTAGTTTATTTGTCCTCTAGGAAGATTAACCCATATTGGATGTTACTTTCTCAAACACACATTCCCCTTCCTAAAAATTCATGCATATGGTATCAGTTGGTGCTCTACCCATGCTCCCTTGTTAGATTTGAGCTTATGAGAGTGACATGGTAGGCATGTTCTCTTGACTCATTTTTGGGCCTCATGGTGGAGAAGGCATCATATCATGACCTTGAAATGAAGGTTCATGATGCCAACCTAGGTATTAATACATGTCTCTAGTAGAGGCCATCACCATTTCATTGGACTATTCCTCTAACTACCACTGACCTTCTTGAGCATAGTTATTTTGAGATGGCACAATAGCTCAGGAATTACTTGGAGCATTAGGATTGTATTTTATTAACTAAGGCTTTTTCCCTCATCTTTGATGGTTGGATTGATAGGGTGGCCTATTTTACTGGAAACTTTGATTATTATTTTGATATGGCATGTATGGTAGAACCTGTTGCCTCTCCATTACCACCAACTTATTATTTTGGTCTTTGATAATACTTTATATATTCCCTAGTCTATTAGTTTTCTCACATTCTATTTGGTAAAACTTTGTTGAATCTATATCTGGAGCAATAGTTAGGGTAGGAGGATGTATCTTTGGGAAAAGAGGCATTGTTGGCCTTGGAACCAACTTTTCTTCTTGTATAACGCAATTTTCAGCCCTAATTGCTACCTCAAATCTCTAGGTAGGGTGATCCATCCCATGGGTTGAATCACTAAAACTACATCTAAGTTGAGAGCCTTCAAATAGTATAAAAAATCATAGTTGGGCATAGGTTTGATCACTACAAGAATTTTATCCCAGGTATTCTGGAATCTGTAGTTGAAATCTACCATGAACTCATGGGGGGATATCTTAATTTTTTTAAGTTTTTACACAAGTGAAAGATGATCACTATTGTCCTTAAAGTGTTTACATATGACCTCTCCAAACTCATCTCAACTATTTATTGATGCATGGGCCAATCCTCTATACCATTGAAGTACTTTTCCTTTGAAAGAAGTTGCTAACAACTTCATTTCTACATTTTATTAGGTTACATGATGCACTGAACATAGCTTAACAACATCTACCATATGGTCTATAGGAGTAACTAGATTCTCTCTTGTATAATAGGTAAGATCCTTTAAAGTTGAGATGGGAATATCATCCCATCAAGTAAGGTTTAAAATACTACCACCATTGAATGGTACAAAGTCTTGACTTCTAGGAATAACCATATTAGGTACGAGGTTTATAATAGTATTTGGATAAACAATATTATGTTGAATAGGATTATTTTGGGTAAAAATAATGGGAACTAGAGGGGTAGGTATTTTCTTTAGTTGAGAGAATTTATTCTTATTTGTTGATGGGAAAGGTAGCTCAAAGAGATATGATTCCTTCCCTTTTGCAGAGTATCTTTTGATAACTCTGGGGGGAATGAAAAGTATGAAAATTTGGAAATGAAAATATGTGTTTTTATACTATACTTAGATATGCAAAATTAGTGGTCCCACCAAGTGTGTTATAACTATTAGCTATGTATATTGCACCCTAGTTGAAAGGAGGAAAGTTCAAGTCCTACTTTCTAACCTGGACTAATATGGGATTGGTCTAAGGTTGTGGGTTGCCTATATCTAGACTAGACCTCTAAGATTTTTTATGAGGATAGCTCCACAAATTCTATGATTTAGACCTTTATATATAAATCTAAGACTGGTTGGGGTGGAAAGAGTTAGGAAGTTGCATTAAATAAAACTTATTCTAAGATTTTCTGATGTACCAAGAATTTATTAGTTCCACTCTTAATCTTGGACTCCTTAACACACTAATGAACCATGCTAAAAGACAATGAAATGCTTATTATAGTTTCTATGTAACATTATTTCATATAGAGGTTTATTTGATACACTCAAACTAGGGATCAATCAAAATAAGGTCTGGTTAAAGACACTTTAAATTTAGATATCCACTATATCTTTGAGAGATCAACACTGAGGCACACTATAGGACCTACAAAGAAAGACTTCAACACTTAGGCTGAGTTTGGACATATAAAAGGAAGATTAAATTCACATTTTAAAATTTAAATAAACATAGAACACTAAATATAGATTAATAATGATTTCAAAAATACTCTATTCACTACTCCAAGAGGTGTCAAAAACAATTTTGACAAAGTTTAATCATACCAGCCTGAGGGATATAAAACAATAGGTTGAAGTCTATACTTATAGTAGAAGGGAAGAAAGAGAGAGGGAATTTTTTCACTCAAAAATGGGATCAAAACCAATTCAAAACCACTTGGAAATCTATTATAACTACCACTATGAATCAAGCCCACTCAAACCCTTCCTGATTAATCTAGGTCACTTTAGTTTGTTGCATCATGACATTATATTTTTTTATGATGCTCATGGTGGATGAAACATCAGGATAAAGTTGATTTCATCTTGTCTTAATGCAAAAATACTCATGACTAGTTTGTTGATGCATGCCCAAGTGGGGAGAGAGGTCATTTTCATGCATCTAGTTTTGGAAACTAACATTGAAGTCTACATGTCTACCTCTATAGGTTCTCAATGGTTTCATTTCATCCCAAAATATTTTATCTTGGTTCAAACTAAAACATGCTCGAGTTTAGATCTATTCATACTTGCTTGTCATGGTCTTATTTTGTTGACAAGATGTCTACCTTTGATCTATGTTAAGTCTAAAAGACCTAAATATTTATTTGTAGAGCCCTAATGGAAATGATTAGCCCTTATGTTTATGCATCTTGGTCCAAATTGGATCAATTTTGAGCTTAGTTCCATACACTCGATTGAATAGATCATATTAATTGCTTTTCTCAAGTTGAGCTACTCCATAAACCCTAGTTAAAAAGGTGTCCCAACTTAGTTCTTAATTCATTAGCTATCAATAATCCAACTTATATCATTTACCCTTGAACCTTCATTCACTTCATTGAATCCTTTAGATATGAACAAATTTGAGCTCTTAGATCTACCTTTGAATTTTTAACTCTATCTCTGCTAACACCACATGTCAAACATGTATTAATCCTTAGGGTTTTCCATCTCTCCTATTTATGTCATGCATTGATACCTCAATCTATCTAATTGTTTGACCCATCTCACATCATTGATCTCAAATGGTACAAATGCTTGAGAACCCTTGATCCTCTTTTATTTGTACACATCTTTGACACTTGTCATACTTGCATTTGCTCTTTGGATTTCTTGACTATTTGAACTCTTAGATCCAAATATATGATCAAATGAGTACCATTGATCTTGTCAAGACCCACTATTTTAAATCTAATGGATAGTTCATGGTTTTAAAGTTGATACCCTTGTTCCCATCAAAAGACATTCACATAACCATCATTTATGGTTTCATGACCATCAAATTTAAGCTTGAATAGGATTGTCTTACTCTATCCTTAAATTTGACATATTTTTTGATCAACATTTGATGTTTTATAAAACATGATTGACATCCTATGGATTGTAAAATTTAATTACAAATAGATTTTTTTTCAAGCTATATTTTGACATTCATGTGAATGTCCCATGTTGAAAATTCATTTTTTAAACAACTTTATGGATTTATATCTTGAAGCGTGAGAATCATGGGGGCACCAAAATTTTAGGAGATGTTCCTAAGGTCAAGAGGAACAAACCCCTTTGATCAACTAGTCTCAAGAGATTTCAAAGTGAAGATATTCAATGCTTAATATGGCTAGTCCATATTGGTTCTATGTGACATTATAGTGATGGTTGAGATAAAATGACTATGGAAAACTTAGTGAAATCTAATAGAAGAGCCAAATTTGATCATGCATAACTCCATTTGTAATTTGGTGGAGGACCTAGGAATTGGCACATAGTAACTAGGGACCAAACTCAACAAACCCATGTGACCAATTTTCCATGACTCATCCACACATGTAAGATCTAGTCTCAACAAACTACTTATGCTTTCTACCACTGGATCCAAAATGTCAAGGTAAAATAAAATGAAGAACCAAATGGAGTCTGTGCACTTCTACACTTGTCCTAAGAACATTTGACATCCCATAGGGTCACTACAATAATTTAGACCTATCCCAAACCCCTTTTATCCACTACTTTGTCAAACCATATAAGAGGTTGGTATGTGGGCCAAAAATGGCCAACATGTCGATATAGTTTGATCTCAATTTTCACCTATAGGAAAATATATCGAGCAATGTGACAAAGTTTCATTTATGTTTTTCCAGTGAACTATTTCAACCAATTCGACATAGTTTTAGCTTTAGATCTACTTATTATCTTCTCTAACCAATAATATTAACATAGTCAATTTAGTTCTATTTAGTCATAAATTTAGGGAATTATATTTATAAAGGTGATATAGTTTCATCTTAGACTAAAGTTTATAGTTAGCTATATATCTAATTGACATAGTTCTATACTTTTAATTTTGATTAATTATCAACCCTATTTCTAATTAACTAGATCAATTAGTCTAATTTAATTTTGTATTTACATTTTTACTCCCATTTAAATTATTTCCAATCAATTATATAAATTGGTCCCATTTAATTATGTATTCACATTTATATTACTATTCAACTTATTTTAAGAAAATAACATTGGTCTATTCGATTTAACTCCATATTGTATTTTTTTATTAAACTACATCAAATTGTTTGAACTCTATATTTCATTTATTTATAATAAACTATATTTACTTATTTTATTTAGTTCTATATCTTTATATGTAGTTTTATTTTATACAAACTATATCGATCTACTTGATACATCTCTATATTGTTTGTACATCTACATTATCCAACACTGATATAATTTTAGTTATTTCATTTTTTAAGCTTAAGGAAAATTAATCTTTATTTTTAAAGTATAATCACACATTTCATTTCAGGTTGACTGCATTCTTATTTTAATTCATTGGATGTTGCATTTTAGTTTTTGATATTGAAATTTATTTTTTATTTGTTTGGATTTCCCTAGAAATCATGTTATGATAGTTTTGATACTACTTAACTACTATCATGAAGATCTATGCAATGTTATGTTTACAATATTTGTATATTATTTATAAAAATTATGGTGTGAGGGGATTACCCCAATACTCATAGCCATATTATAGAGCTAAACACACACTTTAATTTCCATGTACCTCATAATATATCAAAAATGTCTAGAATTGTAGACACTAAATATAAATTATATAGCACCTTAGTCTTGTATACTTAGAAAATACCTATCATTGTAATACCTTTCAATTATAAGATCTTCCTAATACTAAAAGGTGCATATTTACCATCTATTTGTGCCAAATTACTTATATTTTAGTCTTACCACTATTATTTTGATGATCATGCCTTTTATATTATGCAAAATTCTTTAAACCTGATCATTATCCTTCTCTACTAGTTTTGGACATTTAATTATTTTATAGACTCCCAAATATTGCATCCCATCTAGACACCTACATCGATATAGGTGTATCTTTTCCAATTAACTATCCAGTGCCTGAAAGTCATCTAATTTTCAAATGAAATGTATCCTCTAGTCAACCTAAGTACTTTAGTGTGATATATTTTCAAAAGAGATTTGGTATATATAATATCAACCCTCATTTATTCATTACCTAACAACCAATCAAAATCACTCAATCCAAAATTAATGTGAGTAAAACTACCCTATTCCTTCGTAATTACATATCATTCATATTAGTAATATCCTCATAGTTCTAAAGTATTGAAGGATCATCCCATTATCCATATTTTCTAAGTTACAAGCTAGGTCACCCTATGTACTTATTTATCACACATCACATCCTTATGCACACACAAGCCAACACATAGGGGAGAACTATATAATTTTGAAGACCTATTTAGAGTATTGGATATGTAGGAAACACCCATTGAAATAAGGGTCCTTTAGTTATCTCAACACTATGTGCCTACTATCACATTTTTCATACATTCACTTCAAGGATGAGGAAGTTCGGGTTTTATCATTTGATGAAGATCAATAGCCTATGTGTGGAATGTTTTTACATAAAAATAAAGGTGATAAAAAAACCTAAAAGGATATAAGTGGTTTCATCCATATCTAGTCACTATTCTATACTAGACACTTACATCCAACTAAGACACTAACATCGATGCAACTATCTATATCTGATGCAAGTGTCTAAGGCCACAAAGTGAAAAATTATAGATTTTGATGACTATGCTAGGATCTTGATTTAGTCCACTTCCACCTTGTTTTATCTAAGATTTATATGCACATAGTAAACTAAATACTCTTGTTTTCAATTTATTATAATATCAATCAATAGTTATACTTTATATTTTTGGCATATCTCAATATTATAAATTTATAATATTATTCATCTAAGTTTGTAAATTAATTATCCTAAATAGATCCATTTATCACCCTTGTGATTAATCATTTCTATATTCTTAACCTTATATAACCTCATGAATCTAAATTTATGGTTAAACATTTGGAAAACTTGACCTTTGATCTTAAAACCCTCAAATTGACCTAGGGTTTCCTAATTCATTATTCTTGGTTTTTATCCTAATTTTTTATTTCAAAATATTCAAATTTAAAAAATAAAATTTTCCTTTTTATATTTATGCTCAATATGGATGCATTTATATGCCATTTTGCCTCTAATTTGTAATTATAGTTATAATTTACTATTATGATTACTTAATCAAACCTAACATCGAACAAAATAAATGAATTCATCAATATAATGAGAGTTTTTAAAAATGAAATCAACATTTAGTCTTTCTTTTTAACTCTTTTTATAATATAATTGAGACAGAATCTAGATACCAACATGCATGCTCTCAATCATTTGTTCCACCTATCTCATATTCAAGTGACAACTACCATCCCACACCCATTATTCACCCATGGATTATATTATATTATTTGATCCATGTTGTCACTATAATAAAATTTAAAGGTGTACAACCTAATCTACCACCTATTAATATACAACAAGTGACTCCAAAACCTAAACTTATGATCAAATCTAAGGGATATAACCTTATTGAACATATGAGAAATACACATGCTAAGATATCGATCCTCAAACTTATCAATAAATATATTATTTATAAGGATATCTTACATGAATAATTTCATGATACCCAAGTTCCGAGTGACATTGATCCAATTTACTTTGTATATATTATGCATGATCTCAAAAATAATGAAAAACTCATCACCTTTAATTCAACATATTTACCATCTAAAGATATTATTAACGAAGATTTACCTTTATTCATATTATTTTTCATAACAAAGGAATAAAAAGGGTAGTCATTTATAATGGATCAAAACTAAGCATTTTTATCACAATTTTTTTGACCACCAAGGGCATCGATACCAATATTATTAAAAAATCAATTATGCATATCATTGGGTTTGATAATTCACATAGCTCACTAGTTGGCCAAATCACATTGGATGTGAAATTGGGTCTAAAAATGGCTCCAAACACATTCCAAGTAATGTCAAAATCCTTAAATTATAACTTACTTTTGTCTAGACCATGGATACACACAATGGAATATATACCATCTACATTACATTGATGTGTAAAATTAATACATGAGGGGATATTATTGATGATTATTTTCAATTATAAACCTTTCAAAATTTTCAAAATGATACATTCTAATACAAAGTGCATCTTTAAAGTGGTGCCACCTAAAAATACACTCCCCTTAAGAATATTCAAACTTGTGAAATGGGTGAGTAAACATAATGTCTCCTTTACCTCCAAATACAAACAAGGAACTAATCATCAAGATGCACATGGATGAAAATCAAGAGTAAGAGTAATTACCAATGTAACCAATAATACCAAAACCAAAATACAATCAAACATTTTAGATTCATTTAGTAGTCAACACCAAGCATCAAGATGGCCATGTTTCATATTACTAAGACAAAGATATTACGAGGATAATATTACACCCTCCATCTTAGAAACAAGATGAAGATATTATATTAATCTTCCATTAATATTTTCAAAGATCATCATCCACTCTTCATCTTGAGTAAGATGAAGGGATAACATTAGTGATCCATGTGCTAATCTAAGTGTGTTACTGAGAACTTCTTTTTAGTCATTCATATTGATTTCAAGATGAATGGTCCTCACTAATCCTATTTTTTTTTATAAATATACCTCATTACATTATAATTTAAATGCTCAAATTAGACATTAAAGTGTTAATTTTTTTTGGGAGTCTTATTGTGGATAACCTTTTCTATTCTTGATCAAATTCAACTAATCCATATCTTCAATAGATATGTCTCAACATAATTGGAATTGATGAAGAGCATTTGACACTAAATCCACACCACATCTTATATAAGACATTTCTAATGTATGTTTGCATGTTTAATTTGAATATTATTCATTACTAACCAATATTTATATGCTCACAAGGTTTTAGGATCCAAGATTGTTTTCATTTATTTTTAGTTTTTTATGTATCCTCAATTTATGGTTGAAATATAATGGATTGAGGTCCAATTGGACTATGTAGGTAGCACTTAGTTTTTGAAGGTCAGCTTAGCCATCCCTTATCTTATGCTTTCAATATTTTGCATTCATACCTCTTACCATTTTGGCAAGCTTGCTCCTTATATGCTCTCTCCATTTTATGAGTCCTTGATCCTATTTTTACTCTATAATCTATCTTAACTTGTCATCAATTTTATTCAATCCCAAATCCATGGGATAACTACTGTTGTTTGTTTTAAAATTCATTTCATGAAATATACATGAGATTGGGTATTCCTTAAAAGGGAAGATGGGAAAAATAATGGATTTTTGTCCTCTATTTTAGGAATAATTTAGGATCAGACCATGACATGATTATGGGTATTTGAATTCATAATGGAGTTTGTGTGAATAGTCTCTAATAGATTTTGTGTCACCACAAAAAGTTTAATATGAAGTTCCTGCACATATATATAATTATCAAAGGTTTTTATTAGTTTTCATGTATTGTGCTCATCTATTTATAAATATGAGGGGAGAGGGTAGTTCAGTCTTAGAAAAAAACATAAAAGAGAGGGGAGAGTAAGGTAGAAAAGGGAACCTCAAGGTTTAAAATGTACTTAATGCATTAACCATCGAACCAAGTTCCCTTTCTACAATTATACCACTATAGATTGAGTTTCACTAAAGTTATACCTCCAAGAACATACAATGGGAAGATTCTTAGGAAATAGGGTAGTATACCTCAAATATGAACCCTAACTAAATATAAATAATAGTAGTTTATAGTAAACTACACATAATCACCCAAAGGTAGATTTTAGATTAACACACAAGTTAACAGTAGTAAAATATAAATGAGAGAGATCACATATGATTATAATATTTAAGCACATCATAACCATAACATATACTTAATAGCATTGCATTAATCTGATTAATCTAGCATTGACAAACATTCAAACTAGAGATGAAAGATAATTGAGAGGCAGAGCAAGCCATTTGTATAAAAATGGGAATTACATTCATTAAAAGAAAAAAAAATGTTGTTACAATAATTGATCATGGATAACTCTATAGTCCAAATAGATGAAGGAAAAAATAGGTGAAATCTTAGCTATAATTTGATAGTACTTTTGAGCATTTTTTATTGATCCCTATTTTATAATATGACTTTGCCTTATATATATGAGGATGGAATTCACCTTCAAATAGTGTGAGATTCCCATATTAGGTCTTGATGGCCACTCATGATAGTTACAATCTTAATTCAAAATTTAAAACATAAAAATCCCCTTAAGCAATCAAAAATATTTGTGAGGTGTTGGGCCCCTAACTCATTATGTAAAGGATTTTCAAAAACACAACATCCACTTCAGCACAAGGGAATAATTTTGTATAGTGGTTAGCCCTTTTGGATTTTTTGACACCAGTTGGAGGGTATAATGCATATCTTACACTAGTTGGTAGGTGACTAACTAGATCTCAAATTTTTTGGGCATCTTTTAGGATTGGCAATACATGGCAACTGTAGCATAAAGTTTACAAAGTTATGGATCCAGTGGGTATAATCATCAAGTTCAATCTCGACCCTCAGTATGCACCTTCCACCCTAGCAAAAATGCTCTAGAAGGTTATTTAAAGAGTTTAAGCCAGATGATCAAGGGACATAAAATAAATGTAGTAGAGATTTAGAGAAATAAATTCACTCTACATGAATTAATTTATAAATCATTAGGCTTAAGAATAGTCTAGGAGCCTTAAGGGATCCATTTGTAAGCACCCAAGATCATCTATGAGCATCTAGATCATTAAGTAGTAAGACTTGAGAGTATAATCTGTTATGAAATCTATACTATATTTTGAATTCTTACAAAAGTTTTTAACCTATTAAAGTCTACCATCCACCCCTTTAAACTATGTTTTTATCTACCTCATTAATGAATGGTGTTGAATGGATTCTTATAAATCTATGAAACCTAAAAAATTTAATAAAATCTACCACCATCTATTTATTTTTTATGGATCTTTATTCTTTCATCATTATATTATTAACTTTGATAATAGTTTATTTGATGAAGTGAAAGGTGATTCAAATAGTCACTTCCCACTGACCGTTGGGTGTGTACCAACTATCTGAATGGTCATTCTATTGCACTTTAATCAACTTTGCATGACCTTCTCCCTTATTATGAAAACTTGGGTGAAATACTACATATATACATGATTCAACCTCCTCAATTTCATCTCTTCTCAGTGTTATGTTTCCTTACAAGCATACCTCTCTTTTTTGGTTGATTTCTATATGATTTCATGTCTCTTACTTTGGCCTTACATACCCCATATAAATATTTGTGTCAGTACTCCATAACTTAATTGTCTCCTTGATTTATTATGAATGAACATATTTTTTGAATCTCTTTGTCAACTTGTACTCACATCTTTCTAAAATTGAGAAATTCACATGCCCAAAAACTTAGGTGTCTAGCCTACAGTGCTTAGAAAGTGACTATGCATGACTCACCTAATTGTATTTATGTGTGTAAGTGTTAGAAGAGTTTTACAGGCCTAAAAGCACCAATATTATTCACTCACACAATGAAACAAACATAAGAAAAGATTTAGCTTGCACTATATTTTATTATGGTCAAAATCAAACAACCAACTTGTGACCAAGAAGTCAGTGTCTGATGGTGAAAAAGCCATCCTAGGGACTACATAGATTCAATCTATTGCCATTGAAATGCCCAAGGAGCATTTCACCCATCAATATACACAACTTGCATATGCTAGTCTATATTATATTATGGATGATATAAGGTCCCATTAATCAAATCTGGAACTTGCCTAAGTTCTTGAGGTACTTAAAGTCATATATCAATACTAGTGAACCTTATGTAAATAACTTTCATTTGATGTGATTATCATGCCATGGATTTTGGTATAATTTATCTACTTACTAGCTCCACTATGCCTAGGCATGTGTCTCTTCCAAGAACTCTAAGTATTCTAGGCACTTTTTCAAAGACTTTTGGTCATCTGATCAACCAATACATGTGATACATAATGAGGGAATTATGAATTCCCTAGGTAGAATAAACTTTTCACCAAACACTAGTTAAAATGGTGTAGCCTTGTTTAAGTGTTTATACATAGTGCAATAGGCCCACAATACTACTAACACACAGTCATCCTAATCTTTATAACCAACATCATATATTTTTTTAAGCCACATCCCCAATATTTTATTAAATAATTCTATGGTGCCATTCACTTAGGTAAGGTGTCATTTTATGGTGCACCACCATATATTCAGTCAATAAGATGTGAATGGTTTCATTGATGAAGTATATATCATAGTCTCTAATCAAGCTAAGTAGGCATCCATACTGACTAATGATATTCTCCTAGATAAACCTTTCTATGGTAGTGGTTATATAATCTTTAATTGGCACTTCCTCAGCCCACTTGGTGAAGTAATTTATGGAAACTAGAATGTATCATACACGTGTATGCCTTATGGTTAGAGTAATAAACCCAACAAATTTAATGGACCATTTTTAAAATGGCACCTAGGCAAGGATGGGGATGATAGGCATCTCATCCCAATGGTTTGGCTTTCCTATGTGCTAGTAGATTTTAGATGCTTTGGTGCATTATTTCATACCATGAAAAAGATTTGGAAACTATAAGCCTAATTATAGTACCTTACATATAGTAACATTTCCAACACAATGGCCTCTAATAATCCCCTCATGTGCCTCTTGTAGTAATAAGTCTTGTTCATGCTCTAAGACACATTGGTGCATGACTTCATTATAACTCAATTTATACAGTACCCCACCAATGAGTTGAAATGAGGTGGCATAAACTACAAGCTACTTATCTTTAGTCATCATGGTCTAGGGCATAGATATGGAGGTCAATAATGCAACAATCTTTACCAAGTCTTTAGGGATGTAATAGACCCTATAAAGTTACACATTAGACATATCATCTTCAATAGGCACTATCACATTGCCAGAGTTGATGTAAGATAGATGGTCTAGGCCCAAGTTTTATTTTTTAGGTTTTACTAAAATAGAGAACTAGAATTATTGAAACAAAACAATCCATCAAAAAATGTGTCTATGCAATACATGCATGTTCACCAAGTATTTAACCACCTAGTAATCAGTGAATAAAATAAAAGAAATGGCCAATAAGTATTGTCTAAATTTTTTTAGGGCATATACCATGACAAGTACCTCACACTTGGTTTTGGTGTAGTTCTACTTTATCTTGGTTGTTTTTTTTCTTGTGAAAGAAATAGGATGATCTATTTTTCCTTTGCCTAGTTGCATAAGACTAGCACTGATTATGGTAATAAAAGCATCAATGTGGAAATGGAAAGTAGTTGCATAGTCAATAAATTTTAATATGGGAACAATTGATAGTTTGATCTTTAGGTCTCAAAAACATCTTCCTACATTTCACCCTAATAGAATGGACCATCCTTTCATAAAATCTCTTCTAGTGGCATTAAAATATTGGAATAGTTCTTTATGAACTTATTATAGTACTCAAAATGTCTAAGAAATTTATGAATGTCTTTCTACATTGATGGGGTCTAGATCTAAAGGATTATTGTAATCTTTTCTAGATCAATAAGTAGACCATCCTTATAGATGATGTACTCGAGCAAAGTACTAAATGGCATTATGAAAATGCACTTCTTAGATTCAATGAATTTTTCAACTACTTTCACCTTTCAAACATAAGGTGAAAGTTGTCATAGTGATCCTTAACTAACCCATACACTATTTAATTGTCTAAGTATACTTGGAGGAACTTGTGAATGAAGTCTCTAAAATTAGTGATCACTACTCAAGAGAACATGACTGGTACATTATTTGGTTCAAAGGGCATCATGTTCTAAGAAAACAACCCCATTCAGTCATAAAGGTGGTTTTAGGTTTGTCCTCCTCCTTGATCTAAACTTGATGGTATCTTGAGAACCCATTAGTAAAGGTGTATATCTCAAAACCTGTGATGCCATCTAATACTTTGTCAGTGAATGGAGTTGGAAAGGGGTCATTCACATAGGCAGTATTCAATAGTCTATAGTCAACACAAATCTAGATGTGCCCATCTATTTTGATGTTAATGACCAATGATCATAAATAAAGTGACTATTTGAATCACCTATCACTTCATCAAATAAAATGCTATCAAATTTAATGTTATGTAGTGAAAGAACAAAGGTCTGAAAGAAACAAGTAGATGGTAGTGAATTTTAGTAGATTTTGCAAGTTTTGTAAATTTCTAAGAATCCATACTATAGACACATAAAATTTCCCACCAATGGATTCATAACTGACTTTAGAGTAGTTATTATCAACCTCTAAAAATTTATCCTAAGAATTTCTAAATGTCTTGAATTTGGCATCATAACTATGCAAATAAATCAATTTGGCCCATAAATCAATTAAATAGATCAAATGACCAAATCAATTAAATAAAATCTTGTCAAAAGCTACAATGCCTAAAAGAGATTAATTACCATTTAAAATCCTAATCAAATCCTAATTTAATTCATCCACGATCAATTAAAGAAATTATCAAAAAGGGAAATTAAAAAAATCAATGAATATCCTAGGTTTCATCTTTAGCTTTTATGAGTTGTCAAATTAGAAAATATCCCACCCATGTTTATTTCATGCTAATCATAACAATTTGACACCTTTTAACCCTATTGGGGTTAACTAATCCAATAAAGGTTAAGATTTAACACATTCCAAGTCATTTCAAATCCTACAAAATATATCCTAGAGCTCTTCACTTAGGGAGCTTAAAAAATGGTAGAGTTATAATGCAGGATTTGATTCATGAAGCAAATGCATAGTGTTAGAATGCCAAAATCAATCCAAGGACAATATATTTTGAGAAAGCATCAATCCAAATCCAAACAACCATGGTGTTAAGAGGAGATGGAGATAACCCAGCCCCATTAATGAAGACCTTTTGAAATCAAGAAAGGTAAGGAAAGTTATCATTTATTTATTTATTAGTTATGTTTTCAATTGGTTTATTTATTAATCTCACCCCATGATCTAGGCCTAGATATGTTAGATTGTTTAAATTTTTGATTTCATTATTTTTGGAACTAACACTTTACTAACCTCCTCTCTTGAGTCAAATTCCTTGATCACAAATGGTGTTCTCGATGGGATCCAATGCATCCCACATACCAATACCATCAATGTACAAATTTTAAATCTTCATTTGGTTTCTTGAAGCTCTCTAAAATTGATTTTATAGCATTATTTTGGTTGGATTTCATTTTGTTATATTTCTTAGATCTACATAGAGACTAACAATGATCAAGAGTAACCACCAATGGTTTGGCTAAACCACCCACAATTCTATCCAAATTATACCATTTCAGTGAAACCACTAATGATAAGGTTTTAAGGAAGAAATAGACTTAAATATTTCATTTTGATTCTTTTTGTCATTTCATTCCTTGATTTCTAGGTTTTAAGATCATCTAAATCCATCAACTAAGTTTTAACTTATAGTTTTTTAATCAAAATTCATCTAACCAAGCATAACCTAATGTGTTTCATCCTTTTTGGTTTTGCCTTCATGTTTATAGGTCATCACTTATAGTCTGTATAGATCAATAATGATTCTACCTGACCGATGGTGGTTACCTAATAATCAACTGTCATGATTTATTTAAACCATTTGTGATTATCTATGATCATAAACTATTACTGTGTCAAATTAAATTAAAAATTTGAGAGCTAAAAATCAAACATAATTTGCCCAACCAAGAAAGTGATTCAAATAAGGGGGTTATTATCTAACAATTCTAGGTTCAAGGATCAAGTTGAACACTAGTAACCAAACATTTAATTTTGGGATTTTAAAAGGAATTATTCAAATCTCACATATTTCAATTTGGGAACTAAAATTAAGGTCTTAAATCTTACACATTTGGTATTTGGTGCCTAAAATGAACCTAACATGCTCAGTCTTAGAAACATTTCAAAATTGGTGCCTAAAACACATGTTTAAATCTTGAACATTTCAAATTGGTGTTTTAAAATTAAATTAAGACAAATATTGAACACTTGGACTTTGTGCTTAAAATGAACCTAAATGTTTTTAATTCATTTGGTCTTTTGTGTAAATATTCTTTCATTTTTTTACACTTAAGCCAAGGGGCTAGTAATGAACAATGTCACATTCAATTGGGTACTTAAAAATCAAACTTCACTCATAATTATTTCCAACTTGTTTATTGATTATTTGTTTTTTAAAAAAGGATAGCATGTGTATGCTCTTCCCCATCCCCTATAGGGAACTCATGGAATCAAAATTTCCTTTCCATTTCATTTTAGTTTTGAGTCCAAGGTGTAAAAAAAAATTTGCCTAGGCTTTCCCCAAAATTTCATAATATTGGGTGATCTAAAAGAAACCATAAAGTCTTTCTACTCAGCTTTTATTTTCATGCATCTTAGATTGTGAAGGGGGTGTCATTGCCTCTCATGAGTTATTTAGGTAAGCATTAACCCAGGGATTCATCTCCAAGTAATGTTTTAATCCCTCTCCATAAAGGTATATAAATTGGGATTGCCTTGCTAGGATAGTGGTTTGAGTAGTTAAACCATCTCCATTAGTGGTAAGATAAGCCTGAGATGTATGATTAATTTAGACATAATACTACACTGAGTAATTGGTAGATGGAGTGGTTATAAAAATGACAAGACCTTTTCATAACAAGCTAATTGAATCAGACTTAATTGATGTGTTACTTCTATTATGTGCATACATGAAAGTGTGTGCACATGGGATCAATCTAGATGATCAAAAACTTGTAGGTTTTAGTCAACCCCACTTTGCCACACCTTGATAAGATTTAGGATGATGTACTTGGTTATATTTTTCATATTTATTCTTTATTATTTGGTGTGTTAGAACAAAAACTTGTGTTGTTTAAACCACATCATGAAATGAGTCTTGTGTCTAACATTAATCCATTATTTGAGGAGGTGTTATGATATTGGTTTGACACCTTGATTTAATTTAGAAAACATTTGTGTCAAAATGTTGAGTGTGGTACTTTAATGAGATAGGTAATGTTATGCTTATCAAATAATTCCAAGTCTTATGCCTTTAAAGTATTTTAAACCTAAAAATTGTCACATCTTTTGGGAGAGTTAACACCATTACACTGACCATATTATTTCAAAAGAATTGTCTTATTTTGTGTCCAAAATTATCATTGTTTGAAACTAATCATTTATAACTCATTGGATATTTATTTAGAACAATCATGTTGTTCAAATTTGCCTAGTTTATTGTCAAACAATCATAGTTTACCTTAGTTGAGTATTTGATTAACTTTTACAAGTTTGGATACAAACATTGATTGATTTTGGTTTAGGCCTCGACATACAGTGGATGATACACATATATTTCTCTTTTGGGTTGCATAACTTAGGTTAATCTATTACTCAAATTTTAAAACTTTATTTTTTGTGCCTTTTTTTGATATAATAAGTCCATCTTCAAAGTGCCTTTTGTTTTGTGTTTTCCACCAACTAGATCATGTTTATGTCTAGAATCAAGTGCCTAGTCTTTACCAAATTGTTCCAAGTTTTTTAGATTAATCATCATCATTTGTTTTACGCCTAGATTTTAATGGCATGTTTGGACAAAATTCCTAGCACAACCTATTTGAGCCTAGATTTTGACTCTGTATTTGGACAAAAGACCTAGCAACATTTCCCTTTCCTAATTTAGACCTATTTGAAGAATTCTTGGAAATTAGAGTTTGGCATCTTATTTTTAGGTCATTTTACTCAAACTTATTTATGTAAAATATTTAATGGTTATACACTTGAAATTATATTGTTTTTACCAAGTCTTAACATAGAATTTTTGGAGATTCATATCCACCCTCAACCAAGCTAGATCACATTTGAACCCTTTGTCTTTTGAGACATAGATTTTTAGAGTTTGCAAAATTGTAATCCATCTTGTTGTGAAGCATTTGTCATAGATTTAACCATGGATCACTACACATGTGATGGATCTATGTATGATCAAAGGTATAAAAATGTTAAAATGAAAGAAGACTTTATTCAAGACCCTTATAAAGATGATGTTGTTTGGGATATATATGTTTATCCACCATACAAAAATCAAACAAGGGAATAGAGTCAAGATCCTTTGGCCAATTATTTGGTTAGTACACCTCCATACATGGAGCAAGATCAACAACAGATATATCAATATTTGGCTAGTGTACCCTTGGTTACAAAAAAAATTCAACAACAAACTTATTTTAGTATAATTCCTTCAAACTATGAGGTAGGGAATGATAATTTGAAAAATCTATCAAGAGGGCCTTATAACATGTCTTATCAAAATAATGATCATGCCTCTTCTAGTGATCCTAATGCCATAGTACCAATATTGTATCAAGATCCTCATATGACCTTCACTAAAAGAGGTCTCATATAGGACCAATTCATTCAAATCTAGACAGCATACTATACATATTGAAACCTAACACATAACTTTAATCAAATGAACATGTCAAAAAAGCCTCTCATTGATTTATCTCCTTCAATAAGAGTGTTAAGAGAATTGACTAGTCAATAAAATTAGGGTATAGACTCATTTACACAAAATAGTTCTATTAAAAAAATGTTCATTACCCCAACCATTAAGGAAGTGTCTTCTGATCCTACATAGAATAATGAGAAAAACTTAGTGGATAAGGCACAAGCAACATCCAATTTAGACAAAATGGTGTTAATGCACAAACAAATAGTCAACAATAAAATGTGCCTTTAAATAACACCATTAGTGGTTCAAAAAATTAGGGATTAGGATTTTATACATCCCAACCTCAACCCACTACCTCTAATCCTTAACCAACTAATTATTTTAGTGCCCAAAAACAAGGATTAAGTAGTCAACCAATGACCAGTGTCGTACCATAGCAAAATGTGATGAATCTTACTTCACCCTAATAGGTGACTAGTAATATTCCATAATAGCAAGTACAATCTAGTACACCCACATATCAGAGGAAAAAAATATTAATACCTCAATAGGGGGCACCTAATGTTACATCTTACTAGGTAACAATGAACATATTTCTTCAGTCATAGACTAATATGTTGATCTAAAACCAAATAATGTCTAGCCAACAATGTATAAATATTGGTTAGTGATAGATGCCAAATCCCCAACATGAATCCACTTCCCAATAGGTATTTGTGTAATCAAGATGTTTCACTATTCCTCAAGTATCTATTAGGAAATAATTTCCTTTCATGTAAAACATACCACAAGTTCAAAGATAGGGTCTTGGTTCATAAGTTCCCTCTCAACAACAAGGTTTGATTAGTCAACATCATATCCATATTCAACCTTAATAGGTATATTATGGTCATATACCACCATCCCAACCTAAATATTCCCAACATCAGGCCTACATACCCAATCCCAACTACAATATCACACTGTAGTATGTTTAATTTCAATAATCATATTATAACCTGCACATGCATATTCTCAGTCCATTTCCTATCCAATCCAACTTACCCCAAAAAGTTCCATCATACTTTGGTCAAAGTAATCCACCTATGACCACTCAATTATCACCTTAGGCCAATATTCCCATGAGTTCTTTAAAAAAGAGCTACAACAGATGAATGTTCTAATTGCCCTCATACAAGTGGGAAAATAAATCAAAAATTTTAAGTTGGATGATGTATGTTATTACCTTTTCAATATGGAGTACCTATAGATACCATTTCCTCTAGGGTATGAACCACTAATATTTGATAAATATAAGGGGAAAGGTGACCCCAAGGGCCATTTGACACAATTCTTTGTTGTGTGCCAACTAGTGGCTTATAGCAACATATACCTACTATTGTTTCCATGAAGTCTAGTTGGACAATCCTTGGAATGGTTCTTAAAACTACCAAAGAATTTAGTTTCTAATTTCGATGATCTTTCAAATAAATTTGTGTAACACTTCTCTTACAATCTATATCATGAGATTTAATTATTAAACTTGACATAAGAAAAATAGAAACCAAGAGAAAGCTTCAAAAGCTATTTGTAATGATGGAGAGCCCTTGCAAGCTGATTTACCCATAGTCTACTAGATAAGTAACTAGCTACTATGTTTACCAAAAATCTAGATAGTGAAATATCTTACTATCTAGAGTTGTAATGTGCATATATATTCAAATAAATCATTGACAAAGTTCTAGTGATCAAAAGAGCCCTTATTAACAAAGGGATTATTAAACTAACCTCATCAAATTAGAATACTAGCCAAAATAAAAAATAGAATAGTGGCCAAAAACAACATCCATTACAAGCAAAAGCATCACAATTGATACTGGCCAATAACAATGATAGACCCAAGTAATTCAATCATAACAATAATGTTATAGGTAATAGGGTCACAACATGTCCAAATGTTGTAATCCCTATATGCTTAGCATATGCTACCTTTCTAGCTTACTCCTAACCAATAACATTTTTAGTAGCCATAATATGTGTAACAAGCATAAAAACCTAGACCAATGTAGAAAATACAATAAACATAGTAATCTATGACTTTGAAAAACCCTCTTCCTCTAAGGAGAAATGTGCCTACTCATCATGGTTTAGTGATCTTAGAGAGCCCATAAAACTAGTGTTTCAAAAGCTCACAATAACTAATTTGATCATATGGGTTATTCCAAAAGAGTAATTTTATGAGGGTGTTGACATGCAAGACTAGTATAGGCCAGAATAATTCTATAATTTTCATAGGTTAAATGGCCATAATTTGTAGTGATGTGTGTAAATTAGACATGTAATTTAGAATATGTTCAAAAATGGAGAGATCACATTAGATCATGGAGGCTTCCACCTCCAATCAAATCCTTGACATTTATCAAAATCCTTTTACCCAACATAACAATCAATAAAAACAATAATAATAACAACAACTAGTGTAACATCAATAATAATAGTATCAACAACCAATATAGAATAAACAAACTCAATAAAACCAATAGTAGAACCAAAAATTCTAAAACAATGGACAAAACCAAGGTTAGAATAGTATGAATAACCAATAGACCTACCATGAACTTTCAAATTACTATAACTTAGTTGTAGGCCATATTGTAGGAGGTCATGTTAATACCATTTCCATTAATCCTAGACCAAGTACTAATCTAAAAAGATCATTGATAATCATACCAAATCAAACAAATAATTCTAGTAATCCTTCCTTGACTTGGGACTGCACACAGGTAAACTAGAAAGTAGGGATTCCCATATTAGAACTTTATATTGATAACTCATCATTAGGCCATGACCATGCACAAGTGCATTATACATTGAGACTTATCCTATCTGCCCCCCCTCCACCATTATTTGTTAGTAATAATTATCCTATATCAAATCTTGACTATGCAATCATAACTCGATGGGCAAGGATAACCATACTAGGCCCACAACCATCTACCACTTTTCCCATCATCTAACCAATTGTTTTACCTTGGAAAAAGCAATTTACCATTATCCAAGAAAAAATGTTTGACATTATGGAGAAATTGAAAATTTTGCCAACACAAATCTCCATTTTACATTTACTACACACATATAGCATCCAAGAAAACATCTTAACAAAGTTCATTGGTCAATCCATAGTTCCAAATGAAATATCCCCTGACAAATTTCAAGCTTTAGTTAGATACCTAGCTCTAACCCAATAAGTAACCTTCAACCAAAGTGATATGTCATATGTTGGCCTACTACACAATAATACATTATACATTAAAGTTTACATTACGAGGCACAAAGTGAAATGTGTCCTCATAGACAATGGATTAGGTTTAAACATAGTGTCTCTAAATCTCATCATGCTTATTGGGCACACAATAATAGATCTCTAAGTAGAAAAAATCACTATCAAATCCTAACATAATGAGGAACAAGAATCATAAAGCACCATCAACTTACCAGCCATCATTGGGCCCTTGACCCATGATACACTTTTCCATGTGTTAGATTTCTACTTGTCATATAACATGCTTTTGGGTAGACCTTGGTTACATGATATTTGTGTAGTCCCATCAACATTTCACCAGTGTATCAAGTTCCCCCATTTAGGGATGGAGGTTAGTATTCCATAATATTTACATCCATATGAAAATTTAAAACATCTAGAGGTTAAGTTCAAGAGATAAAATTACTATTTCAACATGAATCTAGTCACCAAAAAGGACAAAAGGAAATCCATACTTATCAATTTACTAGAGGCTAATTGCATTGACCATAATACCCTTGATTCACTTTCCTATATACTACCTCTTGAAATGTCTAATCATTATACCTTCTCAACTAATGGCCCAGGATAGTATTTGATGCATGACACATTTCACATTCCAAAGCTTCCACAAAACCCCAAGTCCTTTGGAAGACCAAAATCCAAACCACTTCGCATGGAATGGTAAAATAATGGAAAATCCAAACTCCATAAACTAACACCTGTCACTTTTATACTAGTTTATAGCCAAGCACAGGACCCTCTCAAAGGTGATGAATCATGGTTATACAATGACAAATTGGTTGATTATTTCAATAATACTAAGTATCCCATTCCTAACTAGATCATGAAGAACCAAGATTATGAAGGAGGAGGTCTCAGGTTAAATCAATAGGGAACACTTGAGCCAATTTCTATGACTAAGTATAAAGGAACCTATGGACTTGGATTTAAACTATTTGGGGGTGACCCTACATATATTATTCATGTTGCATCATCAATGACTAATGATGATGATATTGATAGAAAAATAGAGTCTAATCATAGTTAATTCAATGACTTATCCCAAACCAACTTGTTTGACCATAATGCCATTTATACCCTTTGACCAGTCATTCATCATATACACTATCACCATATTATCCCCAAATGATACACTAGGGCTAACAATAATCCAATGTATGAGTTGATGAGTTCCAAAATGATGAGGCTTTCTATGATTGTCTAGGCCTTAGGGACAATGTTCTGTTGGGAGATCACAAATCAGGATTCTCAATCAAGTTGGATCTTGAAGCCTATTTTGGAGATTGGGTGAATACCATTAGCCAAAATGAAATAAATAAAACATTGAGGTCCTAAAGTGAAAACCTCTTTGAGGTACTTTTTAACCAAGGAAAAATTAAAGATAAATTCCAATCTAGTGGTGAAAACTTGTTATAGGTGCCACTAAATGGGGGTGTTTAACCTTGTTCAAATATAGACCAAGAGACCGCCAATGATGAACTTGTCTATGAGTTTGAGTTTAGTCTTGAAGAAGAAGATGATTTTGATCAAATTATCTTGGATGACACCAATAACGATGAAATTATTTATGAATCTAACTTCAATCTTGAAGAATAATAAACCTTAAATCAAATCATATAGGAGTTTCCAAAAACATTTGTTGCATGGGCATCCCTCCCATTGGGGGATTCTAATTCATCATGTCTAGGAGAACTTGAAGAATCAGTATTAATAGAGGACTCTGACATAGCCAAAAAATTCAAAACTTTGCCCACTATTCTTGAATATGGTTTGACCCTTCTAGTGGAAGACATATCATAGGTCAACATTGAGACTCTAGATGACCCTAAATGGATTAAATTAGGTGCATCCCTCATTCAGGATGAATGTGAAATCCTTACATCCCTATTAAGATAATTTATTGATATATTTATATGGGCCTATTTTGACATGCCTAGTTTGGACCATGCCTTGCTTGTTCATGAACTCATGGTACATCCTAATGCCAAATTGGTGAAACAAAAGTTATGCAAAATGCATCCTCATATCATTATATTAGTAAAGAAAGAGTTGTAAAATCTCTTAGAAGTGAGATATATTAGGCCAATAAACTATTCTAAATGGATTTCCAATGTCATTTCAATCTATAAAAAGCTAGAAGGAATTAAAATCTGCATTGATTTTAGGGACATTAACAAAGCATACCCCAAAAATGACTTTCCATTGCCTAACATTGACATGATTATCAACTTTACTGTAGGTTATGAGATGCATTCATTTATGGAGGATTTTTTAGGCTATAATCAGATTAGAATCACACTAGAATACCAACACAAGACAACATTCACCATTTTATGGGGAACATTCTATTATCAGGTTATGACATTTAGTCTTAAGAATGTAGGAGACACCTATCAAATAGACATGACAATCATATTTCATGATATGATGCATGACATTGTTGAAGACTATGTCAATGACATACTAGGCAAATCAAAGACCAGGGCTGATCATCTAGTAGTGTTGAGGAGGATATTTATGTGACTACATGAATACAAATTTAGACTCAACTTTAAGAAATGAGTTTTTGGCATCACATTAGGCAAATTTATTGGCTTCATTATGTCTCAAAGGGGCATAGAAGTTGATCTAGCCAAAGTATGAGCCATAACAAAAATGCCACCATTGACCAATTCGAAACAACTCTATAGTTTATAGGGTAGGATCCAATCTATCAAATGTTTCATTTATCAATTGGCTAATCAGTGCCATCTATATACACACCTACTAAACAAGGGCATAACATTTCTTTGGGATGACTATTGTTAGAAATATTTTTAATAGCTAAAGGACTATCTTGAAAATCCACTAGTTTTATTACCTCCTATACCATGAAAACCATTCATTTTATACTTATCAATGATAGATGAAGCCTTGGGGGCACTTCTAACTCAACACAATGAAAATGGAAAAGAGCATTCATTTTACTATCTAAGCCATACATTGGTAGCATATTGTTAATAGAGGTTCCTTATGCAATAAAACATGCTAAGGACAATGATACCTAAGTTTTGTTATACTGCATAGGATGGTATAGAGAATTCATAATTAATAGAAACATGACATAAATGAGTTATCATGCGATAGATAGGAACTAAGATTCATCCAGAGATTTATTAAGGTTTGTAGAGCATTTAGATTACTTTAGATAAGATTAAACTAAACATTAAATATGAAAAATGTAGATAAGAAATATCATAAGAAATATGATAGGTAACCATAACCAAAAGCCTATATTGATCTCAACAAAGGTTCATCATCTTTTCCATACAAACATACATATTTATAGTTTCTACAGTTCCTGACTATTCATATTCTTCTTGTACATTAGTTCCAAAGAGAGGAGACTGTTCATCTTCTATCCCTTTACAACTCATTGAGGATAGGAAAAAATACATATAGTTGATAATTTCATACATAACACATGAATATTTGAAAAATATCCTGCAAAAATTTACTTGTATATTTTCTTCTTCCAACACTTTCCTAAACTTAAAATGTTGTCTCATCCAAAGACAACATCATAGGTTAATCTTATTATGTACTGAGGGCAAAAGCTAAAAAATTGGGTAGACTAGCAAGAGTCATAGTAATCACTCAAGGCATTGTTTCTATTTTTCACCTCTTATGCACTACTTAGCCACCCATTTGAGTTTTCAACTAAGTAGTGTACCAACCTACTACCCTTTTGGGTTTTTAATAGGATGGCTTAACTATGTGGCCACCTTTCATAGGTTTTTAACCATCTTGGCCCCACTTATCTCACTAATCATCTCCAATACAAAAACTTTTCAAAAGTTTCACATTACATAATAATCAACTAGAAGGAGGTGGTGTTGCTGAGGAAGAAGACTAGCTAGTATGATTCTTAGCCCCAAACTAAGAATTCGTGCACTATGTGAGTTCTTACTGGAGATATAATGGTTGTTTTTAAAGAGGAACTTTAAGGATCAAGGCTACCTCATTGTAAAATAGAGCCAGGTTAGTTTTGAATGCATCCCTATCGAGCATCATTTTTTGGACCATACACATTAGGATACACATTGGTGCATAACATATAATGAGTTATTTTAGGTTTGAGTCCTTAGTGGTACTTATTTATACTTTTGTATTTTTGACCTTTAGTTTAATTTCTATATTTAGCTGCTCTAATGTTTTTGTGTGTCATTCTGCTTGAAGACCTACAAATGCACTATGCCTTGGGTCTTACTATCAACTGAGGAGTCAATCATGCACATTATGCCTATCATTGAAAGATTACTAGAGATCAAGTTCAATTTCATTGGTCAAGGTAGTCTAGCTATGCATGGTTGTGCTAGTTATGGCAACTATAGTGAAGTCTATATTGGAACTAGTAAGTGAATTATTAAGATGTTGTTTTTAGTTTAGTAGGTTGCATGCGAGTTGATAGTCTTAGAGGGTTGTAATGTCAATCATGGATTTATAATACTTTAGTAGAGTCATTAAAAATAGTGGCACTAATCTTCAAATTATGACCCAAGATGCTGACTAGGCAAAGTTGTTATGCTAGACACCAATCCTTTGTAAGCATCAAGACCAAGGTCTTGAGAATACTATAGTTTGACATCACTTAGTCCTTAATTACTCAAGAGGCCAAGTCTAGGCAAGTATCTTCGATCATTTTCACTACTTATAAAAGATGACCCCTAAGCTCTACATTCTTTTCCCTTGTCTGATCCTACTCTTACTATTGGGAGGTAGCCTTTTGTGTGATGGAATTTTAAAAAGTTATGGCACCCTCCAACTATTTCTTCAAAATTAACTGAGATACATTAAGTGAAGCCTCCTGATTAACTGAGAGCATGTCCAATGTGCTTGTTGAGGCTATAGGGTCAAAACATGGCATAATGGCTAGAGGGAGTGAAAAGGTAGTGCACCAAGTAGTGACTAGAGAAATCTCTCAAAGCTAAACACCTCATAGTAGAAGCTGTGGCATCTTATATCTTGCCTAAGTTGTGGGTGGAACTTTTTTCTATATTGTGGTCTTTGTTGTCAACTTATCTTGTTGCACAACATCTTCATCCATCTTCTACTTGACATCTTCTTCCTGTCTTCTTCCTCCATCTTTTTTTCTCCTCTTCTTCTCCTTAATTCTTATTATTTTCTTATTCCTCTCTTCTCTTGTCCTCTTCCTCTTTCTTGCTCTTATCTTCTTCTTCTTTATTCTTTTTCTCTTCTAATTCTTATTTCTATTTATTCTTTCTCTCATCATCTTCTTCTTTCTTCTTTTTCTCTTATTCTTATTTCTTATTCTATTCTTCTTCTTCTTCTTCTCTTATTCTTGCATAGCTTGGGCCTAATCCTAGGCTTGTGCATGTACTTGTTGTTACCATAGGGCTTCATTGTGTTCCTCCTTATTCTTGACATATTACTCTACCTACCACTATGCATGGTCTATTACATCTTTTTTTAATTTTTATTCTTCTTAATTTTCCTTTTTCTCTTTCTCCTCCTATGCTTGATGTGATACAATGACTACTTCTTGGGTTTTCCTGGCCATATCTTAGGCCTTTTTTATGTCTACCTCAACATACTTCAATTTTTGTGAGGCATTAGATTCTTCAGTTTGCTACATTATTTATTATTTATATGTTTCTTATTTGTCTCTTTTTTCTTCCTTCTTGAATTAGCATTCAATCATGCAAGTGGCTTCTTCCTTGGTGACCTATTATTATTCTGTTATTGGCTCCTCTTATGAAACTTCCTTAACATCCTCTACCTATGGTGATGGTGGGGAATATTTTATTCATACCTCCAAACTTTGAACTTATTGCTTATTTCTACTGATTATGACAAATTTGCATCAAGGTGGTGGTGCAGAATATTTAGGAGTAGGTTGTGCTTCCTACGTAGAAGATGGTCAACCAAATGTGCATTCCTCTAATGTAGGGGAAATTATTTCCTCCCTTCATGTTTTAGGCTTGCACACAAGTTATTTTGGTAGACTCTCTAGTAGGGGTGAAAAAGATAATGTTAGGAAAAAAATTTGGAGTATTCGAAGGATAAAATAATTCCATTCTATGCTAAAGTTTTTCTACCTCTTCTCAAATTATATAGATAATTATGGAAGGTGGGAAAGCTAGGAGTTATACCCATAGTTTAGGTGGAACTTGCTTCCAGATTTTTACTATATGAACTAACTTCCAAAAAAATAACTCTTTTTCCTCTTCCTTCTCATAATAGCCTTTATCCATATCTGCTAACATGACCTAGTCGACTTATTGCGTATCGATATCCATATCCATGAGGTCTTAGGAGTTGGCCATTTGTGACACCTTTGGATCATCCTTCCAGGTCATTATGTTAAATTTTATTCTATTTATGGGAGGGGACATCAAATGCATATCTAATTTATGCTTCCCATTTTGATTCTTTGAGATTGATGTTAAATTTGGTTATTATGTAGTAGGAATATCTACACCTGGTGGTATAAATTTCAAAGGGGTTTCTCACCTAGATATATGCTCTTTTTGTCAAGCCACTTTGGCCTATGCCATATACATCATGATGAATAATGGGAGTGGTTTGAATGGTGAGTGTGACAACTCATGAACTATGATAAAGACTTTCTTGGGTATAAGAGTGACTATGGCATGTTGACTTAGGTACTATAGGACATTAGGTGGCACTCTTGGGTGTATGGTAATGAGGTCTAGGCACTCCTCCCATAAAGATTTAAACTTTCCCTCATGTGAGATGGATTCACATTCTTGTATCTATATTATGTTGTAAAACTGATGTGTTGGCCAATAATTCATATCTAGGTATACTTATCCCTCTAGTGATTTCCACTATGTGAAGCAAAGCAAAAAGATCAAAAACTAATACTAAAACATTTTTCTAGGAGTGGTATGACACTTTTCAATGTTTTTGATTAATTCTTGGATGAATTAATTAGGATAATTAAATTATTAGTTCTGATGGATCATCTTATGAGTGATTATATAACTCCCTTAGGTATTTTCTTGGTAGACTTGGTCATCTACCAAAATATTCTAGTGATACACTACATAAAAATGTGCACTAGTTTGTTAGGGATTTCATCAATACGAATCCACTGGTTTTGTTGCACATACAAGTCCTAGACTTCTTGCAATATGGGAGGTATTTTGGTCTTGTAAGGTGATAGGGAATCTCCACGTGCAAGCATGCCCAAGGCTTGGGCCATGGCTTGTGTGTTGATTACCATAGTCTCATATGGGCCCAAATAGATTATGACCTCATTATATCACCCAAGAAATACTTGATCTATATCTCATAGGTTGAAAAATGTTGGAATCCATAGTAGGTGCTCAATGTCTAGGTTCCAAAATCAATGGGGAGCTATGAGAGTGAGTGGTTATGTGGTGTTAATAGGATCAAGAAAAAGGAGCTTCTATTTAGCTTCTTAATGGTACTAAAATGACTCTTAATCATTGTACTTAGTTTTCAAAAGTTCCATGTTGACACCCATGGCTTCCTTTTATGCTTTAGAGAGGGATTAGATTAGATGCATGGTATCCATGGCTATGTGAGAGGAAATTTGAATGCTTTATATGTTATATGTAATAAAAATGGTTTGTCTCTTGATAGATATAGATCATGAAAATATGCTAAGGATGAAATGCAAACTTGGTGTTCAAATTTAGATTTTATAGATTTGGCACCTCTTGGATTCAATGTCTAGGCCATGTTTATCTATCTAGTCATCTTGAATGAAATGGTGTATGTGGAAAATATACATTTGATCTAGACATTATAGTAGTTAGTCATTGGCACATGTGCGGAGTTATGTTGTTATACTCTTTGGTGTCCATACTTAGAGTATGAGTAGTTGAGATTGACTAGCCACCAATTTGTTGAAGATCACATCAATTAACCCTTGGCTCTTTCATTTACTTCTAGCGGATGATTGTTATCTGATGGATATCTTGTTGATGGGATGTTTTAACATCTTTCCTAGACTTAATATTTTTTAGTTACTCCTCTTTAACTTTTCCATTGGCGCACATCGATCCTCCTATGAATATATAGTGTAAGTGATGCTTGGTATCTATAATTTATAAATGTTGTTGTTGAGATCATCTAAAAATAAACAACCAAAAAATAAACACACCTAAAACATGCAAAATAGGGAAATCTTAATCTACATGGAGCTAGTCGTCACCAACTCATCTTAAAGATTGAGATCAATAGACTATTGGTGGTAGGGCTTAAGTGTATATCCATTTACCTACCCTGGTAAGTAAAACCATAGTTCTTTATTGTGTTAGATCATGTATAATATAGGTCCCTTTCCATCTTATTTTTAACTTGTTTGGGAATGCTCTAAACTGACTATCATACAATAAAATTAGCTGATCTTTGTGAAAAATTTTTAGGTGCAAGTTTTTATCATGCCATGCTTTTTGAATTTACTTTTGTACTTATTATAACCACACTACTATGTGTTTGAACTCATCCATCTAATTTATTTCAAGGAACTGGTTATTAAGAGACTCCTAATCTCCAAGTCACATGACCATGGTAATGCATAGGCTAGATACCAGATATTCCATTTGCATGATTGCTTCCAAATCATATACCAAATAGAATAGTGTAAATCCTATATCTCTTTTTTAATGTGTATGATATGCCCATAAGATCATAGGAATGGAATCTTCTGATCATCCTGCTTGACATTGCATATTTTTGTAAGCATTTTCTCTGGTACCTTATTAGAGGCTTTAGCTTGGCCATTAGCCTACAAATGATAGGCAATGATTTTATGATGAGAGATCATAAAATATTTAGTCAAGTCCTTAATGGTGTTATTTTAAAAGTGAATTCCTCTATTTTTGACTAAATTTATAGGGAATCCAAACCTAGTAATGATATTTTCATATAAGAACTTTGTTGCATCATAGCTAGGTGTGGCAAAAAATTCAACCCACTTAGTAAAATAGTTTGTCATAGTGATGATATACCTTGATTTATTACACTTTCATGGTGGTTTGATTTGTCCTAAAAAATAAATTCCCCATTATTTGAAAGGATAATCTAAAAATATGGGATGAAATGATGTTTCATCTTTCTAGAGTGGTTTACCCATGCATTGGTAGTCATCAAAGTGTTGTGCAATTTTTTGTACATCTTGGAATAAATTTGGCCACCATAATCCACTCTATAGAATATTTCTAGCTGTAACCTCTCTTGTGACTCCTTGATAATCTTTCTCCAAGAGTTGAGGTCATTTATGTTCAAGGACAACCTTGTGTAGGATTTTATCCTTTCCCAAGTGATATAGAATTCCATTAATGATGGTATATGGTAGTGCTCTAGTTACAAAATGTTTTTTATCCCACTCCTAAAAGTACATAGGGAAAATTCCTTGATTGAGGAAGTTGGAAATGGATTAAAAATATTTAGGCATCATAGAGACATGGAAAATATGGGAATTTAAAGAGTCTTCTTGTAATTCTTATAGCTCTTTCCCATATGGGATATGGCTAAGGTGGTCTGGTCTTACATTATCCCTTCCTAGATTGATATTTATGAAAAACTAAAACTCTTAGAATAATATCAACCATCAAGAGATTAAACCTCCTAAAATCATTTTGTTGACCAAATATCATAGGTCTTGATGATCGATGAAGACTTCTAATGGTGTTGTAAGCAAATAAGCTAGAATTTTTTAAGTATAAACATGATCACCAATAATTCTCACTTAGTGGTTGTATAGTTTTTCTCTACATCAGATAGTGTTTGGGTAAAAAATTAGATAGGATGGTCAAGCACACCATCTCTAGGATGTGCATGTACAACACCAATTGTGATTCCCAAAGCATCTATATGTATGTGGAAAGTATTGTTCCAATCTAGAAAAACTAGTATGGGCATAGTAACCAGTCACTATTTTAGCTCAATAAAAGCTAATTAAGATTATGAGGTCTATACAAATTTTGCATTTTTATATAGTAAAGTTTCTAACAGAGATGAAATAGATGCATTGCATTTGATAAATTTTTAGTAGTAGCCTGTATGTTTGAGAAAAGAGCACACTTTAGTGGAACTAATAGGTGGGGGCATACTTAATATTACTATGATTTTTTCTTGATCTACAAGAATACCTTCATTGCATAATACATGTCTAAAGAAAAACTCTAAATGGTGTAAAAATAAACATTTCTTCATATTTAAGGTGATGCATAGGGCTAAGAATCATTCCAACATTAAACATAGCTTGGATAAATACTCTTTAAATAGGGAGAAGGTTACCCAATTATCAAGGTAAACTTATAGAAAATCATGAATGAAATCCTTGAATTTTTTAACCACTATGCAAGAGAACACCACAAGTGCATTCTTAAGGACAAAAGGCACGAACTTGTATGCAAAAGAACCCCATTCTATTGTAGAAGTTATTTTGGCTTGATATTATTCTATGATTGGGATATGATGATATCCATTGAAACCATTTATGAAAGAATATACTTCATATCCTATGACAGACTCCATAACTTTATCTGTGAATGGTATTGGAAATTGATCATTTATGTAGGCATCATTTTGAATATGGTAGTCCCCACATACTCAAAATTATCTTATCTTATTGAGATGAACACCATGGGGCTTACCAAATCATATTTTTATACTAGATAGATTATCTTTGCATCCTATATTTTATCCAATTCTACCTTTACTTTCATCTTCATATTCAGATCAAGCTTATATGTCCACTTCTTGATTGACTATGTGCACTCCTTCATTTAAATGTACATGTCACCAAGAGATGGATCAATTTGAAATTTTGAGAATTTGGTGGGAAAGGCCTCTTGGTAATCCCTCAGGAGTTTTAGAGCTTCCAAAATTTTAGTTTCCTTCCAATAATCACCTATGCTTGCCAGTTTTAGAACCTCCTTGATTCCAATGTTAGTGTTATGTTTCTTGATAGGTTGTTGATAAATATTGAATTTTTCATCATCTATAGATTATTGTATATTCCTTTTCCCTCCCTGTTTAAGAATTTGGATGTTACATAGCTTATCTTCATCAGCTAGTATTACACTGGTGTCCTTGAGTGGTTCTATAGGTTGTTCAGGCTCAAATAAATCATTCAAATCTAGGTCACCATCAAAATCTAAATCTTAACTATCCTATGCCTCATCTTGTATGTGATGACATGGATATGTCATAGATTTTTATTCCTTATTATCAAAATTTTACCTTTATAATGCATCATTAAGATTAGAGGATACATATTTCTACATAGTAGCTTCTATTATGGTGCTCAAGTCTTCTACACACCCATGGCACAAAAAATACTTGAATTTATGCAATGCATTATAGACCAATGGATTTTCATCTTCAAATACAAAGGTCTATATCAAATCACTCAGCACTTGTGCGTGATGTTTGGTCTCCATTATACATTTTTGGTGTATGTACCATGATGCTGGTAGTGGAGTAAGTGTATAGTGGAAGATGTGAACCTAGTATTTTGATGTGACATGTTCTTCATTCTAGACTTTAACACACTTATGTACATGAATTTTGGGGCACTCACCTTCTTAAAAGAATGGCCAACTAGTGTAGATAAACTATGGTAGCTAAAACCTAATGATCATGAGCTTTCAAGTGTCATCCAATTCAATCTATTCATTATGATAAGTTGACCACCGCATTGCAACAAATCCCTTTAGAGCATAATTTAAAGTGTTGACTCACTAATTGATGGTTGGTATATGGAATTACAAGCACAAGATGAAATCATCAATGTCCTTTATTTCATAGTACATAGGCCATTATTGCTTTTGCATAAATACCATTTACATTAGCCAAAGGTTATGATCACCTCGAGCCCAATTGAGGAGGTGGGTATCTAATTCACCACTAATAGATGATGATACTTCCTATGGTAAAGTTTCTTCCTTTGTAAGTTCTATATATTCATACATATGATCATTATCTTGATATAGGAAATCAAATTTTGACCGAGTCAAATATTTTGTAGACATAGAGGTACATTCTTCAATGATAAATTTATCTACCACTAGTTGTATAGCTACTGGTTTAGGACTCCAATATTCTAATGTCTTGAGTTGCTAAGTGATCAATGATTATACCTATGGTTTGACATGTTGGTATAATAAGTTACATCTAGTTATGCATAGATATTTTGAATTCTCTTTAGTAGTGACCTTCATCCAACTAGTTTCTTGTAGAACATAGGGGAGTCTATTTCAACTAGAATTATGTAAGGCTTGTGCACTCTATTGAGAGGAATGCCAACAACTTTATCACCTTGATATGCCTCAAGATGGTTGTGCACTATGTTGATAGTCATTTGTCCATTATATGCCCATTTTTTCCTATCAATGTAGGTTAGTACATTGCTTTTGTCTTCATGCCTATGACCTCAAATTCACCTCATAGAGACAAGTTTATGACTTTGATTTTGATATCCTCTAATCTACCAACAGGCTAAATTTTTTTATAATCAGATAAACTCAAAGTCACTGGGTTGTAGCTGAGAGTTGGTCATCCAATACCTTCCCATGTAGATCTATGAATTATATTAATTGTGTTACCAAAATCAAAGATAACATTCAGGATATCATAACTATAAACTTTAATATCAATCATGCATCAACATCCTAGGTTTTCTTTGTCTTGACATACTTGACTAATTTTTCTATCTTTTGTTGATGATGTTGTGCACATTTTAAAAGATTATGTAGTAGATTCATGATATTGTACAATATGTCTTCATTTTGTAAAGTACTAAATTTTTTTAGGAGATCTATGAGTGCAATGACAACTCCATCTTGTTGTATAACGCACATAATTTGGCCATCAGTAGTTTCTTGCTGTTGAATGTTCTTCAATAGTTATGCATCTGCATACATAAGATTTTTTTCTATATCTAGATTTGGATATTTATTCTATTTAACTTTTTTGATGCCCTGATCCTAAGGCATCTCAAGTGGAGGTATCCCTTTTTATGCATGTGTTGATTACTATAGCATCACCATCAGTAGTTTCTTGATGTTGAATGTTCTTCAATAGTTGTGCATCTTCATACATAAGATTTTTTTCTATATCTAGATTTGGATATTTATTCTATTTAACTTTTTTGATGCCTTGATCCTAAGGCATCTCAAGTGGAGGTATCCCTTTTTATGCATGTTGTTTTCATGTCACAACATTCAAAACCAAATTTTATTTAGGCTCTACACTTACCACATTTACATTTCAAATGGATTTTTCCTTTCTCTACCTCTCTAAAATAGGATAATATTATATATCATGTTGATCAAAGACTCTATAGTGTGTGCAATATGACTATCATTATGGTTTCATCAAATAATTATGTTAGACATGATTTTATTCCCCACATAGATAGCATTACATAGGAAGCCTTTGATATTTATTACCTCTACCACCTTGGTATCCTCCTTTGTAAGCACATTGACCTCCTCCTCTATTAGAATGATATCCCCATTGATATCATCCTTATTGTTGTGTATAGTTATAATGCTAGTACTATTGATTTTTATCTCTCATATTGAATTGATGTTGCATAGTTGGAGGGGTATATTTTGTTTGTTATTGTTACATTATGGGTGAGATCCAAGGTGTTACATATTAATACTAAGGGTATGGAGGTTTCCAACTCAAAAAATAAGGAACCCATCTAGCTAGACCATGAGCTTGATACTATGGTGAACTTGGAATCCATTACAGACCTATTTGGGTCGTATAACTCTTATTAGGTTTTGAGCCTAGGTTTGCATGCTTTTCCAAGGAGATTTTCTATGTTGTGATGAAAAATACATTTTTGGAGATGCCCTATTTAATATTTTACAAAGATATATAGTTATTCTCATCATGGTTAGTTGAATTGAAAAAATTACAATATAGATTATATTTATTTTTGATATATTGTTAAATAAGATGTAATTATGTCATGGCATGCCCTCTTACCCAACATAGTTTGTAGAATTTTTTCTTGATTGTAGAATAATAATTTTGGTGGTGTCATTATTTTTTATACTCTATGCACCATAGATTTAATTTAGGCTTATCCACCTCATGGTATTAATCTATTATTTTCATGAAATCCTGTAGTGTGTTTTCAATTTTAGAATTAGCAACAAGAACTTCTCTAGAATCCTCAATCTATTCTATGTGGTGCATCAACTCTAGCATCTATTTTTATCTCATATTGAGTTTGCACAATGGAAAACTAAATCCTATTTCATAGCCTTCAACAAAACATGATTCTTTGTCTTTGTCTATCAAAGTGAATTCTACCTTATTCATTACATCAAAAAATCTATGATCATAGTCTCAGGCTGATTCTCTAGATTTTTGCATTATCTCATTTAGGTCCTGTATTGTTTAACTAGGGAATTTTTTAACCTTAAATTATAAAATGAATGAGCCAATCATGAACATATTTTAAACTTGATTTTTAAATATATTTTTTATTTATGAATTCTAGTGCTCTCCTAGCTAAATCCCCTACTAATTCACACTTTTGTAAATTTTCATCAGTGATGCCATTAACTTGTCATTTCATTTTATAAGTTTGTAGGTATTATTTAGGGTCTATAAACCCATCATAGAAGGATAAATTTAATAATCCTCTTGGCTAATTCAACATATTTATTGGTATTAATGGATTCTTATACATAGATGATATTGGAGTCATCTATGTTCTAAGTGATCCTGCCTACATAATACTCTACATCCCAGAAGAATTATCATGCACACTGTTGACGCAGAAGATTACACCCTTGGTAGGAGGCCGAGCTCCTGCCTTCCTCACACAACTATGAAAACTCCTCTCTTGCCTGTGGGACCGGTGAAGCTGGAGGGGAGAGTCTCTAGGTAAGGGCTAGCTCCCTTTGATGCATCTGATTTATTCTAATAAGTGCCAATACATACATACATACATACATACATACATACATATATACATACATATATATATATATATATATATATATATATATATATATATATATATAATGGGGGGATGAAAAGGGAGAAAGATTGTAGGAAAACAAACTACTCTAAAGTAGGTGATGCACCAAAATAAATCCAACCTTCTCACCCTCACACTTAAAATCAGACAAACACATACATACACTTCAAACTGGCAAAAGGACCAGGCTACAAGAGCTTGACAGGGAGGCTTTAATGGAAAATTAAAAAAATAGAGATTAACTAAAGGTGCTATGAAAGGCACACTGTAAGGTAATTTATTTTGTTTCTGCACTTCCAAATATAACTCTCCTTATCAACTACAGAAATGGCACCTTATAGACACCAGATATGTTGGTGTTGAACCTGTGAAAGCATCAAGAAATAATGACTAAGCACAAACTAACACTCAGACATACACAAAGATATCTAACCAAGATAGAGGTAAAAATGCATTTATTGATTCAGGTGAAATTTCACTAGGGCTACGCCTTACAAATGTGGAAGATCATCTTTCTCAAATGACAAGTCTCCAATATATAGAAGAAGAAAGGAGGCCTTTTGGCACCCTTTTTACAAGTGACCCATTTGTGTCCTTCTCATTGGGAAGAGAAAGCCACTCAAAACATCAATGAGCTGTGCCCTTTATTTATTTTTAAGGCCACTTCTTCAAGGTGATTACACAGTTTGTCTACTCATTAATGCAAAATGAAGAAAACCGATTGCACTGCTAGTTATTTATACCTCATAATGGTCAATTCGCAGGCACTGTATCATCTACCAAAATAAATTCTTGAGTCAGTGCCTCCCAATGGTCAATTCACAAGCACTATATCATCTACCAAAATAACTTCTTGAGTCATCACTTTCCTTCGCTACTTGGTTGTCTGCCTGTTCCTACACATGGCATCTCTCTCTTTGTTCTTTGGGGTTTTGTCCTTTTTTTGCTCCTTCAACCCTTGGGGGCAATCTTCTAGCAGGTCGCTGTGTTCCTTGGGATTTTTCCATGCTTGATGCTCAAATATTTCAAAAACAAATGAATATTTCACTACATTAAATTTGACATTCATGCAGCCGTCACCCAATGGCTAGTTTGCTTGCTTAACTTTGATGGCTTTCAAGACGTCATCATCCTTGGCAAAAGTCATTGGGTCTTTGTTTTAGGCGTTTTCTTGCAGATAAAAAATCCATGGGAATTGGCCACTTTGACCTTTTTATGGGTTTTTTGACTTCCCCCTACACTGGCAACCTTTCCTTTGAAGTGCTTACTTTTTGCAAGGGCTTCTATATCTTGAACTACCCTCCACAAGGGTAATTAAACCTTTGGCTTGCCCTCTAGCTGTAGGGCACACCCTTGAACCAAGATGTTAAACCAACCCATTGAACCAAAATTGGTTTAATGGTTCAATCGATTCAATGGTCTAACCACTACGTGCCGAGCCCGTTGAACCAAGCCTTTGAACCAATTATTGAACCAAGGTGTATTGAACCAACCGATGAACTTTGTCGATGAACCCTATGTTGAACTTGAACTGATTGAACCAAGCGTTGAACTTGAACTGATTGAACCAAGCATTGAACTAAGGCATTGAACTGGTTCAATGGTTTAAAGACACCATTTTTTTTGTGATTTCCTTTAGACTAGAGCCTGAAGAAGCCTTGTAAAACCCAAAACTCTCTAAAATAATCCTTCATGTGACAAAAGAATAACTTGTAGAGTTCGTAGAAATCCAAAACCTACAATGTCTATAGATTTAAACCTATAAAGTCCATAGATTTATGCAAAATTGAAAAATGAAAATGGCCTAGCATAGTAGGGGCAGAGGGGGGCCAATTTTTGGCCTATTGGGCAAAAAATGGTCAACAAATTGGCGACTCCTAGGGGAAGCATGCTTGCTATGCTTAAAGACTAGTTGCCTTGCAGTCCATTAGGCACAGAGTCAGATGTAGCTTAAACAAAGTTAACAACAACCCCAAAGAATCCAAGAATAAAACATGGAGCCCTTTACCCCACATGCAAAGGGAAACGCACAAGGATAAAAACACTACTTGTGCAAACTACACTTAGGGAAAGTAGGAATGAAACTGAAATCAAACTACTATATATAGCTAACCAAGAATAATTGCCTCCCTCCTAGATCAAAGGGAAAATTTCTTAAGTCCCTTTCCTAGCAAGAATACTTATGGTGCCAGGTAAGTAGCTAAATGAAAAAGAGAATTGGTGACCTGCTCCCCTTGCCTGTCACCTATATTGGCTAGTATCTGAGTGAATCAATTCAAACATGCCTCCAACATACATGTATTCTTCTTGTCCCTAAAGGCTTGTTGAATGTTAGTCCTTCATATTAGTTCTCTTCACTAAGAAATTAGTGGCTACTGGCTTATCACCATTAGCCCTTTGACATGTACATTCCCTCTGCAATGCATTATGGTCTAACTTGTTTCCTTTTGCCTCGTTGTAGACTCTGTCAGACTCATCCTCTACTTCCTTTTGGCCTTCTTGAAGAAGGGTGACTGTGGTGATGTCTAAAATGGACTCACAAAATGATTTCTCATCCCACAGAACATCGCCTCTTTGTTCAAAAACTTTCTTATTCAAGGCATTCCTCCAGGAAGATAGACCTCTCCTTCTCCTCCTTACTGATTAGGATCTCTAGATGTTCAAAGGTATCCTCCTGATCTTCCTCCAACTCAGGATATTTAGCATAGTCATTCTCCTCATTGAAGCAATAAGGAAGTTCATAAAATAGAGGGGAAGAGAGCTCACCATGCCTTTGGTCCTCCTCATATATCTGGAACATCTTCATGTATGCGTGACCTACATCTTCTCCATTGCCGATGGTGTCTTCCAAAGGAGCCTCCATGATGATTCTGCCTTTGTTGTCACTCATGATAGCCTCTTAAAGAACTATATATTAGATCTTCTGCTCCTCACCTGCCTCTTGAAAAATAGGTTCCTCCTTGAGAAACGATGGAGTGGAGAAAACATGTGGAAGAAGAGGCATTCTTTGAGCTAGAATCAAATGATTCTCCTCTTTCCACTTGGTCAACACTTCATATATACCAGATGTGGCCTGATATTTCTCTTGGAAATGTGTAAGTGGGGTGTGTTCAAACATGGAATGTGTCATTGGGTTTGAATCATCCATCACACACTAGCTGAGGAATCTCTCTTTAGATTCCAACTCTAAAATTATCTTGGCAAGATCCTCTTGGAAGAACCTTTCCTAGAGGTCACCAGCATCATCATGAGTAGGAGCAGCCTCAACTTCTTCAAGGTTTTGAGAAAAACCTTGCTTCTCCTCCTTCCTACCCCATGATTCTACTATTTTTCCCTAGTTTAGGATCTCAGAATTGGAATTTTTCTACTGTGAATAGGTAGCAACTTTGTTTTCTCCAAGGTCTTGGGGCTCCTCTGCAAGGTCTAGAATTTTTATCTCTTTCAAGAAGCAGTCTCATCCTAGCCTCTAAATCTTCAATTTTTTTGGCTAGGTTGACCTAAAAGAGTCTTTCTTGGAGGTCACCAACATCATCATGTTGAATAGGAGCAATTTTGAGAGAGATGTGCTAGTTTGTAGAGTTTCCCCAAAAATAATATTCCCAATCTAAGGAGTTTAAAAGGTTCATCTCCATAGGGGGTTGCTCTAATGCCCTTTGATGTTGGAAAGCCAGGCACACGGGATTGAGAGTAGATGCATTTGATGAGCTGGAGTGAGTAAGTGTTATCTAATAGAAAGGATTTGGTGCAAAAGAGGGGGCTTTCTTTAGGATAGGAGGGGTGCACAAGGCTAACTGCCTTGAATAAATGGATTTCTCCATTTTGCTACCTCCTCCTCCATAGATTGCAAGGCCTGTGCTTACCTAAACAAAACACTCCTCTTTATACATTAGCTCCTACTGATATCTGTACTGCTCCTCTAGTCTGTCAATTTCCATCGTTTGCTTTTCAAACTCTAGGGCCATTTCCCTTATCATTGTAGGGTAACTAGGAGAGTTGCTTGAGGCAATTCTCTAAAATTTTTGAGATTGATCAAAGTCATATGAAGGAACACAAGACCCATGATTCTATGCAAAGGAATTATACATACAAAAAGTGATTTTTGATGGTACTAGGCTGCTTAATCAGCTAATTCAACTCGGAGTCACCATTGGTGTTTGATGCAAAGCCTCCAAAGGCTGGTCAGTTGAAGAACACACCAAAAATTCTTCAACTCTTTGGATAAAACCTGTCCTAGTTGGTCCCATCGAGTGTGCCAAAATTGTTGACGCAGAAGATTACACCCTTGACAGGAGGCCAAGCTCCTGCCTTCCTCACACAATTATGGAAACTCTTCTCTCACTTGTGGGACCAGTGAAGTTGGAGGGGAGAGTCTCTAGGTAAGGGCTAGCTCCCTTTGATGCATCTAATTTTTTCCAGTAAGTGCTAACATATATATATATATATATAATGGGGGGATGAAAAGAGAGAAAGATTGTAGGAAAAAAAACTACTCTAAAGGAGGTGATGCACCAAAATAAATTTGACCTTCTCACCCTCACACTTAAAATTAGACAAACACATACATACACTTTAAACTAGCAGAAGGACCAGGCTACAAGAGCTTGACAGGGAGGCTTTAATGGAAAATACAAAAAATAGAGATTCACCAAAGGTGCTGTGAAAGGCACACTGTAAGGTAATTTCTTCTATTTCTGCACTTCCAAATACAACTCTCCTTATCAGCTACAAAAATGGCACCTTATAGACACCAGATATGTTGGTGTTAAACCTGTGAAAGCATCAAGAAATAATGACTAAGCACAAACTAACACTCAAACATACACAGAGATATCTAACCAAGATAGAGGTAAAGAATGCATTTATTGATTCAAGTGAAATTTTGCCAGGGCTGCACCTTACAAATGTGGAAGATCATCTTTCTCAAATGACAAGTCTCCAATATATAGAAGAAGAAAGGAGGCCTTTTGGTGCCCTTTTTACAAGTGACCCATTTGCATCCTTCTCATTGGGAAGAGAAAGCCACTCAAAACATCAATGAGCTGTGCCCTTTCTCTATTTGTAAGGCCACTTCTTCAAGGTGATTACATGGTTTGTCTACTCATTAATGCAAAATGAAGAAAATCAGTTGCACTGCTAGCTATTTGCGCCTCCTAATGGTCAATTCGCAAGCACTATATCATCTACCAAAATAAATTCTTGAGTCAGTGCCTCCCAATGGTCAATTCACAGGCACTGTATCATCTGCTGAAATAACTTCTTGAGTTGGCACTTTCCTTTGCTACTTGGCTATCTACTTGTTCCTACACTTGGCATCTCTCTCTTTATTCTCTGGGATTTTGTCCTTTTCCTACTCCAGCCCTCAGGGGTGATCTTCTGGCAAGTCACTACATTCCTTGGGCTTTTTCCATGCTTGACGCTCAAATAGTTTAAAAACAAACGGATATTTCACTACGTTAAATTTGACGTTCACGTAGCCATCACCTAATGGCTAGTTTGCTTGCTTAACTTGGATGGCTTTTAGGACGTCATCATCCTCGGCAAAATTCATCAGGTCTTTGTTTTGGGCCTTTTCCCATGGACAAAAAATTCATAGGAATTGGCCACTTCAACTTTTTTGCAAGTTCATTGACTTCCCCCTGCACTGGCGGCCTTTCCTTTGAAGTGCTTGCCTTCCACAAGGGCTTCTAGATCTTGAACTACCCTCTACAAGGGCAATTGAACCTTTAGCCTACCCTCCAGCTTTAGGGCACACCCTTGAACCAAGCTATTAAACCAACCCATTGAACCAAAATTGGTTCAATGGTGTAATCACTGCACGCTGAGCCCGTTGAACCAAGCCTTTGAACTAATTATTGAATGAAGGTGCATTGAACCAACTGATGAACTTTGTCGATGAACCATGTGTTGAACTTGAACTAATTGAACCAAGCATTAAAATTGAACTGATTAAACCAAGTGTTAAACTAAGGCATTAAACCAGTTCAATGGTTCAAAGATGCCAATTTTTCTTTGATTTCCTTCAGACCAGAGCCCAAAGAATCCTTGTAAAACTTGGAACTCTCTGAACTGATCCTTCATGCACCAAAAGACTAACCTGTAGAGTCTATAGAAATCCAAAACCTACAGAGTCCATAGATTTAGCCCTGAAGAGTCTATAGATTTAAACATATTTATGCAAAATCAAAAAATGAAAATGGCCTAGCACAGTAGGGGCAGATGGGGACCAATTTCTGGCTTGTTGGGCAAAAAATGGTCAACACACACTTTATTTGACTATGCTTCACTCTTATTATTGTTCAACTTTAACTAATCTTATGGACTTCAAAGCCTTATTAATGAATTTTGTGTGATTTCTATACCCCAATGGTTCACGTTCTCTAAATATGGTGTTTCCCAAATTTTATCCTCTTACTCAACTATTGGAAAACTTCTACAAGAATATAAAAGATTTGGCTATCGGGATGCATATAATTTTGATGAATAATTATTTATAGTGAATTCTTCCTCTAACATGATTGAAACTATACTTAACCTATGACTAATTTATATTTATCTACATAATTATTCTTCTTTTGACAATACCCTTTCTTGTAGTTGCACACTACTTGTATTTGTTCTACTCCTAATTTACTCTCATTTTCCTCTTCACACATCTCATCTTCATCTCATTATTTGTCCTCTCATTCTATCTACTAGCATCCATCATCATCCTACTTCATAATTTTTTCATCATCTTTCTCATCACATATGTGCACTCATTCATCATCTACTATATTATTACTCTTCTACTCACAGCTACTTAGGTATTCTTCTATTTATTCTATCTATTTTATTATCATAGTTCCCATTATAAATTTAGAGTTTTCTTATAACTCTTCTTTCCTTATGTCTCCAATTTAGATTTAGGTTCAATCTCTACTTCCTCATCTATCCATCATTCACCTTTATACACACACATACCCATATACCTAAATCAACTACTCCATATTGTCTAGATTACGCACCATAACCTTATCCACAACCAACATCTTCAATAGGAGAGGTAGTCACTGTAAAAATTTTCCTCTAATTCCTTGGGATAAATGGTCCTACATAGATTTGAATATTATATATTATTTCACTATGAACTTAGTGATATATCCATCTATGGTGGTGGTAACCTAGTAGTCTATTGCTTGCATCCAATTAGTTTCTAGTTTCAATAATTGGTCTATTGCTATGAACCTAGGGATATGATATATTGATGTATATGGGTTGATGGAGATGCCGACATGTGGCACCCATCCCCTTAGTTATATGGGTATAATATATTAGGATAATAAAGTAACTTGTGGAAGTAGTATATTGGGTAATGGTCAGCCTACATTGGGATTAGGAGGTCATCCATCCATGGGTTAGATAGATGTATATATATAGGAGATGATTATCATGGTAAAGATATCAAGTAACCATTGAGTCTTCTATTTTAAGAGGATATTGGAGTTTGTCCCCTTGAAGAGACATTGTGGAGTTATTCCTTCCTAAAGGAGTATTATATGGTGTTTCCCTACCTTAAGGGTATTTTTGCATATATTTAATAATCAAGATCATTACAAGTGGTATTGGAGCTTTGATTTGGGCAATTTGTGGAGTGAAACCCTTTTTTTTTAATCATCAATAACTTTTGATTGGTTGCAAATTTTTTCACAAATATTTTACTAGATATGGATAATATTTAAAATAAGTCACAATAAAAAAATCGAGATTGTTTGATTTGTTTTGAGGGAGTTATTGCTAGTTTAGGGTTTATAATAATTTCACTATATCTTCCAAAATAAAAGGAATTTTTATTCAAAATTTTTACTGGAGATGTAAGAAGATATAAGAGAAGTACAATCAAAATTTCAATTTTTTTTGAATTGTTTGAAGTGACGTTTTGTGATTTTATGGATCAATTTTGACATTTTAGGGTTTAATTTTTTTTGTGGATCATGGAGTTGCAAACATTTTCAGGGGAATATGATATTGATGCTAGAAAATGGTGGCTCCTTTTGGAAAATCATTTTAGAAAAACTTTTGGGCAAAGATGATTAATTCATTTTTTATTTGGGCCTACACTACATTGGTTTGATCAATTGAGCTGTACAGAAAGGTTTTCTTCATGGAAAAAAATGGAACAGATATTTTTAGATTGATGGGATATAAAAGAAGAAGTAGAAAAATAAGTAGTAGAAGAAGAAGTAGAAAAAGAAGAAGAAGAAATAGAATAATCAGTAGAAGAACAAGAAGAAGAAGTAGAAGAAGTAATAGAAGAAGAAGCAATTGAAGAAGAAGAAGAATTGGATGATAAGGGTTTAAATAATTTGGCTCCAAAGAAATCTGAGTCAATTTTTCAATTTCATGGATGCATTCAAAAGAAGAAGGTGGCTGTGTCCATAAACCCTACCAACAAGTATAACTTCATTAACATGAATGTGGCCAAGCATCTACATGTTCAAACAAATAATATCAAGGAGGATCAAGTAGATGGTAATAATAATTCAATGTTTGAAGATCTGAAGCTCATTATGGAAAAATATGTTTTGCATTCAAATTTTTATGCTTTGGATATGGATGATGTGGATATAGTTTTTGGATATCCATGGTTAGAGACTTTGGGAACAATGAATATTAATGTTTAGAAAAAGTTCATGAATTTTTGGTATAAGAAAAAAGAAGATCACTTTACAAGATATCATAGTGAAAAAGGCACCAATAACAATCTAGGTAGATCGCGAGGATGAGATGGAAATAGGTGATGAAGAACATACTAAAGATTCAGATGATATAGATAACGACACACTACAAATGAGCACTTCATCTACTCAAGAGAAAAAGAAGGAAAAGGTGGAAGAGGTAGAAGTAAAGGTGGATAAGGTCAAAGTATTGGAAAAGGTTGAGGTATATAGACACCCACATCATCATGAGAGGAAACAATCATGGAACTATCTGAGAAAGTGTCATAACAACAATCATTTTGTCTATACAAGAAATAAAATTTTGAATCATTATGGATATGCATAGAATCCAAAGAAAAAATACTATGGCACATTGAATGAATGGGGAAATCACTATGACTATGCATGGAAGAATACCTACTATGGTCATGGTTGGAATTAGAGTAGCACAGTGGAATATGGTACATGGAATAAAAAGAGGAATAATTATGCTTGGACACCAAAGTAGTATAATTATGATCATAAATGAAATCAGCTGAGCACAATGGATTTTGGACACAAGCTTGGAGAGATATCACCTGCCAAGATCACATATGGATGGTTAGATGGTCGAGATTGGAGACAAGTGTGCAATGATTTGAAGCACACTCATTATTTGGTTTCTTCCTATGTTTCATGGATGAAACATGTCAAAGAGGGAAGTAATGCTATGTACCTAGGGATATGATATATTGATGTATATGGGTTGATGGAGATTCCAACATGTGGCACACATCCCCTTAGCTAGTTATATGGGTACAATATATTAGGATAATAAAGTAACTTGTGGAAGTAGTACATTGGGTAATGGTCAGCCTACATTGGGATTAGGAGGTTATCCATCCATGGGTTAGATATAAGTATATATATAGGAGATGATTATCATGGTAAAGATTTCAAGTAAGCATTGAGTCTTCTATTATAAGAGGATATTGGAGGTTGTCCCCTCAAAGAGACATTGTGGAGTTATTCCTTCCTAAAGGAGTATTATATGGTGTTTCTCTACCTTAAGGGTATTTATGCATATATTTAATAATCAAGATCATTACATCTATCTTTTCTTTGGTCCAAGTAATAGTTTCTTTCATTTTAGGATTGAATTAGTAGTATTATAATATTTTCAACCAATTAGTTAGTATTTTAGATAGCTCACACCAAATTTTTTTGTATGTTTCTCTGTAGATATGCTCTTGAATAATTTCACTTGTGGTAAGATTAGTTCTTTTAGATTCTTCTTTTGTTAAGTGCCATATTTTTTGGTCTAACCATGTTTCAATTTATCTCTATCTAGGTAACCATATTAGCATATTTTCCTCTAGAAGGAGTGTATCCACACTCACCACACCATTGTTAACAGAGGTTCTTGATGTAAGAAAACATGATAAGGATGAGGATAGCTAAGTTTTTTATACCGTGCAAGATGGTATAGAGAATTCATAATTAACAAAATCATGATAGAGATGAGTTATCATGCAATAGATAGTAACTAAGATTCATCTAGATCTTTATTAAGGTTTATAGAGCATTCAGATTACTTTAGATAAGATTAATCCAAACATTAAACATGAAAAACACATATAAGAAATAACATAAGAAACATGATAGGTAACCATAAACAAAACCCTATATTCATCTCAATAAAGGTTCATCATCTTTTTCATACAAACATACATATTTATAATCACTACAGTTCCTAACCATTCATATTATTCTCATACATTGGTGCCAAAAAGAGGAGACCATTCATCTTCTATCCCTTTACAACTCATGGAAGATAGGACAAAATATATATAACTGGCAATTTAATACATAATGCATGAATATTAAAAGAATATCCTACACAAATTTACTTATCCATTTTCTTTTCCCAATACATATGAACATAACTATACACCCATCAAAAAATATTATCTTTCTATGGTCTTTGCAACTCAAAAACTAAGACATTACATGTTAAACAATAAGACCATGGTAATTTCAAAAGTAGATCCACTCAAGTATCTACTATCTAAAACAATTTTATAAGGACACATGGCTAAATGGATAATGCTTCTCAATGATTTTGAGATAGAATATGTGAACCATAAATCCATCAAGGGACAAGTTTTTGTAGATCAACTTACTAAAGTACCCCTTGCAGATATATAGCCACTCACATTCCAATTTCTCAATGAATCCATCATGAACATGATTGACAAATATCTTGAGGAGTATTACTGGAATATATATTTTGATGGTTCATTCATAACACATGGATCAAAAGCATGCCTTTTATTTATCACTCCATAGGGGGATCTTATCCTAAGGTCATTTAGAATTAGCTTTCCTTATACCAACAACATGGATGAATATGAATCACTTGTAGTAAGAATTCAATAGGTGGTATAATGGAATATACATCATCTAAATGTTTATGGTGATTCATATTTAATCATAAATCAATTTATAGACCACTTCTAGACTAAAGATGACAAGTTGGTTCCTTACAAGGCCATGTCAACACTCTAAAGAAACATATTTTTGATATCTAGTTTGAGCATAGACCAAGGGAAAGAAACATAATAGAAGATGTAATGGCTAACATTAGATATTTGATTCAAAAAATAGATACATCTAAGGAATACCAATTCCTCATAGAAAATATGATAGCACTAGCTCATGAACCATCCACGATCGTAATGATCTACAATATTGTTGGTCCCAACTCTATTTGGTATTTAAACCTATATGGCTATTTACAAGACCATGTTTTACCATTAGAATTATCTTGAAAACAAACCAAATCCTTCATCCACAATTCCCAACATTATACCTTACTTGAACCAACCCTATACCATTGTATATTTGATGGAACTCTGCTCCATTTTTTACCTTTGGTGGAATATATACTATCATTATGGGAAGTTCATAAAAGGGTATATAGAGCCCACACTAGTGGGGTTATCTTTTCTAAAAATCTCAAGCATACTAGGTAATAATGGTTAATAATAGATGCATATATAACTATATATGTCAAAATATGTGATAAATTTCAATGACATACCAATCTGATTCATGCCCTAGCTAAGACTTTGAAACCAATGTTGACACCATGGCCATTTGCTACATGGTGCTTAGATCTCATTGGGAATATAAACCCCACCTCATTTAATGGCCATAAACATATACTTACTACCATGGAATATTTAACTAAGTGGGTTAAAGCTATACCCCTTACATGATTGGAAACCAAATTTCCAAGTTCATCTTCAACCATCTCATATGTTGTTATAGTATCTCTTCTGACATTATATCTCATAATGGTAGATCATTCAAAAATAAGGATGTCAAAAAGCTATGTGCCAAATAAAAAATAAACATTTCTCCATGGCATATTACCCTTAAGGTAATGTCTATGTAAAAGCATCAAACAAAACCATTATCAACATCATTAAAAATATTATCAATGATGTCAGTCATGATTAGCACATTCAAATATTTTGTGCCTTTTAGGCATATCATACCAATGACTTCACCCCAGTAGGAGCCATTCTATACTCACTTATTTTTGGTACTATATCCTTTCTTCCCATTGAGGTTGAGTTACCATCATTGTGCATCTCTCTAAAACATGTCTTGGATGATGATGACTATTGAGTAGCTCCCTTGTAAGAGTTGGAGTTACTTGATGATAAATGCATAGATGTAATTAATAACCTTCAAACATATCAAAATTGACTTTGTGGCCACTATAATTAGTATGTGAAACATAGATAATTTAAACTTTGTGATATTATCCTCAAATAAAACTAAAAAAATACCAAAGCCAAAAAAAATCACAAAGGCAAGTTCAAACATAATTGGGTTGGTCCTTTCATCATTATTGAAGACTATGGTGTGGAAGCATACATGCTCACCACACTAGATGGAAATGAACTTGATGAGCCTATGAACATTATATAACTCAAGTGGTACTGCAATTAAGTGCCACGGTGTATTTTCTATGAGGACCATTTCAAGTTGTACTATATTATCAATATTATTCTTTATACCATACCATTCTGCCATCCTATCATCCTGTCATCCTCTCATCCTACCAATCTACCAACCTATTAATTTTCCTATCACTTATCCATTCTACCATTCTATTATATTAACCAAGAATGTTTTGATCAATCCCTACCTAGCCCATTTGACCTTGGTGCATCCATTGGTTTCATGTTTTTAGCACAAAGAATCAGATTAGTTTTAGCATTTGTTTTAAACATTTTAGATAGAGACAATATTTTTGAGTAGTAAGACAAAAGTTTTAGTGGTTGTATCCTTAATTTATTGTTCCCTTCCAATCATGTTTGTTTATGTGATCTTGATTATATCTGCCTACAGGTAAAACCAATGTCTCATCAATCTAGATACTAATTATAACTACCTATGGGAAAATTAATATCATTGATCTAATTCATTGTATCCTAGTTATAACCGCCTATGGGAAAACTAGGGGAAACATTTGTTTATTATCCCTTGACATACTAACTAGCCATTCCTATATTTTACTATGCCATCATACTAGATGTGCCTATTTTATTTGCATTCACTACTACACTAGTCAGATTCCTCCACTATAAGTTGGAACTATGGTGATCTAGGGCCATTTTAGGACTATTTAGGTCATGCTCAATACTTGTTGAAGTTAAATTAGTCCTCCTTTTCCATTATGCTCTCACTTTTTTATGAGCACCATTCAATTTTATTATGATCTCACCATTTTTTGAGGTTTAACCATTTGGTATCTCATCATTCTCGACTGATTATACCTAAAAAATTAAAAAAACATTTTCAAAATCATCTAGAAAAACCAAAAACATTGACCACTTCTTTGCCTTAGGGATTTTGGGAACCCTATAAAGTCACAATAAATCACTTGTCACTTCATTTCCCTATCTTGTTTTGGTATTTTTAACATACACTCTCACCATTTTATGAGTTTATTCATATTATTCTATCACATCCATCATGTTTTTTTTCATCTTATCATCATTTTCTTCCCAATTCCTAGGAAAGATACATTCAGTTTGAAGTTTTATTGGATATATCATCCATAGAACTATATAGGTAGCTCGGCCACCCCATTCCTTTTCTTTTATTCCCCCATAATGTTTATTTTCTAAGTTGTCACCTATTTTCTAGGGGAAATGTTCATCATGTTGTTTATACTAACATTAAGACTAACAATTGTTTGTTTCTTTATGTGTTTATTTATGTACCTATTTGTTTGATTTTAGAAATATTGCCTTGATTTAGTTTACGTGTATTCCTTCAATTATTCCTTGCACACTTATTCTTGAATCCATCCATATTCATACATCAACATTGTCATCATGGTTTTTATCATTGGTACATTATTTTCCCTTGAGTATTAGATTTCAAGAGTCAGTCCTTATGAATTTTTTGGACAAGTCCTCATGATGTTTATCGTTAAGTGATATAACAAAAATTATATTTGATAGGTATACATAGTAATGGTAGCATTGATATCTCCTTAACACCAGCACTAGTAACAATCCAAATCATATCCCAAATATAATAATTAAATAAAAAAAGAATTTAAACCTTTGTTAGTTTAGATGAGCATCTCCCTACTAGTAGGTTGTCCCAATTCATCTTTATCCTTTATATCAATTTATCATCATCATGTTTTGAATCATTAATTATCAATCATGTTTTCCATAATCAGGGTCCAATGATTATAACCACCTATGGGTAAATCATGTACACCATCCCACATATATTCTTAGTGATTATAAATTCCTTTAGAAAAATCATTATGTTATCACCAATTCTAAATCATTTAATTTATTTTTCCCACATAGGGCATGTTGTTATCCTATTTATCTATCCTAAATAATGAAGCTCCATCTTATCAATGAATATAACCTTTGGGAAAATCATTGTGTTATCATAACATGTTGCCATTATTAGGGTAAAATGCTTATAACTTCCTTTGGGAAAACCATTATACACCATCTCACTTTCATTCTCAATTATTCTACCCAACTTTAGTCCAATCATTATGTTGTCACCCCATCATCTTCATTTGTTTGGTCCCCTCATCTCACTTCTTTATTTCAAGGGACCATTTGCTAACCATTTTCCAACCACTCCCTTGAGGGGGGATAACTATAGTTCATCCATCACCACTAAATTCATAAGCACACAAAACATTTTTATTCTTTGAGAAGATGATATTGTGCTTAAGACTTACAAAAACCTTACCAAATAGGGGCAAACTATAGACACCTAAAATTAGCCACCAATGGATTCATACCCAAATTTAGATTAATTCTTATCAACCTCTAAAAATATACCCTAATAATTTCTAAATGTCTCAAATTTGGCTTCATAACCATGTAAATAAATCAATTTGGCCCTTAAATCAATTAAATAGAGCAAATGACCAAATAAATTAAATCAAATCTTCTCAAAAGCTAAAATGCCTAAAATAAATTAATTATCATTCAAAATCTTAATCAAATACTAATTCAATTCATCCATGAGCAATTAAAGCAATTATCAAAAAGGGAAATTCAAAAATAAATGAATATCCTAAGTTTTCATCATTATCTTTTATGAGTTATCATTTTGGAAAATATCCCACCCATGTTTATTCCATGTTAATCATGACCATTTGAATCCTTTTAACCATATTAGGGTTAACTTATATAATCAAGGTTAAGATTTAACCCATTCCAAGTAATTTCAAATCCTATAAAATTAAGCCTAGAGCTCTTCATTTAAGGAGCTTAGAACATAGTAGAGTTATAATGCAGGATTTGATTCATGAAGAAAATTCATATTTTTATGATGATAAAATCAAGCCAATCCAAGCCACTTTGATTAAACATAAATCCAAATCCAAATAACCATGGTGCTAAGAGGAGATGGAGATAACCAAGCCCCATTGATGAAGACCTTTTGAGCATAATTTGAGCAAACCAAGGAAGAGATATCTTGGAACAATCAAGGATGATAAGGAAAGTTGTCATTTATTTATATTTTAGTTGTGTTTTCAATTATTTTATTCACTAGTCTCCCCCCATGATCTAGGCCTAGAGATGTTAGCTTGTTTGGTGTGTTGATTTCATTATTTTTGGAACTAGTACTATAATAACCTCCTCTCTTGAGTCAAATTCCTTTATCACACATATGATGCTAGTCATTAATGAGGTAGCTAAAGACATAGTATAAAGGGGAAGACAATAGAGTTTAATAGGATATAGACTTTTATAATAATTCAAAATAAAGTATAGTGTTCATAACATTCATAATAGAGTATATGCTCAGCTCTTACTACTTAATGACCTAGAGGCTCATAGATGAGCTTGGCTACTTATAAATGGAGCCTTCATGGCTCCCAAACTACTCCTAAGCTGAATGTCTTCTAGATGAATACATATATTGACTTTATTTTATTATAACTATGTTATAATTCTTTTATGTCCCTTTATCATCTGGCTTAAACTCTTTAAATAGCCTTCTAGAACATCTTTGCTAGGGTGGAAGGTACATACCAAGTGTCAAGCTATAACTTGGTGATCATGCCCATCAACTCTATAACCTCATAAAATCTACATTTCATTTTCCATATAATGAAAATCTTATAATATGTCTATAAAATTTGGGAGCTAATTAGTCACCTACTAGCTAGCACAAGATATGTGTTGCAACCTCTAACTAGTGCCAAAAATGATAAAAGGGCTAACTAATATACAAATTAATTCCCTCACATTAAAGTGGATGTCATGTTGGCACAAATACTTTACTTAATTAGTTATGGGTAGAAGTTTTAAATAATTACCATGCCATCATTAGTGATGTAGGAAGCTCAAGAGATGAATACATAATCAAATTTCTAGTGATTGTGAAAAAGTGTCTAGCATGATTTTAGCCTTAAGGAAAATTAACTAGCTATATTTCAATAGGGGTAGAATGGAAAAAAAGAGGTTAATCATAGGTTTTACATAGGAACATAAATATGTGATGAAAGTGCACGTGGTGAAAAAATAGCTACTACAAAATGAGAGGTGTAGATGGTGGAAGGCATAAACATCACATAAGTAGATTCACAAGTGAGCACAAAGCTTGCTTATAGATAAATGAAATTCACCCTATAGGTCATGTTGGGGGAGAAGTGGGTTTTATTTTCACATATGTACAAGCTCAAGGATTACAACCACATACCAGGAAGTAACCCATAAGAGTTGAACTAGGACTAGATGGTGGACACAGGGAAGAAGACAAAGGTGTGCACCATTCTTTTTGATGTCTCCATCAGAGACAAATTGGCAACCATAGACACCACATAACATTTTGAGCTACCAAAATTCAACAATATAGAATAATTTTTGTAATTATTTGTCTTACATGTATATGATGGCCATTTCTACTTTACAAGATGATGTATGAGGGTCTTGGTGTGCCACATTATTAAAATCATAGGACTACCTAGCTTAGGGGTAAACATTTGTGAGATGATGGAGGATGAAGTGAAGGTTTAAAGGGTCATAAAGTTCTTAGGATACTACAATTTAGGATTTGAATTCCCCATCAAGGACATCTAAGACCTTGAGATGAGATCAGTGGTGTACTTGATCAATTCCAAATTATGCCCTAGTGGGTGATGCTCCAATATTATCAAGACCTTATTATGTATATACCACCACATGGAACAAGGGGTGAAATTAAACATATCCAAGTTTATTTCTAAGGAAATTATCAATAATTCATAAGAGTGCCATTGAGCATGAGAAACCTTTAGGTGGGGATATATGTTTCTGATAGTGATGGAAGAGATAGGTGTATTAGATGATGATATTCACCTATGGGCGTTCCCACCCAACCATGAGTCCCCTATAATGAATTACTAGGACTTCATTTTCCCACCCATCTTATCATACAAGTATAAAACAATAGTGTAAGGGTGGTGTGATAAGTGCATTGAAGCCTTTGGGAAGGAGTGACACATCCCTCGAGAAGTTTCCCAAAAGATGGTGAGAATGGTAACCTTTACCATAATGCAACATTTCTATGTGGTATGCCTAGCAATCATGAATGGGAACCTAAAAAGGTGACTCTGGTTGCCTTATGCATTCTCAACCAAGTATTTCATGGTAGTGCTAAGAAGAATCCCTAATGCATAACATATTGAGATCGTATTCAAGATCATGAACCAAGACACAAGTAGGATGGCATGCCAATTTTTACACCCTAGAGCAAAGGCCACCAAATATGATTGGATGACACTGATAGGATGGTCATCTAGCTCCTCCATAGAGTGATAATAAATAGGAGGATATTTAACCTCTATTATGAAATGAAGCCATGCAAGGGTGGTGATCCTAGAAAGGATGATGATCACCCCCTCTTAGTTGGTAATGAAGGGAAGGTTGTACCCAAGATGTAAGAGAATACTCTCCAAAATAAATAGGGATAAAAGCTTGAAGAAATTATGGATTACATTTACTTAAAATTTGCTTCCAAAGAGAAACTTTTTCCCTCAGCTCCAAAGAAGTATATGACCTTTGCTCAAGAGAGTGCTTCCTCCGACAAGAATCACAAGAAACATACTAAGGGACCTATTATGTTCCCTGTTATAAATATTTTAGATATGGAGAAAGAGGTGACCCTCATGCCTAGAAGTAAGGAGTCTAAAGAAGATAGATTAGGGACATATATCCTATAGAAAGAAGAAGGGGAAGAGGAGCCAATATCCAAGGATGTATAGAAATCCCTTCAAAGTGACATGACTACTATGCTTGATTAAACAATGGAGTTAGCAAGCCCCTCATCTAGTGAAGAAACCTATAACTACCTATATAAATAAAAGAGGAAAAAATAAGGGTTTGGAAGAAGATGGGGTTGAATGAGGAGGAAATAAAAATATGTGTTTGTGCTTAAAGATAAGTGGAGGCTTTCCCAAGAAAAGGAATTGGCCAAGTTACATAAAAAGGCCCTGAAGATTCCTACAAGAACAAGACTAATATTTGAAATGGTTAGGAAAGTACCAAGTAACCCCACCAAGAAGGTAGAAGAAATTGTGTAATATGAATGCCAAAATAGTGAAGGGGTGTTTAAAGAAAAGAAGGTGATACTAGTGCCTTAGAAAAACAAATAGAGACAATAGAAGAACCCCAATAGTAACAAGATGAATCTATTGCTAAAGGAATTTCCTTGGAGGTGATTATTGATAAACCCTAGGATGAAGAAGTGGAAAAGGGGGAAAATTCTAAGGAATAAACCCCTAAGGATCAAATAGGTGAGTCCTTTGAGGAGAGCATTGAATAGATCAGTGGCAAAAATAAAAAGGAGGAAGTATAGAAAAAAATGGCAATTATCGAGAAGGATGAAAAAAAGGTAAATATAAGGGAGAAGGCATAGTAGGGATGGGTAGACAAAGAACTCTATATGTATGGAACTATGCCCACCCAAGATGCCATGACCAAGTTATGCAAATAACTCTCATTTATGCTAGACCACTACATAGAAGAGCCCTAATTTGAGGTTCCTAGGGTAGCTACTTCAATCTTGGAAGAGCCTGATAAGGGGTAGGAATCCCTCTTTATTAACCCTCATTCTATGAACTTAGTCTAATATGAGAATAAATTGATTAAGATGGCCATAGAAGTTGCACATTTAAACCTCATCAATGATGGTAAGGTGAGAAAGTGTAAAATGATCCACAAAGAATCCAAAGATAAAGCGCATGCCACTAAATTCAAGATGCAGTAGCTTTGTGAGTTCATGGAGGTGGCTAAACCATCTCTTCTAGTTGAAATTCATACTTTAAACCTTTTAGAGGTTGAAAAAATTTGTGTGTTGGTGGAGCAGATTCTCCCAAGGTTAAAACCCAAGCTAACATAAGAAGAAGAAGAAGATCCTTGCATCACACTAAAAAATACATAGCTAATAATATTGAAGAGGTAGAAGACATATTTTCTAAATTATAGGAGGGTAAAGATGTGGTATATGTGATTTTTTAAAAGATTATTCAACCAATCCTTAGTTATAGATGTGAACCTAAAGCATGTAAAAGAAGAGAAGGAGAAGTTAATGGCACAAGTATACTTAGTAAGTAATTCAGAGTGGGGAAAAATCATGGGGAGTGTTAATGTGTTCAAAAACCAAATAAAAAATAAATATCTGAACCTAGAAGCACTCTTTTGTGCTCTATAGTCTAAGGCCTATGAGCAAGGAATAATCTTGGATGGGAGTATGGAAAGGTGAAAGCCAATGTTGAGGCCTTTCATAAGGAGCTATAGAAAATGGTGTGCTCATGCTCACTGCTACTTCCACTGAGATAGATAGCACTACCAAAGAAATGGATCTTTCTATTAATGGATTTGAAGACTTTAGTGCTAAACTTAAGGAGAATTCACCTAAGTTATACACTTCTAAGAGCTTGACAGCCTAGTCTGAGGATGGACTAAAGTTTTTTTTTTGTTGGGCCCCTAACTCGTTAAGTAAAGGATTCACACCAACATGACATCCACTTCAATGAGAGGGAATTATTTTGTATAGTGGTTATCCATTTTGGCATTTTTGGTGTTAGTTGGAAGGTGCATCACATATCTTGCATTAGTTGGTAGGTGGCTAACTACCTCTCAGATGTTTTGGGCATCTTCTAGGATTGGAAATATATGGTGACTACAACACTAAGTTTTTAAGGTTATGGAGTTGGTGGGTATGATCACCAAGTTCCATCTTAGTACTCAATGTGTACCTTCTACCCTAGTGATGATGCTCTAGAAGGATATTTAAGGATCTTGAGCCAGATGATCAAGGGACACAAAATAACTATAATAAAGCTCTGGAAAAATAAAGTCACTCTACATGTATTTAGATAGTAGCCATTAGGCTTAGGAATAGTTTGGGAGCCATGAAGGCTCCATTTGTAAGCATCCAAGCTCATGTATGAACCTTTGGGTCATTAAATAGTAAGATCTAAACATATACTCTATTATGAATGTTATGAACTCTATACTCTATTTTTAATTTTGAATAATGATGAAGATTATTGTAGTAAAACATGATGTGTCTAGTTTACACATATTTTATATTGCTAATGGAATGGGTAATGGATGTAATGTTGTGTTTTTAATATAATTATGTTAAGTATTGTCCATGCAGCTTTTGGTTCATATCTTTAATGGAGTCCCTAAAAAATTTCATGATGTAATATTTATTTTACATAGATAATGAGTATAGATTTTATGCCAAGTGTTTCTACCCTTGTTAAGAGTGCATGTCTAGCATGAGTAGTTTGAGTGAAAGAAACATTTTAACCCTTTAAGCACCCATATGAAAATAGTCTTAGTCTATGAGAGGTTTGTTCCCACATGACACTAGGATTAATCCATGAAAGGTTTGCACCTAAGGATCTACCTAAAGTTTTATTTGAATTGATCAAGTCCCCTAATTAAAGTCTTGTGACATGGCACAACTATCCTAATGTAGGCCCTAGTTCCCTCTCAACTATGCTTTGGGTGGATTTATAAGGAATGTGCCTTATGTGGATTGATGCTAGTATACTTGAGTGTTTAAATATTAAGCACAAAATGGAATATCGCATGCTTGTTCCTAGTTGTAATAAACCAGAAATTGACTAAGACAAATTTTTGTAATTTTAAACAACATGGGGACCACTTATTTGATATGAAAATGTAACTATGTAGGTTTGTATCCCAATTAATTTGATCTCACACCCCTATATTCCAGCATGGATACCACAAGATTGAATTCCTTATCCAACTATTATCACTTAAAAGTGCACCTTTGTAAGAATGTGTGCCTATTCTCATTCATCTTGATATAATGGAAAATATCCAAGGTGTGGGTGACCTTATTTTGGATATAATATCTAGATGAAGGGTTGTTTCCCTTTGGTACACTCACCCACTTCTCTCTAAACTCTCTAACTTTGTGATTTCTTGAGTAAAAAAAGGTAAAACGAGCAATACTAAGCTGAAATTAAACATAAAATTGAAAATTTTAGGGTATTAAACTAATGTCAAGTTCAATTATACCTATACTTGACATAATTTGGAGGATAAATAACTTTTAGGAATTCACTTCATCTTTATATAATGACTCTTGCATTAGTATTTCATACACAGGTTTTGATAAACAATCACACTAGCTAGGAAAGAATGAATAATGGTTGAATTCATTTCAAAATTAGGTATAAATCAGAATTAGACACTTTATATGACCTAAAAGAATTATCATTTTCTATATAAAGGTGAAAATTTTAAACATAAACATATAAAAATCAATCATTCACTAAGTTACATCGATGAATATTAAACACACTATCATGAACAACATGAAAATGGAAGAAAATTCAACTCTTTATTGCTTCAAAGGTGATGTAGTATAAAATTTGGTAGATTTTATGTATATAAAAAGCATAATATCCTCCTAAAATTATCAAAAATGAAAATACATATAGAAAGGAAGAAGAAAGAGAGGAGATAAATCAACCCTAAACTAGATGAGTTAGCATGCTAACTCATAATTCACTCTTCCTTCAACTGAGCTCCAACTCAAACTTCAAATCCAACACCAAAATTTTAAATTAAAACATAAAATATCTAATGTTTAAAAATTATTTCTTGAATTATGGCATATAATTTATAGAGAGAAGCATGTTTGAATTGTTTAAAATTTAAAGGTTCATGCATTTATTGATGGTCTTCAATATTGAAGAGGTCTTAAGTTAACTCATTTTGATCTTATACTAAAATATTTTGATATTGTAGTTAACTAATTTTTATATTTAAATTATATTTAAGTTTGAATTTAGTTACCTTTATTGCATCTTTGAATTTGACTTGAATTATCTTGACTTGTAACTCAGAGTTTGACTTCAACCTCTTGACTTGTAACTTGGAGTTTGAGTAATTTAGCTTAAATGAATAATCAAAAATAATTTTTCATGAAATTTTAAATATATAATTTCATGTTTAATCTATTTAAAATTTCATGAAAAATTATTTTTGATTATTCATTTAATGATGACAATCACAACTCTCCATACCAGTTCTTTTGGATATATCTATCTATTGTGGTTTTGACAAGCTTCTTGAATGCACCGTGAGAACTTTAAACTTATGAATTTGAATTATTTTATCAGATAATGAGTTTAAATATGATTTTAACATAATAAAAATTGTGTCACAAACCTTCAAACAAAATTTTAGCTCTAAATTCCACTTATAACCTTAAAAAATGCCATTTTGTGCTCTCTAGGCCTCACAGAACCCTTATTTGGATTTGGGGGTCTAAAATGAGTTATAGGCCTTAAATTACACCAATTATATTCTAATTATATAGGTATAAATTTTTAAATCTTTTAAAATTTTTTAAATATTGAAAAATCCACCAAAATCCCAAACAAAAATTTATAAAAAAAGTGCCCGCTTGTTGCCCGTAGGGTGAACCAGAGATATTTTTCAATGAGTTGAGCATTTTTTGAATTTGTTTTAATTTCATGAGAATTTATTCAAACATATAAATTAATTTTAAACAATATTAAATAATTTTACTCCATTTTAAGGATCTGAAACACTCATTTCTAACTCCATTGTGAGTAAATTAGACAAAAAAACCTTATTGCCTTCATGAATAGACCTATGTTTTGATATTTTATATATAATTAGGTATAATAAAAATATGAAACAAGTTTTAAACATTAAATTACATTAAAAAAAATTTTGTGTGAAATTTAAAGATATTTAATTTAATAAAACTTAAAATATGGACCTTTTTATGTTTTGTTGCTTGCATAATTTCATTTTTGAATGTCAATAGGTATGCATTTTTCCATTTTATTGAGTTTTATGAGGCCTAAAGACATCATTATTTTTTAATTAGGACTTTAAATAACCCATATAATCATTACAATCATTGGATACTCTCAAAAAAATACTTTAACCTCTCAAAAAATGTCTTTTCTGACCGCCTCTCTTGCTTACTTAAAATTGTGTAACATATACCTTTAAATTTATCCATTATTTGCCTTGAAATTTTTACTAAATAATGTTTATTAAGGTTATTTATGCCTCATAATATCCCACACAACTTTTATTTTTCATAAAAGAACTAAAAAATGTAATTAAATCTCTTAAAACCAAACTATCAGGGTTTAAGAAAGGTTTTAGAGCGCCTTTTCTTAATGATTGTTAATAGAGTTAAACACATGAAACATAAAAAAAATTAATTTAATATTGAGGGAATAAGGGCCCATATATTTATATAATACAATTACAACCAAATATTTATCTCCCTCATGAAATGAACATTTTAAAATTTCCCTCACTAGCTTGCAACTAGCTAGTTAGAGGAAAAGAAGAAACCTACCAAAATTTTGACCTATGAGTTGTTGTTAAGCATGGTTTTGGCTTGATTAAGGTTGTATTATGTTTTAGATAAACTTATGAGTACTCACACCATGAATGTCATCTTATTTAAAACCTTCACATAAGAAACTTTAACTAGCGGTTGTAAAATTTATCAACACTAACTTAACAAGGTTCATTAGGGGCTCCCTGAATATCACCTTAGCTTGAGTCACCAACATCTGGTAGAATTGGAAGGGGCATTAAATTTACATCTATAACTTGAATACTTGGTTTATATTTTCTATTAATTGCATTGAAAACTCAAGAACAACATGGGCCCCTTCCTTATTTATTTTGATGACCTTTTCCCTCATGAACTGGTCAAATTGACCCAAGTGAACTCCAAATTATCCCTTATCTAGTAGGGTTCCATCTAGGTGTAATAATATATATATATATATATATATATATATATATATATATTGACCTCTTTTAATTATGTCAATATCTTCTTCTTTCCCTCTTCTAAGGGTCCAATTATAGTATGATCCATATCCACCCATTCCTCTATAGCTACCTTCATGTTCTTTATATATGTTTGATACAATCCCAAGTCTAAGGTGGGAATTAATTTTAATTTTAGGAACATACCTTTGTTAATTAATACTAGCATATTCCTACACATCTCATCAATCTTTGTAATCCTCTTTATGTAATCTAAATCTATTAGATAAACACATTAGTCTCACTCATAGTCTCTACCACCTTCCCTAGAACTAATAATAGTAGTACGAGGGAGTCCTTGATTTCCTAATCAGCTTGATGGAGAAGGATATCTTTATGTGTGTTTCTAATGTCCAAAACTATATTTTCATGTACTCAAAGATCTTATTTGACATATTTTGAGTTTCTTAGAGAATGGAAAATGGATCTTTAACCACCCTTTATTATCCAATAGAAGTCCTCACCTTGGAGAGGAAGAACAAGTCCTAATGGATTTGTTATACAATCAATTTCCCCTCTTGGATGAACCTATGCATTAGGGTCCTCTTCATTCTTTTTGAAGCTTGTTCAAAGATTCACTATATGTCTATGTCACCTTAGATAATCATTTTTGGTGCCTTAAACCTTGGAACTATTCATTGGGTTATGGGAAGTGTAAGAGGGGTGGATGAGATGTGGTGAAGAGTGGAGGACAATATGAAGGGGAGTTGGAGGAAGTGGAAGGGAATAATGAGGAAAGTAATGAAGGAAGAGGGGGCATGGGAGAAAAGGGAGTAAGGAAGAAATAGAAGTCCCATGAGAACATATATTCCCACCACTACTCATAAGTCATGCCTACTTGAAGGGAAATGACTCCCAAGAGAGGGAAATTCAATAAAAGGGAAGATATTGGATGGTTGAGGCGAAATCCCTAGGTGTTCAGGGTAATAAAAAGAGGGGGCTAGGGGGTAATGCATCAAGGCACTATTATTGGGTTTAGAAGAATCATTGAGGTAGGAAAAGGAGGTTAAAATGGATCAAAAGTCATCTAAACTAAAGTCATAAGGTGAGATACCTTATATTTTTTCTTGGGTCTCTTATCTAGGTTAGTTCTAAATGCTACATTAGAGGGGCTAGTTGGGATAGCAAGAGCTATGGGAGCTAATGGTGAAGGAATATAAACTATAAAGAGATGTAATAGGATGACTAAAGGGGGTACTAATATATCTTTTACCATTGAAAATACACTCTTAATAGTTACAACTATGCTCATTGATGAAGATGTGCTTGCAGATACCTAGACTAAAGGTATACCTAATGAAGGTACCAAAAAGGTTCTAAGTTGTGGAATGGATGAGGTATAGGGGAATGAATAGGTAAAGATGCTCAATATTATTTAGGTTAAATGTACTTAGGTATATGATAGAGGGGTTACAGTGGGGAAAAGAGGAGGCACCACTTAGAAATCTCATGGGAGGGGAGAAAAACTTGTGGGTGCAATGGTTGGGAGATAAAAGGTAGTGGGAGTGAAGGTTAGAAGGTTTATGGAAGAAACAAGAGGTGTAAGGGGTGTAAACTATTCCAATGCCTATTAGGATTGCCTTTGGACTATTAGTTACATTTGACCTAAGGGTTTGTTTGACCTAGTTTCAAGGTGTCAGTGGTTGAGTCACCTATACCTAGGCTACCTACCATCGAGTAACTTGGTTTTAGATTGACTAGGGCCAAAAAAATGGAGCTAATAAAGGATTCAAAGGTATATCTATGGTGGAATGAGTGAATATTATTGGTAGTGGTAGAGGATGAGTCACAAGATCTACTTGAGGAGGTAGAGATGGAGCTAGAGCATGAAGAGGATAAGGTGGTAGAATACCATACAAAAACCTCCTAGAAAAGTAGGAGTCAGAGTGAGATCCTACATAGAGTGAGTATGAGTTATAGGGGGAGAATATGGGTTGACCTATAATTTATTTCCTTTCTTCTTCTTCTTCTTCTTAGTTATGATTTGGAATAACACCTCTTGGTCATTTGTAGCATCCAAATAGAGCTCATCATCATCATCCATTTGATTAGCATAGTTTATATTAAGGTGGGTTAAATACCTCACCAACTGAGCTCTGATCATACCCTTAGGGTCTTAATACCAAATCTTATCTCTCCTTAGGGAAAAATAATCCCACCTAGATTTTATTTTATGGAGGGGAGGGAAGGACTTATACACATGGTGCCTAATAGAGATCAAGAGTGATGGGCATGCCTTCTACTAGCAGCCTATGAAAAAGCTAAATATACATTCTACTAGTTGGTAAGTGATTTCCTACTCTACCAGGTGGTCTAGGATGAAGTACAAAAAGTAGAGGGGCTACTTGAGAATGCTTGAAATTTGAATCCTCTATAATACTAGTAGTCCCTGATGGTGGTGATGGAGTCCTAGATTGATTATCATAAATGGGGAATTAGGGCATCATTGATCATGTCGTAGAACAATGAATAGAATTTATTATAGATGTCCTAGATTTAGTTCCACCATTGGTGGACATATAGTTTATATAAGACTACATGGATCATAGAGCCCTTGAGAATCCACATAAGAAAATGTAAAGGTTTGAAGGTGAGTGTCCCATAGACTACATCCATAAGGTATATCATCATGTATAAATTACCTCTAGCTTGGGTAGCCACTATGGCATTGACCAAAGTAAATTTCATTAATATTTCCATCTACAAAAGTTTAAAGTGTGTGAAGATCATATGGAGGAGAGGAACCCATAATTTGTTAACATACAAATAGTACTGATCCCCAAATAATTAGTTTAGTAGAATCATGCCCTTATGTACCTCCTCTTAGAAACTGTAGATTGTGTATGCATTTATGTCTTCCTTATTGACCCATTTAGCATATGTGTTCTAAACCTAGTCTTTTATGATGTCATATATCTAGAAGGTCTATGTCTAGGTCTTCACTATAACTACATCATAAGATAAGGTGAAATCTAGGAGGGATTAATATGCCTTGTAGGTGTTCTAGAGATGTCAATGATTTGGTGCCAAGATTTGGGTAAACAAACCCAGTCATGGATCCCATCCTATACTCAAATGGTGGTGAAAATTAGGTTTATAAATAAGTTGGCATAGGGAAATGCATCTAGTTTAGAAATAGCCCTATGAAGGCCATATTTCTTATAGGCCCAAAGGGAATCTTTGAATTTTACCTATTCATAATTTTCATAGCTCGAGTCTCTAGGTACCTGATTGACTACTTTGAACATGTAATTATAACGCTTAAACTTGGTCAAGTCTTATGGGAATAGGGTATCTAGTTATTTGGACTCAGCTTTGGGATTTGAAAAGGATGCATCCATTATATTAGGATGGAAGAGTAGTAGGAAGGATTTAAGTCTAAGGGAAATAAACATAGGGGTATGTGATGGGAATTAGAAAATAAGGAGTTGAAGTGATCTTGAAGGTATATAATGATAGCTGTCAGTGATATTTTATTAAGATTTTATATATGCACATACTAATCTTCTTATATTAATTTCATTTGGCAACTCACTTTAAATTCAAATTTGAGTTGATGGTTAGATCTTCTCTCTTTATTTCCCAATCTAGAGTTAAATTTAGGGCTCATGATCCTCTACTACCAACCAAATTTAGCCATGGCGATGGGATTCTTTAAAACTATCTAATCAAGCTCAATTTATATTTCATTATTTCCCAATACATGATAAGCATGTAGTCATATCTTTTTTAGTATTTCCAATTAACTTTCACTTTATGCCATGCATAATCTAATCATTGACACTCTCATTAATGATCGACACCTAAGAATGAATTTATACTCCATGTCATACCCTTAAGAAGGGTGAGGTGTCACTTAAGGACATGTGGCACACTCTAATTGGTCCTTAGGATCCATATGTACCACATTCTAACCATGTTAGGGCCTTGGGTGACTATTTACTCATATTTCTTATTATACTATGTGGTACCTAATGAGTGGGCTAGGCTCTCTCTAGATCTAACATCTTTGATAGGTTTTGGGGACTAACCAATCTAACAACTAACGATGTGGCACCCTCTGAGTTGGATAGGTTCTCTATAAATCTAACATCTATGACAAGACTAGGGGACTAAACACTCTAACAATTAGTGACATGGAACCCTCTAAGTGGATTGGGATCTCTTGAGATTTGACATCTTTGATAGGTTTAGGGGACTAGTCGCTCTAATAATTGGTGATGTTTCACCCTTTGAGTGGGTTGGGTTCTCTTGAGATATGACATCTCTGATAGTTCTAAGGGACTGGATTCTCTAACAATTAGTGATGTGGTACCCTATAAGGGGGTCAAATTTCCTTGGGCTCTAACATCTATGATAGGTCTAGGGGCCTATTTGATCTAATAACTAGAGACATGACACCTTCTGAGTGGGATGGGTCTCTCGAGCTCTAACATCTTTCACAAGTCTAGGGGATTGGCCACTTTAACAACTAGTGACGTGGTTCCCTATAATTTATCTTTTTCCCTTGTAAAACCCACTAAAAATACTAAGTAAGAAATGAAAAGGCATGCAATACACTAATAAATTACCTATTTACCATTAAGATTTTGATTTGTTATGAAGGGTGTTGGGTCCATTACTCTAGGAAAGGAACAAGACTCTAGATAATTCTTTTAAAGTCTGACCTATAATGTTATCACCCTAAATTATTAAAATAATAATCCTACCTTAGTCATAAAAATAAATAAGGCTTATCATTACTTGGGAAAATTGGGGTGACACAATATTCCAAGGGTTTGGTTCAAGTGAAGTTGATGAGAATAAAGGAAAGGACCTACAATCTATGGGCTGATAATTTTTTTATAGAGAGGCCCTCCATTTCAAGTAAAATGGGGCATGTTGGACATAAAAACTAAATTTGTCCTGAAGTCTATAGGAGTATGTAGGAAATGCCCACTTATATGGGCATTTGGATTTAGCTCTGCCACTCCTTCTATATTCTTCTATTCCCCCTTCCCTAGTCACAATTTTTTTATCATACCCTTGATATCAAAGAGTAACACATTATTATTACACACATTCATTTATTTATTAAATGTTTTATTTATTTTCACTTGTGTGTTTGTGTATTGATTGTTTATTTGCTTATCAATATGTTATTTTTTTTACTCAAGTGCCTTAATTTAGTACATTATGATTTCCACTTAAGTATTGATTATTCATATAGTGATTTTGAGTTGTGAACATTTATATCTAAATTATAATTTATCTAAGTGCATTATGTTGTACATTTAAAGCTTTATTTTCCATATCTTTTTTTAAGTTATATTTTTATGAATTTTGAATTCAAATTTATGCATTTTTTATAATTGAATGTTATCATGGTCTTTTTAATATTATGATGCATATTGTCATGTGTAATATAAAAAATCAAATTTCAAAACAATTTACATGTCAATGCCATAAAACAAATACATCTCTATCTTTTTGATCTAATCATCAAAGATAACAAACATTTGATCATTTCATCAATACTAATAGTAATCTCATTTATAAATAAAAGTAATGTCAATCATGTCTAATTTACATAAAATAGACATACACAAATGAAATAATCATCACATGAGATAATACTTAGATTCATGGATCTCTCTACGATCATTTATTCCTTTTATAGCTCCACTTGTCCAAACTTGTACCAATGCTCCACTCAATGAGGAATCCAAAGCTTACCAAGCACTATTTTGGAACACATTTGAACCTATTTTCTATTACATTTATCAAATTACTAAAAAATAACATCCATTAATTTTATTCTAAGATCATTTTAATGAATTTTTTCAATCTTTTAAAATCCATTGCTTCATCTACATACCACAATGCCTTCTCCAATAAGAGAAAATACAGACACCATTTTTATCACTTTTGTGTCAAAATTATAAAATGGAACTTCCTACAATTACACATAAATTGGTGTGAATTCATATATTCATTTAACATAAGAGTTTAAATTCACCATGGAACATCTCTAGGTGGGATAATTCACTATATTAAATCTATTCAATTATCATTCTAGTCAATTTCTCTATTCAGTTATTCCTCTCTAATCAATTCACTAATTCTCCTTAATGGATCAATTAATACACTCAATTCCCCTTATATAAATCATTCTTATAATCAAATTCCCCACATTATATTATTTAAATTTATCTTTGATTAATTGAATTAATCATTATTTTAATTATAATTGTATGTAAATGGAATTATAATTTCCTTTAAATTATTAATCCCTCCTTTTCCTTCCAAAAAACATATTCATTCAAAAAAGAATACTGAGATCTTATGTAATATCCTTTTGTGAGCCAAACAATTTACTAAATGAATTAATATTGAAAATTATTCTCCACCCTTCATCTTGAATACAATATGAAGGGCCCATAATGAATCTTGTGAGATATTTAGGGCAACATTCTCAACCCTTCATCTTGGAAACAAGATGAATGGCCTACATTTATTATCCATGTGATTTATTAGGAATTATTCTCTGCCCTTTATCTTGAAAACAAGATGAAGTGCCCACAATAATTCTCACAAATATATTATGAGGATAATCCTCCACCCTTCATCTTAGAAACAAGATGAAGGGTTTATATTAATCCTCTGATATTTTCAAAGATCATCCTCCACTCTTCATCTTGAGTAATATGAAGGGCTCACATTAGTGATCCATGTGATAATCTATGTGCACTATTGAGGACTCTTTTGTAACCATTCATATTGATTTCAATATGAAGGGTCCTCATTAATCCTATATTTTTATAAATATACCTCATTAAATTATAATGTAAATGCTCAAATTAGATAACAAAGTGATGATATATTATGGAGTCTTTCTATGCATCACTTTTTCTATTCTTGATCAAATTCAACTTGTCCATAACTTTAATATAGATGTATCAACACAATTAACATTGATGAAGACCATTTGATGTTACATCTAAGTTGTATACTATGAAAACATGTTTCTAATGGAGGTTTTCATGATTTTAATTTGAATCTTATTTATCATTGACCAATATTTGTATGCTCATGAGGTCTTAGGCTCCAAGAATATTTCATCTATTTTGTGTTATTAACTGACTAAAACTAACTTGGTGAAAATAATTTCTTGTGAATATTTCTAATGACACATAATAATTAGGACATGATACATATAAATTAACATACTCTCCGTTGATGCCAAAATCTCATGAGTACATCAACCTACCCATCACATGTGAACCATAGGTGGTCCCCTTGATCATATGTATATTAGATCAAGAGCCAAATTTGACATTAAAATTTGAAAAACATTGGTTAGCCAATTGGAATGCAAAATTGAATATTATAGATGTGTATCACCTTTACTATTGATAGGGAGATTTCCATACAACATGATGGATATGGTGATTCTCCCCTACTGATGGATTTTGATAAACAACTACATAGAAATATTGAGAAGGTTATAATGCATCACTATAAAAAAAAGGTTGAAAAATATCTCAAATTATCCTACACATTATGATGACAAAGACTTCTTTGATTAGTTTTTTCAAATATTCTAAAAATACCAAAAATTTCAAAAATACAAAAATATTTAGTGTTTCCATATCTTATTATTATCTTCTTAGCATCTATGTTATTAGTTCCATGTTGGTAGATATCATATCATTTATTTTTAAATACACACATATGTTTCACATATATTTTGAGTGTGATATAGGCATACCTAGGCACATGGTATATGCACATATAGATGTTAGGTCTTCCCTTTACTCATGTCATTGGTATGTTGTGGGCATCCACTTATTTGATCATGATACACCCAAGTTATATTATTATATGATCACTTTAAATTATCATGTTTGAGCTTATGTACTTACACATGCATTTATCCATAATTATATATTTCACAATGTAATTGATATGTTATGTACTTAACATTTTTTGCTAACACATATATCCATAGACTAGTTTGATATACTTATGTTGGTTTTTTATACTTTCATGCTTTCCTTTATTCACTTATTTAAGTGTGTTCATTGCTTGATATTATCTTTCATTGTATTGATTATTAAAGAGTTTGAATATGCTCCATTGATTAAAGACCTTGTGATTTTATTTTATTATTATGAAATTTGAACGTGTCACAGTTCATTATATATGGATATTTGAATATGCCATTATATGCTTTTTGGAAATTTGACAATTTCATATTACTTTGATTATGCAAAATTTGAACATGGAACTTGTATGAGGTCTCTTTGTACCATTGCCTTTTATTTTTATTCTGAGTGTTCTTGTATGTATGCTTGATTTATTTCAATGTTACACTCTAGATGATGCCATGATTTATATCATGTATCTTAGGAATTTATGTGATCACATATTATATATACATACAATCTATAAAATTTATCATTTAATATCAATTTTTCTCTTATAGTAACCTGTCGAGTTTTGATCTCTCTTAGTGCACACCTTAAATGGTGCATTGGGAAAGGGGTGTATATACCATTGGTTCTTTGGAATATTATTGTTCAACTCTATCATTACCTAAACCCATTAAAAATATTTCTTATCCAACTCCCCAAGTAAACAAACCTACTTAGACATTACCCTAAGTAATTTTATTTTTAGATAACCCCTAAGTAAATACCCTATTTTCCTACTAAATCAGCTAGGTCAACCTTGTTATAAAATATAAAGTGCACATTATGTAAATAATTCGATTTAACTGACTTAATTTGATGCCTAACAATATATTTTTTTATTAAAACCTAGATCGTGTTGGTAGATATCATTGGATAAATTTTTGGAAGGGTCAAGGCTTATACATTGATATAAATACAAGGCTCATTTCAATATAGTAGAGAGCAACATTAATTTTCACATTAGTATAGCTCACAATTTTTCTAAATTTGCATTTGAAGAAGCCATTGCTTAGGTTTTACCATGGAAGGATGATAGCTTTTTATTATGGGAAATTTTGGATGAAAAGTAGGAGTATTTTAACCAAGATATGATTTATACAGTGTGATATACAAAGCCACAACAACCTCTTGCAAATCACCATTGGCGAATAAAGAGATTGAGACTCGACAAGTTCACCCAAAGTTAAGTATATCTAAATTTTATTATTTTGTTTGATAAATAAATACTGTAAAAAGTAATATGTGTTGAATTTATAACTACTTGATTAGATTACATGTATACTTAAACTTAGAATATCTATAGGGTGTTCTTTTCTTTCCATATTCAACTTTAGTTGGTTTAGGCTCCCATTTACCTACCATGATCCCTTGATTGTTTTTTTGTGTTAAATAATAACCCTTTATGCCATAAGATTTGGTGAGAACTAGATTAAATTCTATTTCATGTATGTAGAATAAGCTTGGGTTATTGTATAGTGTTATTTTTCCTAGAGGTTTTGGAACCATCTCCTTCAGTGTTGTGTAATAAGTGATCCCTTAGTTAGGTTTATTAGATCTAATTTGTCCATGCCCTTGATATAAATAATATTACAATAGATGATATTTGATTACTTTATCTAATCTTGGATTTAATAAATTAGATAAGTTTTAGATATATCTTAATTTATTTCATACATTTTAGTGAACCTGACATGGATCTAACCCTTGCATTTTCATTTTTCCTTTATAGTCAACTAGAACACACTGGTTGATCTAGTCTTAACCTGTATTTATAGATTCAAGATCTACAATTAACTAGGTTACATTGGTTGACCTAGTTTTGTCATCTGTTTTCATATTTTTCAATTAAATTCAACTAGATCATGTTGGTCGATCTAGTCTTAACCTCTATTTGTAGATTTTAGATCTATAGTAAAATAGGTTATTCTAGTCGACCTAGTCTTATATTTTGTTTAAAAGTTTTTCATCCCCAGTCAACTAAGTTGAGTTAGTATACTTAGTTCATTTTAAAAGTGTTTATTTTTTAGTTTTTTAACAAATTAAATTGGTCTAATCAACCTAGTTTCATTTTACTACATTTAATTTTTATCTATCTACATACTAAGTCAACTTCATCTAACCTATTTAACTTCTATGTTTTTTAATTTTTTTAATTTTTCAGGACTCAATCAAGCCTGAACAATACAATCAACATTTATATCTTTAACATTTTTAGTCAACCAACTAAGTCAACCTGGTTGACCTAGTTATACATTTTAGGTTCAATCTAAACAATCTTCATACTTTTAATTTTTTAAATTACCTCAATTTATCATTTTTATCTTTCAATAAAATTATTCAACATTTCAATTTATACACTATTTTTACCAAGCTTTCCAGTTCTATAAAATTGTATCAAAACCAAGTTGACCTAGATGATTAGTTTTGTGTATATTTGATCTATCAAACAAAATAATTTGACCTCATTTAATGTGTTTGAATTTGTCTTATTTTCATAATATACTGAATCAGTCTACCTGACTATGTTCTATATTGTTTGCTAACTAGATCGGCCTAGCCAATCTTATTTCATGTATCTATTTTACAGCATAAATAAGGTAATTCAATTCAATTTATTAGTAATTAATCTCACATTTATTTTGAAAAGAGTTTACTTCTTTTTTATTTACTTTATAAAATTGTAAATTGATTTTTAACACTTTATTTTTGCCTTTCTTTTCACTTTGGCTTGATTTCCCTAGACACTGTGTACTAGCAATTTTAAAACTACTTAGCTACTATCATGAAGGGCTATACGATACTCTATATATATATATATATATATATATATATATATCATGGTGTGAGGATCTTTCCCCAATGATCATAGCCATAGTACAGAGCTAAATATGGTATTTATCTCCCATGTACTTCAATATATTTTAAAAATGCCTAGGATTTCCATTTTAATTAAAGCTTAGGAATTTAATCATCTATTTAATATTGTGGTACATTGATTGGTGTTTAGAAACAATAAGTTACTTCTATCTTACAATTGAAACTAAGTTTAGTTGGATATGGGAAAGGTAATTCCTCTATAGTTAACACTTTAAAACATTAGGCCATCACTATTTAATGGATAAACATCTTTGGAAGCTTACAAATAAATCAAATCCTCTCAGTACGACTTCTTGATCTTATCTTTAGATAAGAAGATAACATTAGTAATTAAAATATTACATTTTAACTTTTTTATTTCTATTCTTTATTTTAATATAGACTATATTGACCAACATTAATATAGTTCGATGATATTTGGTAGATAATTTAGTATTTTATTTTCTTTACTTCTACTTTAAAAACTACATAGTTCAAATTAATGATGATTTTTTTCCCAATTCAACTAAGTTGACCAACATGACTTAGTTTAACTCTATATTTTCTAGCCTATATAACTAAGTTGACTAATTTGACTTAGTAAACTTTAAAAAAGTTATGTATTTTCTCACCTATATAATTAATTAGACCAAATCAAATTAATATACCTTAAAAAAAAATCTGTGTTTTATTTTGTGTACAACTAAGTTAACCAACACAACTTAGTAGGCTTTCAAGACTCTACCCTTTTCCTACCTATATAACTAATTCAACTAGATTGACTAAGTAGGATTTCAATACTATGTCTATTTCCTTCCTATACAACTAAGTCTACCAATTCAACTTAGTAGTATGTTAAAATATCTATTTTCTCCTATCTAAACAACTAAGTCAACTAGATCAACTTAGTCAATTTATAGACTGTGCATTTTTTCTCTCCATACAACTAGGTTAGCTAACCCAACCCAATAGGTTTCCAAACTATTCTCTTTTTATTGTCTATCAAACTCAGTCAACCAACTTGATTCAATTAGTTTCTAGATAGTGATGTTTTACTCTCTATCTTTACTTATCAGCATACAGTACAGATTTGATGAAATTAAAATATAAACTCAAAATGATATGATGATTTTAACTAACACTCTTAACTATCCAAATCATCTCTTCTCTATACTTATATAGAAAATATAGATGTAAATAATGTTTATGAAGCCACTAGAATAAAAAACTATGTATCACCTTCTCTAAAATCTTTGGATCTACTTAACTATCCTCCAAACATGCCTATTATTGAGGATGAAAGTGATATCAAATATACTAATAAAATGATAATTTTCATCAATGAAAACACTCAGCACTAAGGAAATATATGGAATGATATTACTTTACCAAATAAGTAGATATACAATAGTATATCACAATGATATGGAAATATAGTAGAAAATATGAATAATAAATGAGCCACTTCAAGGGGCAACCTCCCAAATGCTTTCAATAAGAATGAATACTCAAATATGATGATGAATAACTAACCTACCTCATATATATATAGTCTAACAAGGCCATGTGCCACCTATAGGATGACCTACTAAGTATATGAATGCATAAATAAATGTAAAAATAATTTATGTAAGCCACAAGTCAACTACACATATCCCTAGACACACCAATAGTTAAGGGTGTAGCATACCCCTTTCCTTCAAAATAATTTTGTCCTTAACATTAAATAAATCATCAATATTTTTGCATGAATGATTCATCCTCCTAGGTAGCATCTTCAAAAGGTAGATTCTTCTATTTGATCAGATACTCAATAATTAGTTTGGATCATAGCTACTTAGTACATGTTTGAAGGACAAATTTAGGATCAAGAATAACCCTCCCTTCCTCATCTAATTTTGGTAACTCAGTTTGAGTGGTAACTCTCTATCTAATGACCTTAGTAAGGCAAGATACATAAAATACTGGATGAATGCGAGTGGATGGAGGAAAGACTTGGGTGTTTTTTCTACAAGTTCTGATAAGGGCCATAATACTTGGGAGATAAATTATTATCCTTTTTCTATTGATTCAAGGACATATGATTATATGGATGCAAGTGGAAAAACACCCAATCACCCATTTAAAAATTACTCTCACTCCTATGTTAATCTTCTTGTTGTTTCATGTGATTTTGGGCGAAAGCTAAATTTTCACACAAACTAGCAAGGACTTCATGTTGCTGTTGAAGGTTTTCTTCCAATGCACATTACTTTAGGTGGGTATTCAAGGGTGAAGTGAGGAATGAAGGATGGTATCTATAAAATTCCATAAAAGGAGACATTTTAGATGAGTTGTGCACTGAAGTATTATACCACCATTTAGCCAAGGGCAACCATTAAACCCATCTTATTTATCTGACACCAAAAAATAAAGGTATCCTTTTAGAAACTTGTTGACTACCTCAGTTTATCCATAAAATTGAGGATGATAGGATGAGCTATGAGCCAATTGGGTTCCAAAACATGCAAATAATTTTGTCCAAAAATTACTAGTAAATATGGGATCTTGATCACTAACAATAATCTTGGGAGTACCATGTAATTTTTGAATTATATTAAGGTAAAAGCTACTATACTGGACACCAATGGTTGAGATAAAGAAAAAAATGAGCATACTTTGTCAGTCTATCCACAAAAACCATGATAACATTTCTACCTTTAGATCATGGTAACCTAGTAATGAAATCCATAGATACCTCTTCCTATCATTAACTAGGGATGGATAAGGGTTGTAAAAGACCTAGGGTTTTAATGGTTTCACCTTTATTTTGATGATAGACCATAAATTCAACCAAATATTTCTTTACAACCCCCTTGAGTCCTTTCCAAACAAATCCTTCTTGATCCTATGATAGGTTTTCAAAAACCCTGACTGGCCATCAAGTGGAGATGCATGAAGTTTTTGAAGGATTTTATGTTTGAGAAGATAATTCTGACATAGGTATAATATATCTTTATACCATAATTCATTCCCATTCCATGTAAAATTTTCAATCCTATCATAACCCTAATATAGATTTTAAATCAATGCATGGGTAATACTATCATTCTCCCATTCTACCCTTGCTTCCTTTAACTAGTCTATCTACCAAATGGTCATGCCACATAACAATGCCTTAATTGGTTCATCTTGCATAGATAGTGCATCGGCCACCTAATTTTCTTTTCCTTTCTTTTAGACTATTTCAAAAACAAAACCTAACATTTTTGTTACCCATTTTTATTGTTCTTTAAAGGATAACCACTATTTTAAAAAATATTTAAGGCTATCATGATCAGTCTTTACTTGAAAGTGATGACCCAATAGATAAGGGCTTAATTATTTGAATGCATGTAGAATATCCATCATTTCTTTCTAATAGATGGGTTTGAGCTGATTTTTACCCTTTAGTTGATGAATTTCAAAGGCAATGGGCCTACCCTCTTGCATGATTAATACACCCATACCATATCTAGATGCATCATATTCAACCATAAATTTTTTATAAAAATATGGATTAGCCAATATTAACATGGTTCATAGAGTCATTTTCAGTTGTTTAAATGCCTTGGTGGCTATATCAATTCGCTAGAAGGATTCTTTCTTCAACAAGGAAGTGAGTGGTGTTGTAATACTACCATAGTTTTTGAAAAACCTGTGATAATAACTAGTTATCCCTAAAAATCCCCTTAGTTTCTTAAGTGTCTTGGGAATATTCCACTCCATGATGGCTTTTATTTTTTTAGGATCAACTTTTACTCTCTCATGTGATACAATATGACCCAAAAATTCCACTTCTCAAACTCTAAAATCACAGTTTTATGGTTTAGCATACAATTGATGTTGCTCAAGAACTTAGAGTACTTGTTTCACATGATGCAAGTGGTCTTCCCAAAAAAAAATTTAAATAAGAATGTTATCAAAAAGCACAAGTATAACTTTCTCAAAAATGGCCAAAAAATTATATTCATCAAACAATAGAAGGTGGATGGTGCATTGGTGAGACCAAAAGGCATGACCAAAAAATTCATAATGGCCTTCATGAGTATGGAAGGTTGTTTTAGGAATGTGCTCCTCATGGATCTATATTTGATGATACCCAAAGTGAAGATATAATTTGGTAAAATAAACAACACCAAGTAATTCATCTAACAAATCATAAATTATAGGAATAAGAAACTTATCTTTTATAGTGAACTTGTTGAGCTCTCTATAATATGGGCACATCCTCCAAATTTCATCCTTATTTCATACCATGAATACTAGAGAAGAATATTCACTTAGGATATGGAAAATTGTACCTACCTCCAACAAATCTTGTACCATTTTTTCAATTTCACTCTTTTGGGCATAAGGATATCTATCTAGTCTGATGTTGGGTGGCATACTTCTAGGAATGAGTCTAATGGCATAATCATGAGTATGACTAGGAGGAATAAATTTTGACATGGGACCAAAAATAATTGAATTCTCATCCAATATTTATTGTAACTCAAGATGAGTAGACTCCTTAATTTTATTAACATTAATGGAAAACAAGCATGCCACAAATATTTTAACATCTTTTTTCAACATCTTGGTCATCTGATGTGAACTAACCATTTGTGGAGATTTAAATATTAATCCTCATAGTTCTTATTGACACTTTTATTTTCACCCTTGAGGAGATGTATAAATCTCCTCATCCAATTTTTACCATGGAGACATTTTTCTTGCTATGGGTGACAATATTGAGAAATGAATCTCTAGATAAGGGGCTAGCTTCTCTTGATGCACCTTTAAAGATTTCTCTCTAACTTAAAAATTTGGTTATGAAAAGGGATTAAGAGAAATAAATAAAACAATGAAATGGTGATTTTCTAATGTATAATGTCCTCTCAATTGATTTAAACCACTACTTAAAGACAAATAAGGTGTTTCCCACATAAGACTCACAACTTAGGATTCACTGCTACATCAATGTTTCATATGCTCGATTCATGGAGGTATACAATTCCTATGAAGGGAATGAATGATTCCAAAGAGTGATAAAATCATGGAAAACTTATAGGATATCTCTAAACTTATAAAAGAATACTATCAAAGACCTATAACAATCTCCTTTCTACAAGATGGTAGACCATCAAGAATACAAGCTAGAAAAGATAATCCTTCACTAGACTAGACCAAAAAGATCCAAATCATTAATAAATATTGTAGAATATGAGTGGAAAAAGCACTTATATATTTATTCAAGTAAAAATCTAGCTATATTTTTCCCAATAACCAACGTAGGCTACTAAAACAAGCCAAAATAATGCATATATATAGCTTTTGAGAGAGAGGTCAAGCAAAGGAAGTTCAAGAGTCACTTGGACATGTGTACATATGTGAAAATTATTTAAAATTACATGTGAGAGATTGGTGTGGTGAGTCATGCCATGTTAGTAGGTATACTTGTCTAAAATAAGTCATAAGAATGGTGAAAAGTGGCATAAAATCTTCAGAATTGGCATAGGAAACTACCTCCATCAAAGACAATCCATGAACATTTGAAACTAAAAACAAGTGAATCAACACATAGAAATATTAAAAATAAATTGAAATCATGGTGATAGTTATAAAATTTTCTTTTTTATTTCTATCTATCCTCTAGACCCTTGTGTTTTTTGATTTCATGGAAGTTCCTTGATTTGGGTCAACTACCATCAACAACTCGAACTGTAAACCTATCTATTTTTCACTTTTTTTATATACACCATATGCTTGGGATCTTACAATTTATTACCTCATTTCTCTTAGGTTCCCACAAAGTTTTTTTAACTCCAATGGATATTTTCCATAGTTTGAAATTGATGTTTGTGGGGCCATCACCTTCCTTATTTATTCAAAACATTCCCTCAAACTTAAGTTTATTTCAGACTTTTTCCAAGTGTTATTTAACTATGGAAAGTTCCCTTAAAATCAAAGAATGGTACACCTTTTCTTGAAATATATCTTTCAAATAACTATTTGGGGCACTTGGCTTCAGAGGTGTCCTTCAAGAAGATTTGTCTTGGCCACTTTTCTTGAAAGAATTCCTTTGGGCTTTTTGCTTTTGACAATTTCTATGGAAAATTTTCTAAAACAAATTCCTTTAGGGTTTTTTCTCAAAGAAAATACTTTGAGAATTTGTTTTAGCATTTTCTCTTGATATAATTCATTTATCTCTTTGCATCAGGCCTTCTCCTTTAGGGTTTTTCCCAAAACAAATCCTTTGACCCCTTTTTCTACATTAATTCCTTTAGAATTTTGAATAGGGATCCCTTCTTGAAAAATACCCTTTAGAAAGATTGGGATGCACCTTTTGGAACTTCTATTTGGTCCACCTTCCTATGAAAATACCCTTTAGATTTCTTGTAAATTACCTTTTGGCTTTCTAAAAACATCCCTTCAAAAAAGTTGAAGTGATCCCTTTAGAAAAGTTAAATTGCCTTTCAAAAAAGTTGAAAATGCCCTTTTTAGAAAGATGGAGGTGCCCTTAAGAAAAGTTGAATATCCATTCATAAAATTTGTAAGTTACCCCTTCGACTTGAAAAGATATCTTTCAAGGAAATTATTTCAGATAATTTTCTTGAAGGAATTAATCTTCATCTTTGTGAAGACTATCTCAGAAAAATTGTCTAAAAGAATTTGGCACTTGGCTAAATGAAAATTCCAAAATAAATAGAACTTAGTCAAAAAAAAAACCCAAAAGGATTACCATGCAAAGTCTTATAAAAAAACCAAAACTAAACTTTAAAAACAAATTAGACTTATACATTTATTGCAGGTTTTATCAAAAAACACTTCTAAAAAAATCTACATACTAGTTAAGCTTTCCAATAAGGGTACCCAATTTTGACCTGAAGGGCCAAAATTTGGTTAACAAATTGGTGACTTGTAGGGGTACTATTCCTACTATATTGACCAAACTAGTAGTAGGATTAGTTCATTAGGCATGGAGTCATCTAAGGATACTCAAACAAGGAAGCATTATCCATGACTCAAAACCTTGAAAAACACACCAGACCTAGAAGGAGAACGCATGCCATATGACACAACACACAACACAAACAAAATAAACAAGACACAAAGCAAATCAAGACACAAGATAACTCACACATGTACGTAAGCACTTAGGTAACATAATGAAAGTAGGAAAACATGTAAAAAGTAAAAGGATAACCTTAGTAATAATGCTTTAGATATATCCCATTGACTGGGATATGTAGCTCCTCTCCATCCAACTTTGAGAGTTATAAAGCATTGTGTTGTTTGTACTATGTGATCACATATGAGCCACTCCACAAAGCATCAAAATTTATGTGTCTTATAGGTTTGGCCCTATCTTCATCCCATTTTAGGATAATGTCTCCTTATTTAAAGCTCATTGGCATGGATTTCTTGTTAAAATACTTTTTTGTTTGCTCTTGGTGAGTTGTCATGGTGTACATAGCTTTATTTATTACCTCCTCAATCTCTACCAACTCACCTAAACTAACCTCCATGCTATCATTCTCCATCAATTATAGTTGATAGGTAAGATCGAAATCTAGTAACTCAAGTGAGATAGGAAAGTTGGCTTCCCTTCCATAGACAAGTGTATATGGTGAATTACAAATTTCTCTCTTTAGGGTGATCCTATCAGCCCAAAGGGATGTCTTCAACTTGGTGTGCCAAGTCCTTTTATTCTCCTCCATTGTTCTCTTTATAATCCTTATTAGATTCTTTTTTGTGGACTCAGTTATTCCATTCCCTTAGGGGTAGTAGCTGGAGGAGGTACTAAGATAGATACCATGCTTTAAAGCCCATTCACTTATTCTTGTTCCTAGGAAAGCCAAGGCATTATTTGAAATTATGGTTGAAGGAGCTACATAGCTTGTTATTATACCTTCATAGAAATCAAGGACTAAATTTTCATTTGCCTCCTTAAGATATACAACCTCCACCCACCTCATAACATAATCTATGGATGTCAACACCCACTTATGACCAACACTATAAGGTGGATTGATTAGGCCTATGAAATCCAAACCCCATTGTATGAAGGGTTTCTCAACCTAGATTGGATGAAGAGTCAAGGTAGATAGAATTTATTTTCCATAAAAAGGAGCATAGTTTTAACATTTCCTTATCCAAGTGTGAGTGTCATTAAACAAGCTAAGCCAAAATTAGTCAGCCCACATAATCTTAACAGCTATGGTTCTTAGAGAAAAGTGACCACTGGTTGGTCCATCATGGAATTCAAATAGTACTTTGTCAATCTGATCTAAATCAAGACACCTCAAAAGCACATCTAAAAATTCCTTTCTAAAAATCACTCCATCAACAAGTACATAAGGAATGGATTACAACCTAAAGTACCTTCTCTTAGCCCTATCAAGACCTTGTGGACACTCACCAATTTGAAGGAAATGGATCATGTCCTATGTCTAACTTCTCACAGAGGAAGGTGAAATTGTCATAGAATCATCATGAAGTACCAAAATAACTTATTTTTTCTCTTTTAAGTCTACAACAAGATGATCACACAACCCTTTTCCTTTCACTACCTTGGTAGTTTTGATTTCCACATCATATTCCATCACCCTTGTGATCCACCCTGCCCTCTCTTCATTCAAATCTATGTTCAACAAAAAATATTTCACACTAGGATGAGGCATAAAAATGTGAATCTTGTTATTAGACAACATATGCCTAAACTTATTTAAGCTCTTTATAGCTAAAATCACTTGTTTCTCAATATATGTATATCTTATTTCATAATCTTCTAAGCCTTGACTGAAGAAGGTAATAGGTTATTTAAAATTTTCATCATTAGCTTGAGTAAGCATGGCAGATATTAATTCATCATTCACAAAGGAGTAAAAATTGAAGTCTTTGGAGAAGTTATGACTTTTAAGGGTAGGGGCTTGGGTAATGGCTTGCTTGATCTCCTCAAAAATTTCCTTACTCCTCATCTAAGTGAACACTTCATATTTTATTATCATAGAGGTGAAGGGCTTAACCAAGTTATAAATGTTAGGAATGAATATCCTTATGAAATTTATCTTTCCAAATAAACTCTACAAACCCTTTTTATGTTTAGTCAAATATAATGCCAAGATGACACTTACCCTTTTGGGATCAATAGATAAACCTTTTTTGGAAACAATGTGTCCTAATAGTTTGCCTTCATGGATAAAAAACACACACTTCTTTGGGTTTAGAGAGATCCCAAACTATTTACACCTCTCAAAAATTTTCCTTAGGTGCTTCAAATTATCTTTTATTTCCTTGGATAAAGCTATCAAATCATCAAGATATACCAATGCAATGTCATTGATTAATCCTTGAATAAACACATCCATTACACATTGAAAAGTAGATCTATAATTAAAAAACCCAAAAGTCATTTTCCTATAATCATATGTACCCCATTTAGTGGTAAAGGCTATCTTATATTGGTCACTTTCCTTCACTAGAATCTGATTATACCAAAAATACCCATCAAGGAGAGAACAACTTTCACTACCAACCACAACTTGCAATATTTGTTCCATGGAAGGGAGTGGGTAATGATATTTCAAAGACAATATATTCAAGTCCCTAAAATAAACACATAAACTTATCTCTTCATTCTTTTTCCTAACAGGAACTAGGTTTACCAACCAAGATGAATGCTTAATGGGAAAGATGATTTTGGACTCAATCAATTTGGTGAGTTTTTTCCTCATGAGAGGCTCAATCTTGGGATTGATTGGCCTTTTCCTTTGCTTAATAGGAATATCATTCTCATCTAACTCTATTGTATGCTAAGCTATATTCAGATCAAAACCTTTTAAATAACTATACTCCCATGCAAAGACATCAAAACATTCTTTGCATAACTCAATGAAAGCATGCTTCTCTTCGTTAGTACATAACTTCCAAAGTGCAAGAAATTTATCTTTGAAAATTTTAACATTCTCATAGTTTTTATACTTGGTAGATATGTTTACCTTCTCTTTCTTTAGCTAGTCATCATCATTGAATATTATCTCAAGAGTGACTAGGCCTTTAGGTAGTTTGTTAGACTTCAATTGCACAATCTACCCTCCATATTATTGTTTTAGTTTAGACTAGTTCTTGGAAGAAAACTCAGATTCTTATTTTATAAAATGTTCTATTTTTGATCACTATCAAACACCTACCAATTAGTGACATTATCCAATATGGAGGGCCTTACAATCAATTTTAGATGAGGTTGGTTCTTGTCTTCTTGCATCCCTTTTGGAACATCAAATTAAGCTTTAATTGATATGAACCTATCAAAATTCTTGTTATCTTCTCTTGAAATAGAAGTGATGTTGAAGGCTTTGAAATCTTTCACAATATCCCACACTCTATGCTTATAAGACTAAAGCAAAGAGTTTTTTGTCAAATTCTACCCTCTAACTTGATTGACAATAATTTTGCTATCACCAAACATTTTTAATTCTTTGACACCTCTTTTCCTAGCCCATTAAAGGCCATGAATAAGGGATTAATATTCTAATACATTATAGGTTCAATAAAATTAAAATTTGAAGGTTAAAAAATACGTTTCCTTTGAAGGTGAAAACACCATTATTCCACCATTGGCCCCAATCTTGCTTCTAGACCCATCAAAGAAGAGCTACCACAAATCATTTACATCCTCACTTGACTTCATCAAATTAGGCATTAAATAGTCCTTATCATGCATATAATAGACTCCAAGACTATATTATTCAATAAATGTTTAATTATCATGCTCATAGTTGTCATCTCCCCATTTATCTAGTAATAAATTAAAAACTTCCTCAAGGGAAGATGATGGAGATTGGTTAATATGAAGTTCCTCTTCATCAATGATAACATAATTAACATTTTCTACCTTAGGTGAGTAAGGTTCCAAGTTATCTCTATAAATAGGTTCTAACTCAATCTTCACTTTAGTTCCATACTTTATCTTAAACACCATGTAGGACCAATTGGCTACCAAATATCCACCTATGTTGGATGTGAAATATTTTGATAAGAAAAGAGAAAAATAGGGAGATAAATCTGCCACCACCACATCATGAGGAATTGAAAAATTAAGACAATAATTAAGGATAAAATTAAAACCTTTAACTACCCCTAGAGTCTTGGTTGGTGATCCATCCAATTACAAAACTCCTTTAGTCATTGGCTCATACTTGAGGCCTAGCTTATCTATTATACATTTAGGCATAAATGATGTGCTTGCTCCACTATGTATGATGAAATTATGAACCAATAAATCACAAATTATTATATATAGATAAAAAGGAGGAGTATTCTCATCTTTATTCACTTGACCATCTATAAATTGAGTTCCATTGACCAAAACAACATTGTCATTTCTAGATGGGTCAGCTTGTTTACCAAATCCATTCAATTCCTTTTGGAGTATATATTTATACCTTAGTAATTTTAGATAATACCAAAATGATATTTTCATATGAATATTTATCATCTGGTCCATAACATTAATGGGAGGATTAATCACCTTAGGAGACTCTTTAGGAGCACTAACACCTTGTGATGTAGCTTGTGGAGATGGAGGCATATGAGTTGGCTTCATGTTTTTAAATCTCTAATTTTATTGTGTTTTAAGAGTTTAAATAGTCCCACCTCCCATCTGATCTTATGTATGGGTCAAAATAGGTCCTTGATTGGTTCCTTGAGTTTCCTCAATAACCCTCCTTTTGGACCTAGTATTGGAGGTAACACTAGTATTCTGATTGCTTATATTCCCCTTGTAATTAAAGGCACAAAACTCACCCTCAAAATGACTTATGAGGGTAGAATCAGTCTAAGGTTTTCCACTTTCCACCCCACCTTTCATTAATCCTTTAAAATTCTAATCTTGGAAATATTGGTTGCCTTGCATTATCATGCCTTGATTGTGAAATCATTTGCATAAGTCACTTGTTTTTTACCATGTTTAAAAGATGAATAGTTGGGTTTTTCTTGGACCAATTTATTTTGATTTGGGAAAAGGTATTTAGAAGATGAGGGAAAATTAGGATTATATCTTTGATAAGGCTTTACATGGGTGATTTGGCCTTGTCTTTGTGTATTATTTTAGAAAGGAGGTATACTTGTTTTCCCAGACTGATTATATATTTGATATCATTTATAACTTTGAGCTTGTTGTATTTTTAGAGAAACTAACTCATTATTAACACTTTTAATAAAAAATTTGACTTCATGGATTTAATTTTAAGGAGTAATGAAATACCTTTCTTGGTTAGGCAAAGGAGCCAAAGTGGGCAATGCACCTTGACTAGGAGAATGCAAATCAGGGAATATAGGCATTCGAGGTCTAGGGGATATTTTTCCTACTTAGACAAGGAAATTATTAGAATTTATGGCTATGTCATATGCAATATGAAATGTGTTTCCACCCATATATTTAATCATCATGGTAATTCCACTATTTAATGCCTTTAGGTAATATAAAAATGCATATTTTAGGGTAGGTCTCACAAGGGCTAGGATCCTATCCCATGTTTTTTGGAGCCTAGTATTAAAATCATGCATGAGTTCATGAGGTTCCCTATTTATTGTGGTCAATTAATTATCTATGGATAGGTGATCACTCTTTTCCCCAAACCTATTAGTCAATAGATCCCCCAACTCATCCCATAAGCCAATAAAATTTACAAGTAGAGTCCCATACCAATCCAAAAAATTTCCTTTAAAAGACAAGGCAAATAACCTAATGGATACATTTTCTAGGGTGATGTTGTGGATATTAATTTTTTTTCTATATTCCTAATGTTCTCAATGGTATTAATAGGACCATCCCCACTAAAATATGGGACACTTTTGATGGCTACTCCTAGAATTTGATCATATTGGGAAAGATGCAAGGGAGATGCCCCAATGAAAGGAACAAAAGGTTGTCTTCTAGCCATCTTGGAATGATCTCTATGGATATTAGGAATGGAATGTAACACAAGATTAGAAGCTTTAAACATAAAATATCTTTTTTAAGGATGAGTGTTGACAAACCTAAACCTTTTGGTGGAATATGGAGGTAGTTATATAAACTCAAAGGGTGTCTCTTTAGAAATAGATCTAGTTGTCACAAATGGCAAGGAAAATAGGACTAACCATCAACCAAAGACTTGAATTATTTAATGGAATCACCAACTATTTAATGTATATGCTTCTTTCATCTTCAATTGTGCCAAGACTAACACCAACCTTGAACAATATTGTAGGACTTGGATGTCCCATTGGGCATGCCAAAAACTATTGACATTTGGATTCACACCCTTGAGGAGATGCCTAAATCTCCTCATCTAAGTGGCACCATGGAGACATTTCTCTTGTTGTGGGTGACAATATTGAGAAATGAATCTCTAGATAGGGGGATAGCTCCCCTTAATGCACATTTAAAGCTCTCTCTAACTTAACAATTTGGCTATGAAAAGGGATTAAGAGAAAAATCAAACAATGAAAGCATGATTCACCAATGTATAATGTCCTCTCAATTGACTAAAACCACTACTTAAAGACAAACAAGGTGTTTCTTACATAAGACTCACAACTTAGGATTCATTTCTACATCAATGTTTCATATGCTAGATTTAAGAAGGTATACGATTACTATGAAGGGAATGAATGATTCCAAAGAGGGATACAATTATGGAACATCTTCCAGGATATCTCTACACTTAGAAATTAATACTAGAAAAGACTTGTAACAATCTATTTTCTGCAAGTTGGTAGACCATCAAGAGTATAAGCTAGAAAAGATAATCCTTCATTAGATGAGACCAACAAGATTCAAGTCACTAATCAATATTTCAGTATATTAGTGGAAATAATGATTGTATATTTCTGTAAGAGTTCTTCAAGTACAAATCCAACTATTTTTTTCCCAATAACTAGCATAGGCTACTAAAATAAGCCAAAAGAATGCATATATATAACTTTTGAGAGAGAGCAAAGGAAGTTAAAGAGTCACTTGGATATGTGTTCATATGTGAAAATTAGTTAAAATTTCATGTGAAATAGGGGTGAGGTGATTCATGCCATGTTAGGATGTCTACTTTTCTGAAACAAGTCATAAGAAAGGTGAAAAGTGGCATAAAACCTTCAAAATTAGCACAAGAAATTATCTCCATCAAAGACTATCCATGAACATTTAAAACTAAAAATAGGAGAGTCGACACATATCACTATTCAAAGGAACTTAAACTCATGAAAATAGTTATAAAATTATCTTTCTAACTGCTAGCTATCCTTTGGACATCTATGTTTGTCGATTTTGTGGAAGCTCCTTGATTTGGGTCAGCTTCCAGCAACAACTCAAACCATCGACCTATCTATTTCTCACTTGTTTTATCTACACCATATGCATGGGATCTTGCCATTTATTACCTATATATTTGATCTCATGTTCTTTCTAAGTCTTTTTGACTCTAATGGCTATTTTTCATAGTTTTAAATTGATGTTTGTGGGGCCATCACCTTCCTTATTCATTCAGAACATTCCCTCAGACTTAAGTTTCTTTCAGACTTTTGCCAAGTGTTCTTTAAATATGGAAAGTGACCTTAAAATTAATGTGTGGGACACTTTTTCTTTCAAGATATCCTTCAAAAAACTATTTGGGGCACTTGGATTTAGAGGTGTCCTTCAGGAAGATTTGTCTCAACCACTTTTCTCAAAAGAATTCCTTCAAGCTTTTTGTTTTGACAATTTCTACAAAAAAATTTCCTAAACAAATTCCTTTAATATTTTTTCTTGAAGAAAATCCTTCAAGTATTTGTTTCAGCATTTTCTCTTGAGAGAATTCATTCGGCTCTTTGCATCAATTCTTCTCCTTCATGTTTTTTCTTGAAATAAATCCTTCAACCCCTTTTTCCACATTAATTCCTTCAAACTTTTGACTAGGGCTCCCTGTTTGAAAAATACCCTTCAAAAATATTGGGATGCATCTTTCATAACTTCTATTTGGTCCACCTTCCTATGAATATACCCTTCATATTTTTTGTAAAGTACCTTTCATCTTTCTAAAAAAGTCCCTTAAGAAAATTTGAAGTGACCCATTCAAAAATGTTGAAGTGCCCTTTGAAAAAGTTGAAAATGACCTTTTTAGAAAGATGGAGGTGCTCTTCAAAAAAGTTGAAGTGCCATTCAGAAAAGTTACAAATGACCCCTTCAGCTTGAAAATATATATTATAGGGAAATTATTTCAAACAATTTTATTAAAGGAATTAGTCTTCATCTTTGGGAAGTCTATCTCAGATAAATTATTTGAAAGAATTTAACACTTGGATGAATGAAAAGTCTAATATGAATAACACTTAGTAAAAAACAAAAGACCTAAAAGGATTACTATGCAAAGGCTTAGCAAAAGACCAAAACTAAAATTTTCAAAAGAATCAGACTTGTACATTTATTGTGGTATTTGTTAAAGAACACTTCTTCCAAAGAAAATCTACGTACTGGTTAAGATTTCCAATTGGGGTACCCAATTTTGACCTAAAGGGCCAAAATTTGGTCAACAATTCCTCTATCTTACCTTTAGAATAAAAATGCATGAATAGTTCATGGAAATTAATCTCAATAGTACCCAATCTGGTGAGTTATTATACTCCCAAAATAATGTCAGTCCAACCCATAAGAATAGAAAACATAGGATAATCTAGAAAGTAGTCCATCATTGCTAACTTAATACTGTGGCATTTTTTAGAATAATTAACTATACCACCATCATCAATCATGACTTGAAATTTTGGGGTTGGGTAGAAAAAAAAAATTAAATGAGAAACAAAATTAATATTGATGAAATTTTGTGTACTACTTGAGTTAATCAACACTATGACCTTTTATTTCTTAATAAAACCCACCACCTTAAGAGTTTGAGGAGTAGAAATACCTGTAAGGGCATGGCATGAGATAATAGGTTGAGAATATACAAATTCATCCTTGTGTCCTTAAAAACTATCAACATATGCCTCCTAATCTTATTCATAATCCATTTTAATGTAAAATAACTTATTTTAAGCACATCTATGACTGTTAATCCATTTACTATCACAACCATAACACAACCCTTTGGCATGCTTCTCCTCAATTTATTATAGTATCAATTTGGTAGGTTGAGTCCATGATGGAATTGGGAAGGTACATTCATGAATATTAGTGAAAGTATGATGTTTGATCATATATTTTTATTCTACCAAGTGTGCCCTTGGTATAGCTTTAAATATAGTTGTGGGGTTAAACATACAAACCTCGAATTGAATACTATCTTTTAATCCACCTAGAAAAAGGTCAATCAAATTTGCCTCAATGATATCCTCCACATGTAAGGATAGATTTTAAAATTTATGAATATAATTCTTCACTATTCTTGTTTGTTATAGTTTTTATAATTTGTTAAATTAGTTTTCATAACATTATCTCGATAATGAGACACCAATTCATTAGAGAATATTCACCATGTAACAGGAGCACTAATATTCTTATTTTGAGCACAAAACCAATGATACCAAATAAAGGGCTTAGGTTCTAGATACAGAGATGCCAAAACCACCTTTTGATAGCTATGAGTTTGGTGTAAATCAAATATATTTTCAATTTGAGTGATCCAAGTGAGTGGATCCTTACCATCAAATTTGCACAAGTCTACTTTTGGAAACATTAGTTTTACCCATGTATTGGCAGTGTTAGTATTAAGAGGAGGACCCATAATAAAAAATGGAGGGTTTTTTATTGGTAAATGAGATTAAATGGTAGATAATTATGTCATGATTTGATGCAACTAATTATTTATGCCATTAAGCACCTCTTGCATTACTGCTATTTGAGTTTGCACTTACACATTCTTCTACATTAGGCCATGTAAATTTGACTAGATTTGAGAAATCATATTAGATGATTCAGACTCCATGTCATCCCCTAAAGGATTTTTAGGGATTTTTTTCCCTTTTCCCCATTTGTGGGTGTTAGGACCAACCATATAAAGGCTTGAAGGTGATCCTTATTTTTCCCCATTGACCCAACTTTGACTACTACATTTTTTAAATACTTAGGCCTGAAATAAAAAAATATCAAAGAATAGACCCAAAATAATTTTTTCCTAGGTTTCTAAAAATATAAAAAAATGAAATATTATACAAATTATGAGCTATGGAGCAAATTTATGAAAAACCCTAAAATGGTGATAAATTTTGAAAAATAGATCTAAATGAGTTTAAATTTTAATGGAAACTTACTTGAATGATTCATCAACTCTAGTAAAAAAAAATTAGATACGTTTGCACCCGTTTGTAAGATATATCTAAATTTCAAGATCTAAGGTTTTTGACCTGATTACGGCCCAAATCGATTCTCTGATACCACTTGGAATCATATTAGTTCATCAAATAAGTAGATATATAATATTATATCAAAATTATATGGAAATATATCATAGAATATGAATAATAGACCATCCATTTTGAGGGGATAACCTCCTAAATGCTTTCAATAAGAATGGATACTCAAATATGATGATGAATAACTAACCCTACCTCCTATATATATTCTAACAAGGCCATGTACCACCCATAGGATGACCTAGTAAGTATATGAATGCATAAATAAATGTAAAATAATATTCAAAAGGGTTATGCAATCCATAATTAAACTACACATATCCCTAGACATGTTAATGGTTAAGGGCATATACATATCCCACAAACATCTACAATCTCATGATGGGACCTTACCTTTATTATCTACCTTTACCTACACATAAATTATCTACAATCCTTAGGTAAATTCACTATATGACTTCTTCCATGACTTTTTATTCTTCTATACCCACTTCTTCTTCCATGCATTCAATTTTCTCTACTTCTTATTTTACCTTGCCTAGTATTTCAACTACTATGTCTAATATTTCCTCTAGTGGGCCTACTCAAAGTGCCCATGTTCATAATCAATTCAATTATACCTAGAGGCATCTCAAGCCACTTCTAATATTCAAACCACTATTGATACTAATCAAATTTTATTACAATCTATAAACTAAATGGATACTTTTCAAAATAATAGCACCAATCAAATGATACAAATGAAAAACCAACTTTTGAAATTATAAAATTATCTTCAACCTACTTAATGGGGAATTCAAAATTATAATGCCCCCCACCCCATATAAATACATAAGGTAACCTTATACCTCAACTCCCACTTCTCAACAAGGCTATCAAACACTTAAAAAATTAACCCTTAGTTCCTCAAATCACAAACATCAACATAGGTGGCCTTGTTCCTACTATCACTTATAATGGATATACTTATCCTTCTTTGCATGTGAAAGCTTTCAAAAACTTGTATAAATACTGGATTAATTTCAATACCTTTAATGCCACCAAGCTTTTAATTAAAAACTTCACAAGTGATTCTTTATATTGGTATAATCAACTCAAATCTCACACTATATCTCATTCAGAATATTTAGTTAATGATTTGGTACAATAATTCAAAACTAACAACCTTCATGAACATAAATTATCTCACTTCATCAACCATAAATAATTAGAATCTAAAACTACCCAAGTTTTCATTAAATAATGGAAACCTTGTCAAATAAAGCTAAACATAACATGTTAGAAGATAATATGTTCCACTTATTCACCAATGCTCTCTATCCTAAAGTGAAATATCATTTTAATATTCTCTCTCCAAAATATTTGAAAGAATCCCTTGACTAAGACAAACTTCAAGATATTATTATGAGATAATTTTTGCTTTACCCTTGACCATTGACATGCCTAGGGATATATGTAGCTGACTTGTGGCTTGCATAACCCTTTTACATATTATTTTACATTTCTCTATACATTCATATTCTTAGTAGGTCAGTCTATGGCTTGTCCATAGCCTTGGTAGACTATATATAAGCGGTAGGGTTAGTTGTTCATCATCATATCATAGTATTCATTTCTTATTATAAGCATTTGGGAGGTTGCCCCCTTGAAGTGGCTTATATATTATTCATATTTTATGCTATATTTTCATATAATTTTTATTTATTTCTATATTTTTACTTATTTGATGAAGTAATATCATTACAAGTGGTATCAGAGTGTCGATTTGTGCCATAATCAGGTTAAAAACCCTAGTTATTGGAATTTGGCTATCTATTGAAAATGGTTGGGAATTTATATTTAATTTATTTACATAAGGTTTGAAAAACATTCAAGTAATATTTTATTAAAATTTTAACTCATTTGGATCTATTTTTAAAAATTTGTCACCATTTTAAGGTTTCTCATAAATTCACTCCATAGATTACAATTTGTAGAATTTTTCAAATTTCTTTACATTTTTGGAAAGCTTTGAAAATATTATTTTGGGTTTATTCTTTGATATTTATGATTTTAACTAAAATGTTTAAAAATATTTATGGTCAAAGTTGGGTCAATGGGGTAAAATAAGGTTCACCATTTAGCCTTCTTATGGCTGGTCCTAACACTTACAGATGGGGGAAAGGGTAATATAACCCCAAAATCCATTAAGGGATGACAAAGAATCTAAAACCTATAATATGATGTGTTTATAGATGATTTTTGTTTTATTATTTTAGGAAATTATATGTTTAATTTCTAAATAATAAGGGTCTAAAATATGGGAAGAATTCTAATTAAATATAGTAAAAGATAGGTTTATATCAATTTGATCAAATTAACTTGCATAAGGGAGAAGGTCACTTATTTGGAAAAGTAGGATGATTTGGATGAGTCAGGGTCTAATAAATCACACATAGGATTGAGACACTATCTAGAACCTCAATCTATCTTTCATTTTTTTATTGGACAAGAGTGTTGGAAACAAGACACCCTGGTGTCTGATGCTATAGTCCTTTCTTGATGTTGTTTTCTTGAAGCTAAAATATTTTTGGGTTCATTTTATTTGCTTAGTATGATCTTGTGTAATAAATTTCAAGTTGAAGTCACCAGAGCTCATTTTAGGTTTGTTTCAATATTTAGTACCTATATTTGTCTGCACACATGGAAACAATAAATAAATCAAAATAAAAGGGGGGGGGGATTAGGTTAAGGGAAGAATGATCACACAATCAAGAACCCCTATTGTTTTGATTACTACCTACATTAACCCTCAAGCTAGGGTTTCTAATCTAATTTAGTTCTTCCTTAGGGAACGTGCATAATCAATGTGCATGATTGATGCAAGAATTAATTTCACCTTGGCCCTTCCTTTATCAATCATGCAAATCCATGTGTGATGTAGAAAATTTGAGCTATACTATTGATTGATTTTATTATGTCTAATGTGCCAAAATAGTAAGTGCTAGATATAAAATGCTTTGTGTAGTCCTTTATATAGGATACTCATTATTTTGAATTTGGGAGATTTATTTACATTTAGCTAGCATTGGAAAACTTAGGAATGAAGCAAAGAAGAGGGGTAAGACACATTCTATAGAATAAACTGACTGTTGGGACCAAATTTGCAATTAGATAACAACATCAAAAATTAGACACCATAGGTTTCAACACTGTATTCCTATTTAGACATTGTTGTCTAGGGGGAATTTGACATAGGGGGATGGGTTTGGGCCTATTTGGGTTACTTGGGTCTAAAAGGTTTAAGTATAAAAAGATACACATGATTAAGGATAAATAAAGAGATGTCTAGAGAATGTAGTAAGACTAAGATCAATCAGAGAAAGGGATATGGCTATATGTGAATACAATCTCATAATCTCTAGTTAGAGTCTCCTATAAAAGATATATGAAAAGACAATATATGTGTGTTTGCTTAACCAATTTAGGTGTATACATTTGACCCCTTTTAATCTAGTGATGCCATGAAATGAATTACTAGATTAAACTAAAGAAAGAAGATGCATACCTAAACTTACCTATGTGAAGATAAGTGTGTTGAAAATGGGTCCAGATTTTTGGCCAAGGAAGTGGATGAGGAACTAAAATAGTGCTTGGAGAAAGAAGGAATCACTATAATAGATGCCCCATGTAATAAATTTGAATAATTCATAAAGAATGAAATAATCCCTATAATGGATGCCCCCTATACTTAATCTAAATAATCCCTAGAGAAAGAAGGAATCCCTATAATAGATGCCCCTATACTAAATCTAAATAATCCCTAGATAAAGAAGGAATCCCTATAATAGATGCCCCCTATACTAAATATGAATAATTTAAACTAGATTTGAGAAGTGCTTAGAGGTCCAAAAATAATGTCTACCCTCTGTCTCACACACTCCTAGGTCTGAATCTAATTAATACAATGGACCAATCACTACAAATAATTATATGGTCTAGCCTGGTGATAACTTGAGTAATGCTTAGGTGTAAATTGAAAACTCTGGTAAATGTGTAATAAAAATATGCCATTTATTATGATCCTAATCTATATAATCTTGGAAGATGAAGGGCATGGAAATCTATGCCATGCCCCCAAATCTATTATGTGAGTGATGCATCTAGATAGTCTAGAAATCTATATGACCACATGTGATATGATATATTATGTCATGTTACATGTGCAAAATGGAGATCAAAATAAGGTGCTTTGCATTATGCCCATAATATACTTTTTAGTTTGTAACTATGTCATGTTGTATGAAGTTGTATGTGTGAGATGTGTAGTAATGTACATGCCCCTGAATTTGATATCTAGATAGTCTATTGATCTATAAATCAAAGGTGTATCCCTCTAAATGTATTGAGTAATGCTAAGTGACACAATGTGATATGAATCATTGTATAATCTTGACCAAACTGAACTAAGTGATTTTAAGTGACCCATATAATTTGAACCACTATATAATCTTGACCAATCTAAGCTGAGTGATGCTAATAATCTAAATACTAGAGGTGTAAAAACCATGCTAAGTGACCCATCTAGTTTGAATCACTGTGTGTTTTTCCTGATTTGAGTTGAATCTAATAATTTGAATACTAGAGGTGTAAGAACCATAGTGTATCTATTTGTGCAAGTGGATAGGTGTGCTAGATAAGTGTAAGAATAGGAATAGCAAGAATGATTCCCATTTTGGGGAGAGGGATAAAATTAGTTATAGAAGAGGTTGAGCCAAAAGTGATGACTAGTGGTAGAATGTATAGAAATGTGGTTGGTATGTATTGAATAGATTGAAAGTCTATAGTTTAATGGGTGAGATTGAATTACTAGGAGTGAATGATATCTTGGATTGGTTAGGATCAAAGCTTGACTCTGGGTATAGTAGAGATATAGAAAAATTCATACCGTGGTAGGCAAATGAGGTAGTAATAGATTGAATAAAGTGAATGGTTGATTGCTTGAATAATTTGGGTTACTTGAATGTTTTGAACAAATGTTTTGATTAGTAAGTACCAATTTATATTATTGGGGTATAAAAGAGGTATAGGGATGTGTGAATTCTATAGTAGGTAAATGACATAATGAAAGATTAAAGGTTGTGTGATTTTGAAGGTATCATTGTAATGATTTAGTTGAATTAAATGGTTTGTAAAATGAAGCTACAGGGCTCTAGTTATGAGCAAAATAGTGTTTTGCTTTTGAATAGAAGAGTTGGTTGATATAGGAATTTTTATTGACTTTGGGTTCATTTTTGTAGTGACTAGTTTGAGATATTAGAGCTCTAGAGTTCAAAATGCCTAGGAGATAAGAACCTTCCACAACCCATTTTAAGTGGTTGGTAGCCTAGATTGAGGCTGACAGGGAGATTAGCTTGGTGAGTACACTTAACACTTGATTTTTACCTATTTAGAAGTCTATTTTGGGTATTTTTGAGCTATTTTAATAAGTCTAGAGAAAAATTGACTAGTTCCAACACTCCATCTTGGAGTCAGTGTTGTTATCTAGGATGCAATATTTTTGTCTAAGTTCTAGCATTGTAGTCTAGTGATAGTGTCCTTTTACAGTGTTATTGTCTACTATGGATGGTATTTTGAGATTCTAATTTATTATATATTGTTGTATACATTGGTTATGTACTTGACATGGTTGTCTAATATATAGTTTATTTTTTGGTGTTTGTAGGGTGAGGTGTAGATGTGAGAGTTCTATAGAGGTCAGGTGATGGAGATACTGAAGATGCTACAATTATTTGTTGATGAGTGTGTTGTTACATATAGGGCTATATTAGGTCATGTATGTGACTTGGGTATGGTATAGTGGGATAGGTACATGATTACTACCTTATGTGAGAGGTGGAATGTTGATACCTATACATTCTAGCTTCCTACTAGAGAGATCATTATTACTCTAGAGGATGTATACCATATTTTGCATTTGTCAATTAGTGAGTAATGGGTGACATTACAGAATGACATGGGTGTAGCTATCAATTATCATTCATCCTTATAGTGATGTGATATTGTCAATGATTGTGCAATCGAGTGTTCCATGCCTATAGAAGTGGTTAGTTATATTGTTGGCTTCTTTTGTTGTAGTGGATGGTAGTGGGGTGTCTATTTATTATAGGATTCATAGGGTGTTCCATAGAATTGAGATGTATGGTAATGTGTTCTCATGGGGTACGACTATGCTTTCCCACTTATACAAAGATTTATATAGATTTACATAGGAGGCATTCAGTGGTGGTGTGGGTGTAGCCACTTTATTACATTACTAGGTGTATGAGCATATCCACATCTATTGGGTGAGTGATGGATGAGTGAGCTAGCTATTTGATCTCTTGGGATATATCACTATAGGAGGATGATAAATAGATTGGTGGCCCATGATATCATATGGAGGCCCTATGGAGGATTTCTTGGATGGCCTAAAGATGGAGAACAACTATGATATATGAGGGTCAGTTATTGGTTGCATGATCAATGGATTGGAGTATATGTGCACCTTCAATATGAGCACATAACTAGGTATTTTGGAGTTTGATAGGATGTTCCCCCTAAAACATGGGTATGGTTAAAGAGTGCATGGGCACCAACGCGATCAAGGGCTTATGCTCAACTAATTGAGGCTGAGTTGGCACTATTGCCTTTAGATGTGTGAGATATGATTATAGATATTTTTGATGTAGATGATGTGGGATGCACTGAGGCATATACTACATAGTGGGATAGGTAGTGATGGGCTCCATTGTATCCTATGGATGGAGTAGATGTTCTTGTATATGAGGATTTTAAGCTAATCTAGATGATATGAGGTAATTAGTGATTATATTTGAATTATACCTATGTTTGTGCTTTAGTTTGGATTTGAAAGTATATATCTAATATAGTGTTTTACTTATAATGTGTGTAGGTGGGATGGGAGTTGTATAGGATGAGGTACCTACTAGGGTGGCTAGGGGAGATGATGAGTTCTAGGAGACTATCATTGAGTCAACACTCTGAGAGTTCATGTAGCATGTTTCTAATGATGTCATGGAGGATGGTTTGATTAGGAGAATGATAGTTATGGCTAGCATTTATGCTCATTTTTTTGATAGGGATACTATATCTATAATTGCATATGTTAGGGTAGCAGGAGAGAGGGATGAACTTAGATCTGATTTGGATAGGTGTAGGATGCCTCCACTTGATTATGGCATGGTGAGCACAAAGATTGTAGATGACTATATGGATCTTCAGTGATGATATGCAAACTTGTGTGAGGAGTATGGTTAATTATTGGAGTGGGAGAGTTAGTGTAAGAGGCATTTAGGAGCTTGAAGAGGTGTAGGGTCATCAAGTGCTAGGTAGGATTATAGGACTAGCACTAGAGGAGAGAGTGAGACTGAGAGTGAGGCATGATTCCCATTGATGATTGATTGTAATTTTAAATGATGTATATGTTTTGAAAACTTCATGATATATATAGATGCTAGTTTGATTTTGAACTCATGTGTATTCATGTTACGGATTTTGGAATGTGTTGATATATTGATTGTAAGTGGTTGATTTTAGAAATGGTTGATCTAATATTGATTTTAAATTTGCATGTGATTGGTAAATGGTACTTGGGATATGGGATTTGATGTTTTTATATGTTTGGATGAGATGTATTGATAATTGTGATGCTAAGCTTATTGATTTTGAATTATAATCATATGTAGGCAAAAATTTGTTTGTTGTGGTAATTGGTAATCTATTTGGATAAATTTGAGTTGGTTTTTGGGATTGGTAAAGTAGGATTTGGATATGTTTGATTTGGAAAAGTGTTTGGATAAGTTTTATTTGGTAATATCTAGACTTTGATAGTTTTTTTCTAGTTAGGGATAGCTATCTAAAATTAGGAATGTTAGTTGTTAGTAGGAAGGGAAAATAAGATAGCACTGTGTGGATATTACTTTCCCAAAAGTGGCTCAAGAATACAAAGTTTAGCTAGACCTTTGGCTCTATCATTTCCCTAATAAGTGAAGCTTATGAACTAAAACTAGTATGACTATACATTGTATTATTCTATGTTGTATCACTATATAAACCCTATGGGCCAAGTGAACAAGTGCCCATACTACTCATGTTGTGTACGAATGTGCTTTGTATCTGATATTGCCTATTGTGAAATAATTATAGCTATATGTGGAGATTATAAAAAATACAACCTAATTGGATGTACAATTGAAACTATGTGTTATGGAGGAGGCTCATCAATTCACAATCATAATGGATTGCTACATGAAATAATATCCTATAATCTCTACTGTGATGCATATAATTGAGTAATGGATTGAGATGAAATTACAACATGTGATAAGGGTTCATCTAATCTTAATTATAGTGGGTTGCTACATGAGATAGGACCCTAAAAATCTACCAGTAGTGAATATTTCTCATGAGTGGTTCTCTATTGTTGTGTTTTTGAATCTGTTAGATATGTATATGGAAATGCACTATGTATTCCATAGAATACCATGTTATATGTAGGTTTTTGTTGATGTACTAGGTTCTAAACCTTTTAAGGTGGTGGAATAGGAGATATCTTATGATATTATATCCTAAAACTTGTATCGTGTTCATGATGAGTGACTAATGATTCATATAAAGGAATGTCTTGGGATGACTCAATCATGGAGGAATGAGGTCTAGGGTTCCATAATGGAAGAGATTTATGTTTACCTTGTGTGAATCCTATGATACCATTATCAAAAATTCTAGTAATGTAATATTTGAGTCCAAAACAATCATTATCTCTGTGTTCATAGATATGATGATAGTTGTAAAAAGGCTGATGTGGTTATCTATGTAAGAGATGTGGATCTCATCATTGAATAGAAGTTAATATGATTAACCTCTTATATAGTGGTGTAGATAACATGGTAGATGGGCTATCTTTATCTTAGTCAAACTATAGTTTTTCTTTACTATTTTTATCTATAGTACATACTATAGGTTGTGTTTTGAAAACTTGCTCTTTGTTCTTGACTGGTTACTTTTCTGGTTGTGGTCTCCTATCTTATCTAGGACATGGTGGATGCTGAGTGGTAGTTGTATATGAAGATGTTGCTATGAAATATAGAGTGATCTGATCAATTGAATCTACCTCAATTAATCCCAATTACTTTTCCAAAGCTAGAACTGTGTAACACAAATGTCTAAAACAAGGCTCTGTCTGATATAGTAGATGCTCAAGGAAAGGTTGGTAAGGGCCCTTGATGAAGATATGTTGAATATCTAAATATAATAATTTATATATCAATATTAACATGTGAGCCTTGAATCTTAAGATATACTTACTAATTGGCTCTAAAGAATTTTGATGTAGTGTGACTAGTTTCTTAAATGTAACATGAGGGCCCATGTTTATGATGTAGTTTCTAAGAAATGCCTCCTCTAAGTCATCATTTATGTGTAATGAACCAATGAGAAGTATATGAAATAAAAAATTCTATGCTTCTCCCACTAATGTCTATTAAAATAACTTGAGAAGAATCAAAGGGCTCGCATGAGATGGCAAAGCCTTCTAAAAGGCCTGAAGGTGTGTGAATGGATCTTTAGTTCCATCAAAGTGAGGTAATTATGGTATTTTTAAATTCTTAGGAAATGAATTTTTTATGAATGTATTTGAAATAGGGTTACCATGTAGATCATTAACATCTATCCAAGATTTATAATCTTTGTTTTCCAGGGTAAGTAGATGTACTTAGTGTTGTAATTCACTAAATGCATGCATCAAAGAGATGATCTCTTGGGATGGTACATTATTATATTAAAGTGGTTCATTTGATCATTGAATTTGATTATTGAGTTTAACCATGGGAAAGCTACATTTTGTAATTAGATCATAAAGAGGGGGTGTGCTCACTTGAACCTTGGGAGTAGTGGTAGCTTAGACCTTACTAGAGAGATGTGGGCTACCATTATATTTATGGGAAGGGTAAGAATTAGGTTCTATCGTAGTGAGGTGTGGCTCAAGGGATTCATTAATATCTTTAGTTTTTAGTGAATCACATTTGGAATCCATAAAAGATATACTATTAAAATTAACATGTGCATTTTTTGAAATAGAATCATTCATAGAAGTAGAAACAACATTCAGAAGTGCATTATGTTTGAGAGGACAAGTGAGAGAAGAGTTAGAAACATGAGATGCATATTATTCTTCACTGTGTGCATAATTATCATTTCCATTATCATATATGTAATATTTTTCATATTCAATCTCATTTTCATATTCATTGGCATGCTCACTATCATATTCATTACAAATTCCATCATTGCTAAGGAGAGGTGTAAGAGAAAGATTTAATTCTTTTATAATATGCAATAAGTTATCATCAAAATTTAGAGTATCATGTGTAAATATGTTATCCATGGATGAAGTATATGCATTTTCTTCATTTTCAGCATGAGAAGTAAGAGTAGGAGAGTTATAATTTGAACATTCTTTTGAGAGAGTAGAGTCAGGGACACACAATGCATCATTTAAACTATGATTTGGTAATTTTATTTTATTCTATTGTATTTTTATTTTTATATTTTAAACATAGTAGTAGCAAAAGGGAGAGGGAGATTAGGTTAACATGGAAGCAAATCATCACCAATAAGAGGTTCACTTGGAAGTGCATAACTAATGTGTGCATTGGGTCTAGGAGAATGAGGTGAGAAGTATCTTTCCCATTTATCAAAATTATTTTCATTAGAAGAAGGAATAAAATAGATGGGTTTAAGAGAAAAAGATTCATCTATTTGTGATTCACCCTCATCATTATGTATATCATCATATCTTTCATTATAATAATAGTCATTATCTTCACTATAAATGAAATCATTTTATATAGTTTTAGCTAATGTAAAATTTTGCAATTTTGTCCAATCATTGTCATAATTGTAAGAAAATTTTAGAAATTGATCTATGGGATGAGGAGGAGGAATTGCCTTTGTGGCCATTTTATCACCAAAGAGAATTTTGAAAAGTATTATGAAGAAAATAAATGCATAAAGAACTACTAACATTGAATTTTGAAAATTAATTTTGATAACCCAAATAATTTTCAATAAATTCAAATTATTTTTCTAAAAATGGCAAGGGAGGGAAATTTGAGGTTTGAGTACCTAGTTTAGAAATCTAGGATTTTGAACTAGGGTTTTAGATTTTTTGAAAATTATGCAATAATTTAAATTATAAAAAATATTTTAAATAGGATAAATGCACAAAAATTTATACAAAAATTTGAATTTTGGAAATTAAATTTTTGCACAACAAAATACCAATTTTGAAATGAATTTTAGCAAAGTAAATAATTTGCAAAAATTCTAAATTTAATTTCTAAAAATGATAGGTAAAGAAGGCTTGGGGTTTAAGGACCTAGTTTAGAGATCTAGGGTTTTAGTGGATTTATTGAAAAAATTCAATTAATTTGTAGTTTTTTTATTTTTAAAATTTAGGAAAAATTAAGAAATTAATGGAAAAAATCAAAAATATTTTACCCTAGGGTTTTTAGGGGTTTTATGCAAAATTCTAAGTAAGTCGAGTTCACCAAATGTTTTATTTTTTTAGAAAATTAGATTTTAATTCCTAAATAATAAGGTTCTAAAATATGGGAAGAATTCTAATTAAATACATGTTTATATTAATTTTATCAAATTAACTTTCATAAGAGAGAAAAACACTTATCTAGAAAAGTAGGATTATTTGGATGAGTCAGGGTCTAAGAACTTACACACAGGACTGAGATACTATCTAGAAATTGAATGTATCTTTGATTTTCTAATTAGATAGGATAACTAAAAATAAGATACCCTGGTGTCTAGTGGTATAGTCCTGAGGCTAAAAGCTTTCTGGGTTCTGTTCATCTGCTCAGTATGACCTTGTGTACCAAATTTTAGGTCTTGGGAGTCATTAGAGATTAATTTAGGTCTATTTCAATATTTAATACCTATATTTGTTTACACATTGAAAAAACAAATAGATCAAAATCAAAAGGGGGAAAAACGAGGTCAAGGGAAGAATGATCACACAATCAAGAACCCCTACTATTCTAATTGTTGCCTACATTAACCGTCAATCTAGGGTCTCAGATCTGATGTAGTTATCCCTTACGTAATGTGGATAATCAACACACATGATTGATGCAATAATTAATTTCACCTAGGCCCTTCCTTTATCAAGCATGTAAATCTGTGTGATGCATAAAAGCTAAGTTATGTTATTAATTGATTTTATTATGTCTAATATGCCAAAATATTAAGTGCTAGATATAAAATGCCTTGTGTAGTACTTTATATAGGAGACTCATTATTTTGAATTTGGGAGATTTATTCACATTTAGCCAAAATTATAAAACTTAGGAATGAAGCAAAGAAGAGGGGTAAGACTCATCCTATGGAATAAACTAACTATTGGGACCAAATTTGCACTTAGACAACATCATCAAAAACTAGACACCTTGGGTTTTAGTGATGTAGTCCTATTTAGGCACTATTGTTATAGGGGTATGGGACATAGGGGGATGGGTCTAGGCCTATTTGGGCTACCTAGGTCTGAAAGGTTTAAGTTTGAAAAGCTATGGATGACTAGGGATAAACAAAGAGATGTCTAGGGAATGTAGTAAGACTAATACTAGTCAGACAAAGGGACATGACTAGATGTGAATAAAAATTTCATATTCTCTAGTTGAAGTCTCCTATAAAATGACTATGAAAAAACATGATATGTGTGTTTTCTTGACCAATTTAGGGTGTATACAATTTCTCAAATTTAGTTTAATCTACAAGGCCTAATATAGAAGGATGTGCAAGTCCAAACTCAAATGTCAATAATGTAAGGGGAGCTTAATGGCATGAATAATAAGTTGTAGTAGATCACAACACAATTGGATACTATTTCATATCATGATACACTTAACACCCCTCTAATTTTTCCTTCTAGTCCTCCTCTTTTCAACACTAACACCACTAATACAAGGGTGAAATCGATGTTGCCAAAAGTGGTCTTGTGCAAGTTTGATGGTAAGGATCCACTCACTTGGGTCACTCAAACTAAAAATATATTTGATCTAAACCAAAATCTTAGCTCTCAAAATATGGTCATGACATCTATGTATCTAAAACCTAAGCCATTCATTTGGTATCATTAGTTGTGTGCTCAAAATAAGAAGATTGGAGCTCTTGTTACATAGTTAGTATTCTCTGATGAATTGATGACTCATTATCAGGATAGTGTTTTTAAAAACTAATTTAACTAGTTATCCAAACCATGACAAATAATAACATTGAAATATTATATTCATTAGTTTCAAAATATATCCTTGCATGTGGAGGATACCATTGAGTCAAATCTGACTGACCTTTTTCTAGGGGGACTAAAATATAGTATTCAATTGGAGGTTTGCATGTTTAAACCCATAATTATATCTAAAGATATACCAAGGGTACACTTAGTAGAGGAAAAATATGTGATCAAATATAATCCTTTCACTACTAGTTGGGAACACACCTTCCCAAATCTATCACTGACTTAACCTACTAGATTGACACTACAACACATTAAGGAGAATCATGTCAGAGGGTTAGTTATGGTTATGACAAAAAATGGAGAAAAGGTCATGGCTATGATGAAAATAATTTATTTTACATCTAAGGTGCCAATGAATATGAAGAAGATGAGGAGGCATATAGTGAGTGTTTTGAAGGACCCAAGGATGAAGCTATAGATTTTGAACCTACTATCTCCTACCATGCCCTTATAGGTATTTATACTCCTTATACTCTTAAGGTGTTAGGTTTCCTTAAGAAATAGAGGGTCATAGTGTTGATTGAATTAGGAAGTACATATAATTTCATCGATAGTAAGTTGGATTCTCATTTGAATTGTTTCATTTACACAACACCATAATTTCAAGTCATGATTGCAAATGGTGGTACAATTAATTGTTCTAAAAAATGCCACAATATTAAGTTAGAAATGAGGGACTATTTTATATATTCTCCTATGTTTTTTATTCTTATGGGTGGGACTGACATTGTTTTGGGAGTATAATGTCTCACCACATTATGTACTATTGAGATGAATTTCCATGAACTATTCATGCACTTTCATTTTGAAGGCAATCTATTGAAACTATACGGATTAAGATTTAAATCTCCATAAGTGGGTAGTTCACATTAGATGAATAATATGCTAAAAAAAGGTGCTGAAGGATTTATGGTGTGCTTATTTTCCATTGATTTTCAAAATACTAAGGAGTCTACCCATCCCAATTTATAAAAAATATTGGATGAACATTCAGTTATTTTTAGCCCCATGCCAAAAGGTCTTCCTCCTAGATGTACCCATGATCATGCCATCAGACTCATTCTTGGAAGTATGCCACCCAACATTATACCATACAAATATCCTTATGCCTAGAAGAGTGAAACTAAAAAAATGACACAAGAGTTGTTGAAGGTAGGAACCATTCACCATAGCCAAAGTGAATATTCTTTTATAGTAGTCATGGTGTGAAATAAAGATGAAAATTAGAGGATATGCCTAGATTAGAGAGATCAATAAGTTAAATATCAAAGATAAGTTTGCTATTTATGTAATTGATGATTTTTTAAATGAATTACATGATTTTTATTTTACCAATTTATTTCTTTGCTCTAGGTATCATCAAATACAGATCTATGAGGACATTCCTAAAACAACTTTCTATACTCACAAAGGCCATTATGAATTTTTCATCATGCCTTTTGGTCTCACCAGTGCACCATCCACATTTCAAATTTTGGTGAATATGGGTTTTAGGCCATTTTTTAGAAAGTTTTTACTAGTGTTTTTTGATGACATCCTTATTTACAACAAAAATTGGGAAGACCACTTGCAACATGTGAAACATGTACTCTCAGTTCTTGAAAAATATAAGTTGTATGATAAACCATCCATATGTGCTTTTGGAGTCTAGGAAGTGGAATGTTTAGGTCATATTGTATCTCATGAAGGAGTAAAATTTGATCCTAAAAAATCCAATCCATCATTGAGTGGTAGATTCCCAAGATACTCAATAAACTAAGGGGATTTATAGGGCTAATTAGTTGTTATCTTAGGTTTTTCAGACACTATGGTAGTATTACAACACCACTCACTTATTTTTGAGAGAAATATTCCTTTAAATGGATAGATACAACTACCAAAGAATTTGAATAGCTAAAAATGGCTCTGTGTACCACTTCATTATTGGCTACTCTAGATTTTTCTAAAACTTTTATGGTTGAATGTAATGCATCTAGATATGGCATGGGTGTAGTATTTATGCAGTAGGGTAGGCACATTGCCTTTAAAATTCATCAATTGAAGGGTAAAATTTGTCTCAAAAACATATATGAGAAAGAGATGATGGATTTTCTACATGTAGTCAAATAATGGAGACCTTATCTATTAGGTCATCACTTTTAGGTAAAGACTGATCATGATAGCCTTAAATATTTTTTAAAACAATGGTTATCCTCTAAAGAACAAAAAAGTGGGTGATAAAAATTTTAGGCTTTGATTTTGAAATAGTCTACAAGAAATGAAAAGAAAATGTGGTGGTTGATGTACTATCTAGGAGAGATGAACCAATTGAGGCATTGTTATATGCCATGACCATTTGGTAGGTATACTAACTCAAAGAAGCAAGGTTAGAATGGGAGAATGACAATGATACCCATGCATTGATTCAAAATATACATTAGGGTTTAGATGGGATTGAAAAGTTTACATGAAAGGGGAATGCATTATGGTAAAAATATAGTTATATCTTTGTCATAATTTTCTTTTCAAATAAAAAATCCTTCAAGAACTTCATGCGTCTCCACTTGGCGGTCACTCAAGTTTTTTGAAAACCTATCATAGAGTCAAGAGGGATTTTTTTTGGGAAGAACTCAAGGGGATTTATAGAAATATGTGGTTGAATGTATGGTATTTTAGAAAAATAAAGGTGAAACCATTAAAACCCCAAGTATTTTATAGCCCTTATCCATCCCTAGTCAATAATGGGAAGATGTGTCTATGGATTTCATTATTAGGTTACCATGATCTGAAGGTAGAATTTTTATAATGGTTATTGTGGAAGGATTGACAAATTATTCTCATTTTTTTTCTTTATCTCAACCATTTGTGGATATTATAGTATCTTCTTCCTTTCTCAATATAGTTTAGAAATTTCATGGTACTCCAAAGATTATTGTTAGTGATCAAGATCCCATATTCACTGGTAATTTTTGGACAAAATTATTTACATGTTTGGGAACCCAATTAGCTCATAGATCATCTTATAATCCTTAATTTGATAGACAAACTGAGGTAGTCAATAATTTTCTATAAGGGTACCTTCATTGATTTGTGTTAGATAAATAGGATAAATGGGTTCAGTGGCTACCCTTGGCTAAAAGGTGGAATACTTTAGTGCATAGTTCATACAAAATGTCTTCTTTTATGGAATTTTATGGATACCATCATAAATCCCTAACTTCATCCTTGAAGGCCCGCCAAAATGTACATGTAGTGGAGAAACACCTTCAACATCAATAATAATTCCTTGCTAGTTTGTGTGAAAATTTAGCTATAGCCCAAAATCACATGAAGCAATAAGTAGATCAACACAGGAGTGAGAGGCATTTTTAAATTGTTGATTAGTTTTATTTTTTGTATCTATATAAATATATGTCCTTGAAGTAAAATAAAAAGGATAAAAAGGTGTCTCCTAATTATTATGGCCATTATCAGATATTGCCAAAAATTGGTAGTGTGGCTTACAAGCTAGAATTTCCTCCATCCACTCACATTCATCTATAATTTCATGTATCTTTCCTTAATAAGGTCATCATACATAAATTTTCCACTCAAATTGATTTAACATAATTATATGAGGAAGGGAGGTTTATTCTTGATCCTGAAGTGGTCCTTCAAATGTGCACTAAGCATTTATAGTCTAGAATGATTATTTAATATCTGATAAAATAGAAGAATCTACCTTCTAAAGATGCTACCTGGGAGGATGAAGCCTATTCAACAACATCTAAGATTTCTTAAACATTGAGGATACTTTTATTTTGAATTGGAGGGGCATGTTATGCCCTTAACCTTTGGTGTGTCTAGGGAAATGTGTAACTAAATTTTGGCTTGCATAACCCTTTTGTATATTATTTTACATTTCTTTATGCATTCTTATGCCTAGTAGGTCAACCTATGGGTTTTCCATGGCCTTGGTAGACTATATATATGAGGTAGGGTTAGTTTTTTATCATCATATCAAAGTATCCATTTCTTATTACAAGCATTTGGGAGGTTACCCCTTTGAAGTGGCTTATCTATTATTGATATGTTATGCTATATTTACATGTCATTATGATTTATTTCTATATTTTTTCTTATTTAGTGAAGTAATATCATTAAAATTTGAGCCTTTCCATCCTCCTACTGGAACTCAAATACTTATAAAATATAAAAAATAACATTTCACCAAAAAATAATTTTTTGAACGCTCCCAACGTGCGCGCACGCCCCCTGCGCATGCATGGAGACTTTGAATGCCATGGGTACTCAAGCGAGAGTGTGTACCTCCTGTTTGGTCCAGGCGGCCACAGATCTGGTGACTGGTGTGGATGATCCTTTACCAACGAACGGGGAAAGGATTCTGGTTGTGGATGGGGGTTCTCCTCCATTGAAGGAATCTGTAAATGGTTCCCCTATTTTTGGGTCTGTCCCTGGATCTAAGGGAAGATCTTATGTGGACGTTGCTGCTTTTGAAGCCAAAATTCATGAGGTGAAATGCCATGCTTCTACAGGGAGACTAAGTGAATCACCTGTAAGTGCTTTAAAACCTGTCAGGGTTAATCTTGATCCTGATATTGTTAAGGAAATATTTGATCAGGCAGAGTATTTTTCAAAGTCTACGGCTATTTGTAGATTTTGCAGCTTCTGGCCATCTCATGCCGATTTACATGGCTAGATATCCTAGACATGGCTGCCACTAATTGATGGAAATGTTGAAATTTATCCTTGTGGTAAAGGTTTTTTTATAGCTTTATTTCACATTGCTGAGGATAGGAAGACCATTCTTTCCAACAAAAATTTCTTCTGGCAGGGTAAATACCCTCTCTTCACCAAACGGTGGCATATGGATTTCAATCCTGTTATGGAAACTTTCAACAAGATCCCTGTCTGGGTTCGGCTCCCTAATTTACCATTGCATCTATGGCATGATTCGGTGTTTAAAACCATCAGAAATGCTATAGGGGAATTTTTATTTATGGATGCGGAAACCAAGAGGTATTTCAGATCGACCTGTGCTCACCTTATGGTTGAGGTAGATGTTTCTAAGGGCCTTCCTGAGGTGATTTGTCTGGATTCCCCTAGGGGATCTTAGACGCAAATGTTAGATTTTGAAGGGTTACCCTTCCGATGTAGAAAGTGTCATCTAACGGGGCATGTTGCAGCCAGGTGTACTGTAAGGAAATCCAGACCCAAAAGATCTCCTTCTTGGTGGGCAGAAGCTGATCATGATCACTGCATTACAGAACAACCTGAGGAAGCTTCGACTGATTCTGAGAATGAGAAGGATAAGAGTATCTTATCTGTTTCGATGGATCAAGAGTCTCAGATGGAGACGGTTCCTGTTGAAGGTTTAGAGGAGATTGGATTATGTAATCTTTCTGAACCAATTTCCGAGGAGGTGGTGGTTCCCCCACCTATTTTGAAGGTTTCTCCTAGGAGTCAGTTGGTGGTTGGTTCTCCTAAGGCTTTGGCTGAGGATTTGTCGCCCCCTGGGCTTCATGATTCTTGGCCTTTTGTGGAATGGGCTGCTGAGGTATCTAAGGTAGAGGATGGCTGGACTACTATAAAGAGGAAAAAATCTAAGCTTCTGGTCCCTCCTCTAGATATGAAGCTTCGGTCTTGTAAAAAAAAATAAAAAATAATAACTAATTGTTATTGTTTGTCTAGCTCTTGTAGGCTATTTTCTGTTTACTGGCTTATCTGGTTAAGCTTTTGTAAGTTCCAGGTTATTTGTTTCCTGGATGTGCTTAAGGTTTATATCTTTCTGATGTAAAGGGTTTCAGGGCCCCTTCAAAACCTGTTTTTACCTTTAATCTAAAACATTTCACCAATGATGGTGTTATAGATAACTATGATTCTATTCACAATTTTCATGTTATTATTCTAAGTGTTTACAATGATGTTACTCTTTCATAACCACTTTCAACCAACCCTTTACGTCAACCAAGTTCTACATTTCCCCAAGTAAAAAACTTAGATTCTCACAAACCTCTTTCCATGGAAAAGATTCAAAAATGTCTTCCTAGGCCTTCACCATGAGATATTGAGCCTACTCACCCTACCATACATTGGTATGATCCATACAATTGTTTTTGGTATCATGCAAGTTGTGGTAATTCTCATGAAACTTGTCTATAATTTTTCAACTTTTCTCTTGAATATGTTCTCACTCCTAATTTTAACAATAAAACCCTAATTCATGAGTGTCAACAAAATTATGAAGTGGAAACCAAGGTTCAAGAAACCAAAACTAAACATGATGTTTTAAACTAAGTTAATGCTCATCTTGTAATTTACAAGGATCCTCTTCATAATCATTAACCAAGTACTACTCAACTTCCCACCACCAATACTATTGAAACTTGTGTCAATCTTAATGATGAAAATGTTGCTAAAAAGAAATAATATTAGGAGTGTAACTTTTTTATATCTATCCTTACCCAAATTATACCTTTAACAACCTCCCAACTTTCTATACTATCTAATAGTCTTATCCATCTCATTTTACAAAGCTTGGGCATACGATAATGATTCAAACAAATCTAAAAATATAATCCACTCCATCTAATATCCCATATATTTATAGTCAAATAGCACATTTGGATACTCATTCACTTTCATAGATATAAATTCCATTCCTCATTAATCATCAAATTCTCCTCAATATGAATTACCTAAAACTCAAAATTAATCTCATAATATGATTTTTTCACGACCTATAAAACCTTCCACATAACCTCATAATACCTTAAAAACCACACCCAAAACATTACATAATTCAACCCAATTAGATACGTGTAGACAAACCACATCATCCAAGTCCTAATCAACCTATTCTTTAAAAATTTAAATGCAATTCCACCCAATCTTCCACATATTTGTTTCAACATTATGTAACCATATCCGATATATCTCTAATCATATATGAAAAATTATATCCTATAACATAAATTTCTTAAATCTCATTTTAAATTAATTTTATATAACTTGTGAGGAATTTTACTCATCATTGTAATCATCTAATACAACTATTATTTGCAATGAACATCCCTTGACCTCTATCTAGGGGGAATGAATTCACATTATTTAATTTTTGAAGATAATATTCTTGAACAATGTAAATAAATGTCTATAAATGTAGAAAAAACCATAGATAATTCTATCTCAATCAAATTTCCATCGCTTCAATGATTCTTGATGAAATATTACTTTGAGAAGATGATCCTCAACTATTTATCAATGAACAAATTGGTGATATCCAATTCAAGTGTGATTTTATGGATGAAGGTTTTGACACCTATGTTTCCTCCCTTGATTTTATTAAAACACTTTTATACTTTGAATTAAACCTTAATTTTACCCAAAGTACGTGTCAATGCTATGATCTAAGATAAATACCTCCTCTAGGATTGATTTGTCTTCCTATCATGGTTCCTATTGTCATTATTCATATTAAGTTCATGATATTCAACTTTAAATTATTATATAACATCTTACTCTATCAACCTTGGACACACTATTTGAGGGATATAGCCTCATTGGCATGTCAATGTGTTAAATTTACTCATAATGGTTCTATTTACAAGATTTAAGGAGACACGAATGCTTTTAATTTTGAATAATTATAACAATGTAGTGTTTTAAAAATTCCCACCCTTTAACCTTTACCTAACATCCCCTTTCAATAGTATCAATGATTTAATTACCATGTCAACTCTACTAGATGATGTAATAGACACCTTGAACTTGTGGATAATATACCACCTAACCTATTAGATTCTAATTCTAATGAACCAAATGAGACTAATTTGAAAATTAAAACTTTAGATCTCCCTTCAAACATAATTATTTAATTACCTCCTTCGTTATGACCCCAATATTGATAAAAACTAATTGATGAGATTCTCATTACTCTAAAAAAGACTAACTAATCCATTCCTCATGCTTCTTCAATCGATAAGATCATTTATTATTTCACTATTTATATTCATACTCCTAATTATAATGATGGCTATTCATTAGATGACCCTTTTCTAGATGGTTTTACTCAAGCTTAAAATGAATAAATACTTAGATATCATTCCTAATTACAACATTCCTTTCATAGTATTAGTTCTATTGATGTAGTTCCTTCCCCTTCTACTACACCTCACATTCTCTCTTCTTCACTTGATGTTCAAACTTTAGATATAGAGCACACACACACACACACTAATTCTCACCTAGTCACTACTGAGCCTATTTGGAGTATACTTCTTGAGAATGCCTTGATGGGACTCTATCAACTCATTAGGTTTTTTTATCATTCAAGATTACTTTCCCCTAAGATTTTAACAAAATTACAATACCCTACATTATTCACATATATCATAGTTACTCAGCTCTAAAATAAACTTTACTCTGAGTTGTACTACAAATGGTGATGACATATTACCTTTACCTAAGACTAATATTCTTCTTACATAATGGGCATATGATCCATATTGTGAGTTCTATAAGGTTGTTGGTGATTGGGCCAAGGATTTTTTATTTAAATTAGAAGTTTTTATGAAAAAAATAGGCAATAGGTTTCACTCCTAATAAAAATAATATACCTCTATTTATAACTACTCCTATACATACTTGTTGTTTCCATGGTATAACCACACATACCTCTACACACTATCAATAAATTTGGTAATAAATTGATGCATTTTATCCAAAGAAAGCATAATATACTAATAAGACTCTACATCTTCTTAATATTATTATATAATACATCCCTAAACATGGATAATTCTATTTCCTTGACATCATTGTACTACATGTAAATCACAATTACAAGAGAGAGTTAGTTTATTTTGTTAGTATCTAAAATCAAACAAATTCATAAAATAAAACTTCTCAAACATGATTCATAAAAATGGGAAATAATTGAATAAAGAAATAATGAATTAGAAAGCTAAACAAGACATTTTAATTTCCATTTGGATGTTTCATTTGAAACTAACACACATACATTTTTATACCCAAATGTAGAGCTTAGAGTCTTTATCAATGTCATGATGTGATCACATGGGTAACACCTCTTATTGCATTATGGATGATTGATCAAATGAAAGATATTATTTTAAGGCTTGATGATTGAAAACATAATAAAAATGGAATCACTTTAGTGTATGTTCAAGACTTGAGAATAATGGTAAATGACCCTTATATTTATATCTTCCTCATATTAACCGTTGGATGGAAATCAAGATGAGTGTATGGGAGTCAATCAAATTTAATAGGCTAAATGCAATAAATATTTGAAATTAATTAGGCATGGGTTATAAATTCATATATTTTCTTTATATTTTGTTAGTTATTGACAAATTTAAAAATGATGTCATGATTTCTAAAATTTATTTTGATGTAATGATGATGTCATCATTTTAGATATTTTTTGAATACTTGGATTTGCATAATTCCAATATTAGCTAATTCTATGGATTTTTCACTTAGGGAGAAGTTAGTTTTTTAATTTTATTTGGCTAAATAACCCCAAATAGATTCTATATCATTTTGAGAGTTTAATAATTTCCCTATTTAATTATTTGACATAGTTGCTTGCAAAGTAGCCACTTTCTTAACGATAAATTAAAATATGGTGATAATAGCATACAATGTATTTACCTAATTATTAATTCATGTATGTGTTTCTATATGTTTATTTCTAATGTGAATATGAAATTGGGATGCTTTGGTTATTTGTGCATTATTTCTAGAAATCATTCTAAATGTAATTTTGACATGAGAGTGGTGAGAATTGAGTGTCTACATTTTCCCTTATTTGAGAAGGTATTACAATACACATATGAAGTAACATATTTTCAAATAATTAAAATTTTTTTAAGAAGAAGTTTAAAAAATTAGATGAAGAAATAATTAGTTATCCACAGTGTCACCTCGAGAAGGCATGAAAAAGTGAAAAACGTGGATGGGCTCTCAAAAAAGAGAGGAAAAAGTAAGAATGGGAGAGATTAACCTATGAATGAGATTAATCTAGATGAGCTAATGCTTACACACATTTTATATATAATAATGATATAGTATGAAAATAATTTTCCCTAAAGAGGGGGAATTGGGAAGGATGCATCCATAGTACACATAGTGAATTTTTTAACAACACTAAAAGGACTTAAAGAACACTTGAAGATCATGATAAGATTTAGGAATCCTCATGTACTCTTGGAAGGACCTTTTAGAAATATTTGTATCATATGGATTATAATTTGGCCTAGGAAGCCAAATTATTAACATTCTTGGTGACTCACAGGGGTTAACCTACCTGTTAGTCAAGTGAACTAGCTATCTCATCTTTTGATCAAGACCTTGATTATAGATGCAAGAGACTTGAATAAATAATAATATCTAACTACTCTCCAAAACACACACAAAACAAAGGAAAACACATCAAATAAAGTAGAAGAAAATACACCACACTTATGATGATAAACACTTATTGGAAATAAGATAAAATAACCTACTATAAATAACTAACTTGAACATAGTTTCCACCTCCTATGTCAAAGGGTAATTTACTTGGATATCTATATCACAAGAAATAAAATTTATATATATTTAGTGAAGACCAATTAGGTACTACCCATACAATGAGAACTTACACTCATAAGTTGAGACATTGACATGCATATGGTCTTCTTGAGTAGCAATCAGGCCTTCTTGATTCATATCCTTATCCATGATTTTAATATGTGAGTTAAGAAAAAGGTCATACTCATCACAAGATTGGATAATTGGTAAAAATAACATCATTTTTCCTCATCAATAGGCTTTTCCTATTTGTCCATTCTCATTTTAAATAACTCTCTTGATATCTCAATTGGTATGCTTTGGTTTGTGTCTCCATTCTACTCAATCTAAATTATTGACTTGTAAATCTCTTCTAACTCTTTAAAAGTGTCCAAATATGACTACCACATTTCACCAAGGTCTTCATGATTTTCTCCTTGAAACTCTTAGTATGTGTTAAAAAATAATGCATCTTCAATTAGGTCATGTCTATGACTATCAACTTAAGGCACTACTACAACAAATATTTCAACTTTCTCCTCATCATCATAAAATTGTTCATTATATTCATGAGTATTGGAAAGTTAAACAACTAAATCATCCTAAATCTATCACATAGGAGGTGTAATCTCTTGGAGAGTATCATACTCATTACAAGTTTTCCAATACTGCTTCTATAGGCTTCCATCATCTTCTTAACTAGTGTCCATGTGATTTTGATCATGCTATTGTGATTAATTTACTATTGTGACCTCATGTTCATTATCAAGCTAATATTATCAACAAGGAATGAGTTATTTAACTTAAATGAAACTAGGAGTCTCAATTTCAACACATACCTCCTCTTGAACACTTTAAACCTATTGAAGTTTATCTCTTTATTCTATAACTATTGCATGTTGAACAACTTATCCTTATACAATTGGTATGCATTTTTATTGGATTTCATCTGTATATTAAATGTTTTATTGGTCATTGAGATCAGATTTACATTGATATTATTGAATTTCATCTTCTCTGGTATCCTTGAAGGTTGACTTGTGCTTCTCTTCACCAAGAGGTGTCCCAATAGTAATCTCTTCTCCAAGTTCCCTTGAGTCACCTTCATCAACTACCACCACATATTTAATTTCATCACTTACCTCTAAAAGGATAGGTTCCTCCTCAAAGAGGGTGGGGGTGTGAGGGTGATGGGTGTGTTCAAGAGTTAGCTAAGAAGTCAAGGTGGTATTCTTGAAGTTTTAGAATTTGGAAATGGAAGACTCTTTTAGGAATTCCTAGAGAGAGAGAGAAGATTCAACATGGGTATAGGTGTTTTAATAATCTCTTATAAATTCTCATTATTATTATAAAGAACTTAAATTTTCTATTATCCTTCTTGATTCTTCTCAATAACTTTAGCCTTATCTTCAACCTTCTTGCCTAGATACTCCCTCCTATTTTAAAAACCTTCTTGGATAGACCTCCAATATAGGAAAGGTTTGGGTTATTGGGGAGGAGGAAATGAGGTTGAATAGGATCAAGGTTTTCTTTAACTTCAATTTCTTGATCTTGGATCCATTCCTCTTATTTCTCCCAATACTTCACTACTTGGTTCTAATTTATGACTTTGACACTAGGAGATTCCTCTATAAAAATGTGTGTTATAGCTTAATGGATGAATTAAGGATTGGAAAAGATCTCCGCCACATTTTTTTGAGGTTATAGTGCTCTTTTTACTGAAATTGACTAAGACAAATGTTCATTTTCAAATTCAATTTCTTTAGTTAGGTGAGATTCAAATCAAGTCTCATCTGATCATAAATATCCTCAGACTGGTTAGGAAGGGGATTTATTTGCCATGTATAATTTTAATAATGATATTTAGTCCTCCCAACAAGAACTTATTCCCTCTTTTTCATGGTCACTTGAATATACTTCCAAGTAGGAAAATATTAAGAAACTTGTGGAGAACTTGGAAGGTTTTAAAACACATCTGACTCAGTCTTTTGAGGGAGGATGAGTTGATCAAAATAATATTGGTATGGAATATGGGAGGGTAAATTAGGCTGATAATACTACATTTTTATCCACTCATGAACCAACAACTTCTCTTCTACACTTAGAATTAAGCCATCTATGTCTAACATATCACTAGTGAGTCTTGAATGATTTCCCCTCATAATAGATTCCCGCTTTATCTTAATTTGATAAAATGAGTCTATCACATTCCTAATGAGATTACTATATACATATTAACCATACTCCCTTTATATATTAATCTCAACCATATATATCTCATAACCCAAGAGAGTTTGCTTAAGGATTGAGATAGATTGATTTAGAACATGGCTATGTTGACTAGGAACATCATGATCTTACCAATATTTATTAGGAGGAGAGTTAGGTTACCAAGGAAGTAGAATTGTGGTGGGAAGTGGCATATAGGACTAATAACTAGGTTGAGGAGGTTTAACATAAGACTAGTTAGTGTCAACATACTACTGGTGATAATGAACATAAGGTTGGTATGAGTCAATATATGACTGCTGAAATTGATAATAAGGATCGTCATAAGAATGATAAAGCTCATCAACTTGGGTGAAACTAAAATATATTTCTACCTTAGCCATAAAATCTTATGAAGATGATAAAATAGAAATAAATTTTGATATAATGGATACCTATACTGATACAACTAGATGAACATGCTTGAAGTCTTTATTGATGCTTGAGGTCATGCCTCCAAAGGATGGTGATTGAAGAACAACACCAAAAAATCTTCAATTTATTGAAATTTTTGTCCCACCAAGTGTGTTAAAAACTATTAACCACCAAACTTGAGCCTTAAAAGAATATTTTTTAGACCTTTCAAATTTTTGGGTAACATAGGATTAGTCCAAGGCTATGGATGACCTTAAGGTATATTAAACCTCTAGTTTATAGGGCTATCTCCCTTAATGCATCATCTATGCTCAAATAACTAAGACTAATAATTTTTTTGAGGGAAAATAGGGAGATAAAAATGAAATAAACCTATTATAATGGAGGTGATTCACTAATATAAACATCCTCCACCTACCTATCCTCCACTATGAACATGAACACAATCTAAATTAATACATTAACTCGCAATGGCCTTTGGACATGAGTGTTCCAATGTAAAGGTAAGAGCCAAATAACTACCAATAGGAGGTTATAAATAGGTATAATAAGAGACACTTGATGAATTATCCTCCATACTCAACCAATGCAATGCCATAAACACACTTCATATGGCCCGTCAAGATGATAAACCAACTTAAAACTATTTAGGGAAATGGGAAAAATGAAGGGAGTCTATTTATTACAACTAACACTCATTAACAACCATCACTATTCATAATTTTAAATCATATGACAAGGTTATAAACAATATATTCATTTTTTATAGGTAGAGACAAGTGTTTGGTAGGCTATGGGTTCACCATACTCCACCAAGGATTTCATTACAAGCCAAAATAGGCTACATTTATAGAAGAATTGAGACAGAAGAGGAGAAAATTCATTGGATAAGATCTAAGGACACTTATCACTTGTATGAGATAGTTACAATAATATAAAAGAGAGTGTAATTAGTCTAAGTAAATATCTTGACATGTGTCACTTCATCCATCATGGCCTTCAAGAGAGTGACATAGGAGAGGCTTCATTACACTTTATTATCCTAGTGTTTCATTTAATTTCTTTGAAACTATCCTCTTGACTACTTAGATATGATAAGTGTCTTTATTGATTATCACCTTCACCTTGAGATTCTATTTTCTTTGAAGTTTGACACCTTGTCTTTAATGGAGGCTCCCATGTTGATGTGGAAGTAATCATCATACCCCATTCATCATCTCCCTTAATGTCTTTAAGTTATATATTAAAATTTATTGCTAAAATATATCTTAGTCACCTATTTTAATTTATTAAAGGTTTCATGAGTTTCTAACTATCTTCATTAAAAATTCATAGTTCTATCCAAGAGCTTCTCAAACTTTATGGATTCCCTAGGTCTACAACTAGGCTTTCTTGAGCAATCATAATAGCATAGTCACCTTTTATGGCCAAGTGATGGCTGTGAAATCTCATGGAGACATTTTAGTGCCTTAATAAATTCACATTAAGTCTTATAAACATTATTTTCTAATATATTCATGTATATGTATCTCAATTAGTCCATACTAGGCTTCACCCAAGTCAAATTCTCAAGAAACCTTTAGTATATACTCTTTCTAGGTCTATGACAATCCTTCCCAAGCCCAATTATACAATAGTCATCTTGCATATGTGAATTATAGGTTTATATTGGTGAAATAAAAACCTATAAATACTATATTGGTCATTCCCCAGCTGAAGAAGTTCATTTTAAGTCATTTTTCTCACTATTCATATCATCTAGTCATTAGGACTAGTTTAAGTAGGTTCAAACTTGCATGATCTCTTAATGATTATTCAGATCCCTAAGGGATTGAAATGAAAAAATAATTTCAATAAAATCAACTATATAATTCTCTTCAACTTTCCATAGTATCTAATATGCCCATGCACCTACTCTTTGGTCTTCCAACTTGAAGAAAGTTTTTTCAAGCTAAAATCTTGCATTCTGGGAAGTTGTAAAAAGTCAACATGCATGAGAAAGAGAAAAACGTGTGCCTTGGGTTTGAAACACATAAAATATGTCTATAAAATTCCTAATATAATTTTCCCACTTCTTTTGTTCTATTTAAACTCTCTAAAGTGTCTACAGACCTCCTTTACTTGCTTAGGGTTCTCAGGTTACTATGTTAGTTTGACCCTAAGGGTCTAGTTCTTGGATTTTATCCCAATTTTATAAGTTACTCTCCATATTAAAACCTTATGACATTTACATCACCATTAATTTAGGTTTTTCAACCTCAAAAATCCCTCAAACATAAATTTTTTCTTCATTTTACATGTACATGCCTATGACTATCTGTTTAGGTCTACCATGCCTGATTGGCCTGTCAAGGCTCTTCACAATTTCATAGAACCAATAAATCTAATGGAGATAATATGAACATTATTAAATAATTATATAGGTCTATTTTTCACCCTTTCACTCCAAATTCATACATAACTAAATACACCTCTTTCATTTTCCTCCAAGAACCTACATATAGGTACTTCTCAAGTCTCTATGGGCTATAAATGTGAATCTCTTTTATATGATTGAGTATAACCTCATGAAAAAATTCTTCCAAAGTCCAATTAAAATATTATATCTCTCAATTTTCCACTATTCACCTTAGACATTCTTGTTTTCTCTTATTCCTCTTACAGACCTGTAGGAGACCAATTAGGTCCCTTGACTATATTTTGAGAGTATATTCCAGTTTGGATGTTTTTTTAACCCTGACACTTGTGTCTTTACTTTCCTAATATCACTTTAATATCTTCATGATATTAATTGACTCTCTATATGTTATAATTTCAATGCCATAGTACATATTTTCCTTACACTTTTGGAGATAGACTTAAAGACTCTACATTAGACCTATATGTCTAAATTGGGTATGTGGATGTTTATTGAGGTATATTTGAGTGATAAAAACACATTTATTAGTGTACCCTTTCTTGTTTTGACATATTAGTCTTTATCTAGTTTATATCACACTCATTCACATCTATTTTTCATGATTGGCTTGTGGAAAGCAGTTTGTGATCCTGACTATGTGTAAGAAGGTGAGTCTCCTCTTCATGTCAACTCTCTTATCACTTACATAATATCTCATCCTTTATATGAAGTTTTCAACCTTATTAAACCTCATAAACTTTCAATACACCTTAAAATATACTCTTTTACCCAAATTTTTCTTCTTTTATAGTTAGGCCTATAGATGACAACTCTGAGTTTCTTGACTCTAAGTGCTCATTTAAGAGGTGAGTTTCTTATTTTATTATCATTTTAGTCCTCTTGGATTATGTTATCACTTAATTTATACTTATAATTATTATCTTTAACCCTCATACCTCCTCAACTCATCACTCTATTAGTGTTTCTTTAATCTTGCAACCATAGTCATGTGTGTGTAATAGGAGTCTTGTGTGAGCCTATTATCTTGGGGTGAGTTGATGGTGTTGATATTTTTTTGAAACTTATCTATCCATATCAAATTCATATACTTGGGTACCTATGACTCCCCATGACTCCTTAATTCCTTTTATACCAATTTCATAGTTAGAGTTCCTCTGCTTGGCTAAATTGGCATATAAGGGCTCAAAAGAGAGCAAATCTCTATCTAGGACTAAGCATGGGCCATGAGAGAGTGTAACACATGAATAAAATTAATAGGTTATTATTTATATATTAATATTGAGTTATTTTAGAGCATATCATTGATGATATTCAATAGTGGAAACACCTCCACTATCAACAATGAGACACTCTACTCACACTTGTAATGGAGGTCAAACTACATTAGTAGTCACACTTAAAGACAAGACGTTGAAAGATTTTAATATTAATTTATGAATTTATTACTATTGGGAGGATAATAAGACCTAAAATATTACAATAAACCCATCATCCAACATTAAACTAGTACTCATGCTTAAATTCATGTATTGAAGGCTTTATAACATTAATAAATCACTGCATGCAACCTACAATTTATGACAACATGAATGTTTCTTACTCACATGAGATTAAACATGTGAACTATGGGTATATAATGAATTAAATAGATTTTTAAGACCTATATAAGACATATACAAACATTTATTGCATCAATCTAATAAAAAATGAATTGAAACCCTTCAAAAGATGATCCTATGTAGATGAAGGAGACCAATTTAAGTATCTAGGTTCTTAACCATTGTTAATAAATCATGGGTCATAAATATAAAATATAATTACAATAATTGAAAGATAATTAGACCCCCTTCCTCTTCCCAAATTATTATATCACCATTCTCTCTCTCTCTCTCTCTCTCTACCCTATATAGAAATAAATGATAAACTTGACTGGCTACCTAAAGCTGCCAAGAAGAGTGATGTAGAGAAGGGGATAGTTTTTTGACTTATCTAACTCTTAAAATAATTTAATGTTGTTGGGGATCAACCAACAATGGATTACACTTGTGAAAGCAATAAACATGGAAATAAATTAGATAGATAAGTAACTGAAATGATAAATAGCACAGAACAAGATATATAAGAAAACACCCTGAAAATTGTATTAAAACTCTTTACAATAGGAATATAATGAAGAAACTTCATTCTTCCACACCTCTCTTAGATGCACACAAGATCTCTCACTAGATCTCTATTCCTCAAGAGCTCTCTCTCAAGTACACTCAAATCCAACAACCTGGATTAATGCAACTCTGTACTGTCCTTCAAACATTCACAATGTTCTACTCTTACAGTTCTACTCTCATTCTAAGCTAAGAAGATATTTCCTACATATAGAAATAGGAAACTTGAGCATGCTCTTACAACAAACAGTTAAGCCTCTTCAACGAGGGCTCTAAAAATAATATTGCTAATAATAGAGACGTGAGCTTGAGACTACAACGCAAACTCATCATGCAAACACTTGCTTCCGTCCACGAAAATCACTTTCTGGACACACAGGTAACCGATGTCGGTTCCTACCTATTTGCCTGTGACCGTCACCGGCCGACCAACTACCAACGTCGGTGCCTCTACAACTGCTACTGACTGATGTCGGTCGCTTCTAACCGATGCCGGTGTCTGTGTAGACCTGAACCTATTTTAGTATGCTCCTTGGTGAAGCTTTTAAGCTCCACACCCTAACAATCTCCCACTTGGAGATAAATAGCTGCACCAGTACCTGTACAGCAACATCTTCTAGCTCCTCCATCTTCAACTCAATCATGAATACCAATAAAAGTTGAATGAAGATTCAACTTCTCCTTCGTAACCAGCTTTGTTAGCATATAGCAGGATTCTTGTCTGTATGGATTTTCTCCAGCTTCAACTCACCATCTTCCAATACCTGCCATATGAAGTGGTACCTTAGCTGTATGTGTTTTGTTCTTGAATGAAAGGCTGAATTCTTGGCCAAATGGATTGCACTCTGACTGTCACTATACAATCTGTAACTCTCATGCTCTCTACCAAGCTCATCCATGAACTGTGTCATCCATATCATCTCCTTGCTAGCTTCTGTGGCTGCAATATACTCTACTTCTGTAGTTGACAAGGCAACAACCTTCTGCAACTTAGATATCCAACTAACTGCCGTTCCACCTACAGTAAAAACATAACCTGTGGTGCTCCTCCTACCATCCAAATCCCCTGCCATATCTAAATCTACATAACCATGTAGAGAAGTATCTGAACCTCCATAGCACAAATGCTTGCTGCTGGTTCCTCTCAGATATCTAAGGATCCATTGAACCGCTTTCCAATGTTCCTTACCTGGATTGGCCATATATTTACTTACTACTCCCACTACTTGGGCAATATTTGGTCTAGTACACACCATTGCATACATCAAACTCCCTACTGCGGAAGAATATGGAACCTTACTCATGTACTCTACCTCATCATGTGAATTGGGACATTGTTCTTTACTTAACTTAAAATGTCTAGCCATAGGTGTACTTACCGGTTTTGCATCCTGCATATTAAACCTCTCCAACACCTTGTTCACATAATCTTCTTGAGACAATATCAACCTGTGATTTTTCCTGTCTCTCTTTATGCTCATACCAAGGATTTTCTTCGCTGCTCCTAAATCCTTCATAGCAAACATTTGAGCTAGCTTCACCTTAAGCTCAGAGATATCCTGCATGTGAGACCCTGCAACCAGCATGTCATCTACATACAACAATAGAATAATATATCTACCATTATCAAATCTCTTGAAATACACACAATGGTCTGATTGACACCTACTGTAGCCATGCTCAGTCATAAACCTGTCAAATTTTAAGTACCATTGCCTAGGAGCTTGCTTGAGGCCATACAAGCTTTTCTTCAACCTGCACACTAACTTCTCCTTACCCTTGACCTCAAATCCTTCTGGTTGTTCCATATAAATTTCCTCATCCAAATCTCCATGAAGAAATGTTGTCTTAACATCTAGCTGCTCAAGATGTAAATCCTCAAAAGCAACCAAAGACAATACAACCCTTATTGAAGTCATCTTAACAATAGGAGAAAAAATCTCACCAAAGTCAATACCTAGTTTCTGTGCAAATCCTTTTACCACTAATCTGGCCTTATATCACATCTGTCCATCCTCACCTTCCTTTAACCTGTAGGTCCATCTGTTCTTCAGTGTTCTCTTACCAGCTGGCAATTCAACCAAATCCCATGTTTGGTTCTCTCTTAAGGACTCCATCTCCTCAACCATGCCATGCTCCGACTTACTTTTGGACTCCACCTGTAATGCTTCTTCAAAACGCTCTAGTTCTCCACCATCAGTTAGCAATAAATAATATAAGGAAGGAGAATATCTAATTGGAGGCTTACTTACCCTTTCAGACCTCCTGATGGGTGTCTTGAACTCGTTCTCAACAATCTGTCCACCCAAATTTTTTGACAGTGACCGACCTCGGTCATCTGTAGACCTATTACTGGCCGACGCCGTTTCTTCCTGGCCGACGTCGGTGCCTAGTCTGCCGACATCGGTCTTTGTATGACTGACATCGGTTTCTGTACTGCCGACGCTGGTTCCTAACCTGCCGACGTCGGTTTCTGTGTTTTCCTGTAAGTGATTATTTCTTTTTCCCACGAGCTCATTTTAGACCATAACTTCATCCAATTCACCATTTCTCTACCCAAGTTGATCTAGCTTCCTTATCTGATCACTAAACATCACTCTCTCATTGAAAACAACATCACGACTCCTGATTACCTTGTTAGTTTCTAGATTCCAAAATCTGAAACCAAAATCATCTGAGCCATAGCCAATAAACATGCACCTCATAGACTTAGTATCAAGCTTCTTTCTATTTTCCTTATCTATGTGCAAAAAGGCTTCACAACCAAAAACTTTGAGATATGAGAGATCTACCTTTTTACCTATCCATGCCTCTTTTGTAATTCCACCATCTAGAGCTGTAGAGGGTCCTCTGTTAATCAAGTACACTGCGGTGTCAACTGCTTCTACCCAAAACTCTAAGGGCAACCCTGCATGCAATCTCATACATCTTGCACGCTCCATGATTGTTCTGTTCATCCTTTCAGCAATACCATTCTGCTGAGGTGTCCTTGGAACCATCCTTTGCCTATGGATCCATGTGTATAACAATACAATTTGAACTTAAGTTTGCAGAACTCACCGCCATTATCAGATCTCAGGCACTTTAATCTTCTGCCTATTTCATTCTCAACCATAGCCTTCCAAAACTTAAAAGTCTCAAAAACATCAGATTTCTTTTTAATACAGTAGATCCATACCTTTCTTGTGGTGTCATCTATGAATGTAACATAGTACTGTGATCCGCCAATAGAGGCTACCTGAGCCGGTCCCCACACGTCTGTGTGAACAAGCTGCAACTTCTACCTTTTCTTAGTAGACCCAGTCTTGAGAAAACTAACCCTTTTCTATTTTCCAAATACACAATGCTCACAAAATTCTAGATCCATACTTTTCAAATCTGAAAGCATACCTTTAGACTTAAGAATTGACATCCCCTTCTCACTCATGTGGCCAAGCCTTGAGTGCCACAATTTAGCATCCACATCTGAAGTAGATAAAACTGAAGGAGATTTGTTAGTAACACAATTACACAAATAGAGAGTACCTTCTCTCTTACCTCTGGCCATAACAAGTGCACCCTTGGTCACCTTCCAAGAATCTGCTGTGAGAGTTACTGTACAACCCTTATCACCTAGCTTACCTGTAGAAATCAAATTTCTCTTCAAACTAGGAACATGCATCACATCTCTCAACACCCATGTGTTGCCATTCTGCATCTTCAGCTGCACTTTACCTTTGCCAATTATTTTACAAGGCTCGTCATCCCCTAAGTACACTATTCCAAAATCTCCATGGATATAGTCACTGAAATATTCTCTGTTAGGGGTAGCATGGAAAGATGCACCAGAATATAATACCCAAGATTCTATGTTATTATGCAAAGAGAAAATTAAAGCATCCTATGCAATACCTGCAACCTTGGCTTCTTCCTTTCCTTCGTGTTGATTATCCTCCTTAGGCTTTGACCAGCAATCTCTGCTTATGTGCCCAATCTTTCCACAATTCCAGCATTGTGGCTTCTTGCCATTCCTAGATTTGGATCTTCCTCTCACCTTAGACTTAGATCTTGATCTCCTCTTGCTATTTTCTTTTTGCCTTCCCCTGCTCTCAAAATTTAAAGTGTTCCCAGATGTCTCTTCTGTGCTTTTCCTACGTATTTCCTCATTCAAGATAACACTAACAACATCCTCTACTTTCAAAATATTTGATGCAGATGCAGTATTACTTACTGCCATTACTAAGCCATGCCACTTTTCAGGCAAAGAACATAATATCAAAAGAGCTTTTATTTCATCTTCAAATACAATATTGACAGAACTTAATTGATTAACAATTCCATTGAAGTCATTCAGATGAGTAGAAATAGATCCACCTTCATTCATATGCAAATTAAATAACTGCTTCATAAGATATACCTTATTTGAAGCTGAGGGTTTTTCATACATATTTGCTAACGTAGTCATTAACTCTACCTTAGTTTTTGCCTGTGACAAATTAGATATCACAGTGGAGGCCAGACTCAGTCTTATAGACCCAAGAGCCTTTCTGTCAAGAACTTCCCATTCTTCATCCTCCATGTCCTTGGGCTTCTTTGCTATCCCACCTAACGGTAAGTAAAGATCCTTCTGATACAAATAGTCCTCTATCTGCATTCTCCAATGTTGATAGTTCTTTCCATTAAACTTTTCCATTCTCAACTTACTTTCTTCTGCCATTGCTTCTCCCACTCAAACAGAAATCCCTGCAGAAACCCCTGTGAGCAACCTATAATCCAAACACACTACACAGATCTGAACCACCTGTTAGTGAACTTGAGCTCTGATACCAATTATTAAGCTCTGAACCTGTAACCAAGGCTCTGATACCACTTGTTGGGGATCAACCAATAATGGATTACACTTGTGAAAGTAATAAACGCGGAAATAAATCAGATAGATAAGTAACTGAAATGATAAATATCACAGAACAAGATATACAAGAAAACACCCTGAAAACTTGTATTAAAACTCTTTACAATAGGAATACAATGAAGAAACTTTGTTCTTCCACACCTCTCTTAGATGCACACAAGATCTCTCACTAGATCTCTATTCCTCAAGAGCTCTCTCTCAAGTACACTCAAATCCAACAACCTGGATTGATGCAACTCTGTACTGTCCTTCAAACATTCACAATGTTCTACTCTTATAGTTCTACTCTCATTCTAAGCCAAGAAGATCTTTCCTACATATAGAAATAGGAAACTTGAGCATGCTCTTACAACAAACAGTTAAGCCTCTTCAACAAGGGCTCTAAAAATAATATTGCTAATAATAGAGACATGAGCTTGAGACTAAAATGCAAACTCATCATGCAAACACTCGCTTCCATCCACGGAAATCACTTTCTAGACACACAGGTAACCGACGTCGATTCCTGCCTGTTTGCCTGTGACCATCGTCGGCTGACCAACTGCCGACGTCGGTGCCTCTGCAACTGCTACTGACCGACGTCGGTCGCTTCTGACCGATGCCGATGTCTGTGTAGACCCGAACCTATTTTAGTATGCTCTTTGGTGAAGCTTTTAAGCTCCACACCCTAACAATTTCTTATATGATTATTTAAAATTAGCTCCCCATTAAGGTACCTGACCTCCTCTAATTTTTACCTATCCGTACAAACCTCAAAACACCTACAAAAATCCTCTTTTTCTACACTTTTTCATGATTTAGATCTTGAAATGTTATTGGTGGGAATGAGGGGTAAATTAAGATTAAATAAACACTTTAAAACTAGGTGGTATGTATGGAGGGAAGTTAAAAGGTCATTTTCAAGTGTGTGGGGCATTTTATGGTAAATAAATATTTTGACTCCTAAAGAGACATTTTTTGCATATAAAATCACCTTGTCATTATTTATAATGGTTATGAGACCATTTAAGTCTCCTAATTTCAATGTGACACTTTATCCAAAGGATATAGAAATTCAATTTTAACTTATATGACATGTTTGAAGGGTACTTGATGACTTGGAGGGCTAATTAGAGCTTGAACAAGCTTGTTTAAGTAGACCATAGAGGGTAACCTTGGATACATTATTATAACTCATGTTAAGACATAAACATAACTTGGACACCTTCCACATATTTTTAAAAAGGCCTCCCCCATAATAAATACATAAAGAAAGTAGGAATTCAATGAGAACAAGAAACCTTAATTTCTCCAAATACATTAATTTTTGATAAAGTACCTTAACTTTTTCAAAAAAAGTTTAAACCATTATTTAGGATTCAAAAGGCACTTGAAACCCTTCCACTCACCCAAGGACATCTCATGAAAACTTAACACATCATCCTAAAAATAAAAATAGGTTATCATGTGAGGATTTCTTCAAACAACCCATAGTACACAGTGAAAATTTGAACAATGTTATAAGGATTTAAATGCCACTTGAAGATCATGACAATATTTAGGAAGTCTCATGTTCTCTTGGAGGGCCCTATGAGAAAATTTTGGATTATAGTGGTTGAAATTTGACCTATGAGGCCAAATTATCAACATTCTTGGCAACTCATAGGGGTTGACATACCTTATGGTTAATAAAACTAGTTATTTCATCCTTTGAGCAAGATCTTGATTATGGATGAAAGATACTTGAAAAAATAATAACATATGACTGACCTCCCAAACACACACAAATCAAATTAAAAATACCAAACAAAATAAAATAAACACACCACACTTGTGTCAATAAGCACTTATTGAAAACAAGACAAAATAACCTATTACAAACAATTAAAATGAACATAGTTTCCACCTCCTAGGTCAAAAGGTAAGTTATTTGGACCTCTATAGCACCATGAACTTAGATTTCTATATATTTTGTGAATACCAATTAGTTACTTCCCATAGAATGAGAACTTACACTCACAAGATGAGATATTAACATGTTTGTGGTCTCCTTGACCAGCAACCAAGAGTTCTTGATTTATCTCCTCCTCCATGATTTGAATGTGTGAGTCAAAAACAATTCATACTCATCCAAATCTTGGATGATTCATACAAATAACATAATTTTTTCCTCAAAAATAGGTTATTTTGGTTGGATGTGATCATTTGAAATAACCCACTTGAAAACTCAATTGGTATTCTTTGGTTTGTGTCTCCATTTTACTCAATCTAAATTGGTGACTTGTCAAGGTCTTTAAATTTTTTTCAAGTGTCCAAACATGACTACCACATGTTACCAAGGTCTTCATTAGTTTCACCTTAAGCATCTTGGTATACACTAGGAAATAACACATCTTCAATTTTTCCATGTTTGGGACTATTAACTTGAGGTACTACTACAACAATTATTTAAAATTTATCCTCATCATCCTACACTTTTTCCTTCTATTGATGAAGCTTTTCAAGGTGAATAATTGAATCATCCTCAATTTACCCCATAAGAAGTGTAAGATATTTGATATTCTCATACTCATTATAAAGTATCCAATACTATTTACATAAGATTCCATCATCTTCTTGATTATTGTTCATGTGATCATGATCATTCTCTAGTGATTTATTTACTATTATGTTCTTGTGTTCATTATAAATATCCTCTTGGAAATAAGGAATGAAATATTCAACTTTAATGAAATAGAGAGTCTTAATGTTAACACATATCTCCTCTTGAACACTTGAAACCTATTTAAGGTTGTCTCTCTATTACATAAAATTTAAAAGGTCAAAAAATTCTCCTTGGACAATGTGTATGCATTCTTCTTGGAGTTCATCTTGTTCTTGAATGCGTTGTTTGTAATAGAGATCATATTTACCTTGAGCTTATTTAAGTTTATCTTCTCTAGTATCCTTAAAGGTTGAATTGTGATTATCTTCACCAAGATGTGTCCTAATAGTAATATCTTCCTCAAATTCACTTAAAATACCTTCATAAAATATGACCAACCTCCCAAAGGTTAGGTTCCTCCTCAAAGAGAGTGGGGTTGGGAAGGTTATGGTTGTGTTCAAGAGTTGGATTAGAATTCAAGGTGGTAATCTTGCAATTTTATCAATTGGGAATGGAAGAATCTTTTAGGATTTAATGGAGAGAGATAATATTGACCTTGGATATGGGTGTTTAATTCATCTCATCTAGCTACTCATTGTTCTCAACAATAAATTTAATTTTATCATATCCTTCTTAAGTCTCCTCAATAGATGCAACCTTATCTTCAACCTTATTGACTAGATACTCCATCTTATTTTGACAACCTTCTTAGATAGACCTCCAATATGGGAAAAATTTAGGTTCTTTGGGAGGAGGGAATGAGGTTTGACTAGGCTCAACATTTTATTTAGCTTCAATATCTTTATCTTGGCTCCCTTCATCTTGTTTCTCCAAAGACTTCACTATTTGATTCCAAGTTAGGACTTTAACACTAGGAGATTCGTCTAGAAAAATGTGTGTTATAGATTGAAGGATTAATGAAGGATTGGGAAAGCTCTCCATCACTTTCTCTTCCAATTATATTTCTTTTATTATTACCATTGACTGATAAAAATGTTTATTTGGAAGTTCAATTTCACTAGTTAGGTGAGATTGAAAAACAAATCTCATATGATCATAAATATGCTCAAACTAATTAGGAAGGGGATGGCTCAATTTTTTTTTATTTGAGTCATTATATTCAGTCCTATGAATAAGAATTTATTCCCTCTTTTTCATGGTCTCTTGAATATACTTCCATGTAGGTAAAGCTTGAGAAACTTTTGGGGAACATGGAAGGTTTTGAAACTCATCCAACTTAATATTTTGAGGGAAGATGGGTTGATCAAAATAAGATTGATATGGAAAAGTGGAGGGTGTATGAGGCTAATAATATTAGATTTATTGCCTCTCATGAACCACCAACTTCTCTTCTATGCTTGAAATTAGGTCATCTTTGTCTAACATATCATTAATGAGTCTTGAATGATTTCCCCTCACAATAGATGCCCAATTTATATTAATTTTTAAAAATGAGTCTCTCACATTACTAATGAGATGATTAGAGACCTATTGACCATACACCCTTTTTGTATTAATCCCAACCATATATCTCTCATAACCCAAGAGATTTTGTTTAAGGCATGAGATGGACTGACTTGGAATGTGGCTATGATGACTGGGAGCATCATGATCTTTCTAGGACTTATTAATAAGATAAGTAGGCTACTAAAAAAGTGGGCTTAGGGTGGGAAGTGGTATATAAGAATAATAAATATGTTAAGGAGGTTCAACATAATATTGGTAAGGGTTAACATACTACTGGTGATAAGGAATATAGGGATGGTATGGATTAGGATATGACTAATGAAAAGGCTGATAATGATCATTATAAGACTGATAAAACCCATCAACTTGGGTGAGACTAAAATATATTTCAACCTTAGCCATATATACCTCATGAATATGACAAAATAAAAATAAATTATGCTATAATGGATACCTAGACTTATGAAACCAAATAAACATGCTCTAAGTCACCATTGGTGCTTGAGTTCATGCCTCCAAAATTTGGAGATTGAAGAGCAACACCAAACACTCTTCAATTGATTGAAATGTCGATCCCAGTAGGCATGCTAGAACTATTAACCACCAACCTATACCCTTAGGAGAATATTTTTCATACCTTTCCAAATGTGGGGTAACATGGGATTAGTCCAATGTTGTCAGTAACATTTAGGTGGAATAAACCTATAGGTTATAGGGATAATTCCCTTGAAGCACCATCTTTACTCAAATAACTAATCCTACTAACTTTTTGGGGCAAAGTGGGAGAGAAAAACGAAATATTTTTTTTTTAATGTAGGTCACTCATTAATATAAACATCCTCCACTTGTCTAACCCACACTATGAACATGAACACAAGTTAAACTAATGCACTAACTCATAATCATCTTTAAGCATGAGTGTTTCAATATGGAGGTAAGAGCTAAATAAGGACCAAGAGGAGGTGATAAATAGGTTTGTTAAGAGACATTTGATAAGTTAGCCTCCACATAGCCAATGAAAGGCCATGAACACACTTCATATGACCTACCAAGATGATAAACCAACCTAAAACTAGTTAAGGAAATTGGAAAAATGAATGGAGTCTACTTGTTACGACTAACACTCATCAACCAAAATCACTATTCACTATTTGAAATCATATGATAAGGATATAAACAACATATATTCATTATTAAAAAGTAGATACAAGTGTTTTTTAGTGTATTTCTTTGTCATACTCGACCAAGGATTCCATTATAAGATAAAAGAGGCTATATTTATAGAGGAATTAAGAGAAAAGATGAAAAAATGCATTAGAGAAGAGTCAAGAACACTTGTCACTTACATGAAATAGTTAAAAAAATTGAGTGTGTAATTAGTATCAATAAATCTCTTAACATGTGTCACTTCATCCATCATGGACTTCAAGAGAGTGGCATAACAGAGGCTTCATTACACTTGATTGTTCTAGTGGTTCATTTAATCTCTTTGAAATTGTCCTATTGACTATCTATAGATGGTAAGTGGCCTTATTGAGGTTAAAATTTATCTTGAGCTTCTCTCTTCATTGATGTTTGAAACTTTTTATTTGATGGAGGATCCCATGCTAATGTGACAGTAATCATCATACCCCTTTCACCATCTCCCTTGATGTCTTTCAATGATAAATTAACATTTCTCACTCAAGTTTGTCTTATTAAAGGATTAATGAGGATAAAAATAGCCCAAAAAAACATTCATATTAGTGTTTAATAGGTTTTCAAACTTTATGGTTTCCCCTAGGTCTGCAATTAGGCTTACTTGAGTAATCAAAATAACATAGTCACTTTTTATGGCTATGTGATGGCTCTAAAATCCCATGTAGACATTTTATGAATTAAAACCTTAATATTAAGTCTTATAGACATCATAATCTGATTTATTCATGTCTATGTATCTATATTAGTCCATATTAGGCTTCACCTAGCTCAAATTATCAAGAAACCTTCATAATCTATCCTTTTTAGGTCTATAGTAGTTCTTCCAAAGCCTAATCCATATAACATCAGGTAAAAAATGTGAATAATATGTTAAAATTGGTTCCATGAATACATATAAATATAATATTGGTCATTCCCCACTTGAATAAGTTCATTTGAAGTCATTTGGCTCATGATTCCTCCTATTGAGTCATTAGGATTAGTTTAGGCAAGTTCAAACATGCATGATCTCTTAAGGATTGTTCATATCCATAAAGGATTGAAATTAAAAAATAATACCAATAAAATTAAATATACAACCATCATTAAATTTCCATAGAATCTAATATCCCATGCACCTGATCCTTGGTATTCCAATGTGAAGAAAGTTGTTCCTAGAGCTAAAATCCTACATTCTAAGAGGCTGAGAGAAGTCAAATTTCATGACAAAGATAAAAACATGTGCCCTAGCTTTTAAAAAAATAAAATATGTATTAAAAATTCCTCATACAATATTCCCATTACTTGTCTTATTTTCTAGCTCTTTATAGAGTCTACAATCCTCTTATTCATAGGCTTAGGGTTCTTGATTTATTACGTTAGTTTGACCCTAGGGGTCCAATTCTTGGCTATTCTCAAAATTTTATGGGTTAATATACATTTTAAAAACTTATTAAATTTACATAACCCTTAAATTAGGTTTTAAAACCTCAAAACACCCTCAAACCTATAATTGTTCTTCATTTTACATGTACAGGCCTGTGAATGCCCGTTTAGGCCTACCAAGCCTAATTGGCCTATTAAGGCTCTTCACTATTTAAAATAAATAATAAATATAATGTAGATATTTTAAACATTATTAAATAATTATATAGGTATATTTTTCATCCATCCAATCCACATTCATACATATCTCAATACGCCTATTTCATTTTCCTTAAAGACCCTATATATAGGTGTTTCTCACATCTAACTAGGATGTAAATGTGAATCTCTTCTATTTTCCTGAGTCTATCCTAATTAAATAATTATAATAAAGTATTATTGATATCTCATATCTCTAAAATTTCCAATATTAACCTTTGACATGATTTTTTCTCTCATTCTTCTTATAGACATGTAGGTGACCAATTAGGTCCCTTAACTATATTCTGAGAGTCTATTTCATTTTGTCTGATTTTATAACCCTGAGACCTATGTATTTAATTTCCAAAAATCCATTTAATATCTTCACTACCTTAATTAACTCTCCAAAATATTCAATTTCAATGCTACAATACGTATTGTCCTTACACATTTGGAGATAGACTTAAAGCATCTACATTAGACGTATAAGTCTCAATTAAGCCTATTGATGTTTATTGAGGTATCTTTGAGTTACGGAAACAAATTGACTATGGTCCCATTTATTGGGTTGATATATTATTATTTATTTAGTTTACCTCAAACTTAGTCACCTCTATTTTCTCATGATTTGCATGTGGAAAGTAGTTTATGATCTTGACTGTGTGTAAGAAGGTGAGTCTCCTCTTCATGACAACTCTCTTATCAATTACATATCATCATTTTTATGAAGTTTTAAACCCTATTTAACCTCATAAACTTTAAGTACACCCTAAAATGGAATATTTTACCCAACTTTACCTTCTTCTACAGTTAGTCATGTAGATGGTAACTCTAAGTTTCTTGAACATGAGTGCTCATTTAAGATGTGAATTTATTCTTTTGTTAACATCTGAGGCCTCTTGGATGATGTTATAACCTGTTTTATACTTATTATTATTATTATATATAACCATATTTATCTCATAAAATCATCACTCTATTAGTTTTTATTTAATCTTGCAACCATAATCTTGTGTGTGCAATAGGAGTCTTGACTGAGGCTATTATCTCAGGGTGAGTTGATGGTGTTGATATTTATTTTAACATGATATATCCATGTAAAATTATTATTCATAGGTCCTTATTACTCCCCATGACTCTTTAATTCCTTACCATGACTCTTTAATTCCTTATATACCATTTTCATAGTTAAAGTTCCCTTGCTTGCCCAAACAGGCTTATAGGGGCTTAAATGAGAGTAAGTCTCTCTCTAGGACTAAGCATGGGCTATGAGAGAGTGAAACACATGAATTAAATTTATAGGTTATTATTTATAGATGAATATTGAGGTATTTTATATCATATCCTTGATGATATTCAATACTAGAAACACCTCCACTATCAAGAATGAGACAGTCTGCTCACACTTACAATGGAGGTCAAACTACATAGGTAGTCATGTTTGAAGATAATAACTTGAAATATTTGAATGTTTATTGATGAATTAGTCATGATTAGTATTAAAAAAATATTAAATTATTACAATAAACCTATCATTCAATATTAATCCATTAATCACTTCCAGATTCATGTATTGAAGGCTTTCCAACATCAATAAATCATTGCCTGCAACCTATAATTTATGACAACATGAATGTTTATTACTCACATTAGCTTAAAAATGTTAAATAGGGGTGTATAATGAAGTATATGGACTGTGATGACCTCGATAAGACACATAAATACATTTATTTCTTCAATAAATCTAGAAATGCATTGAAACCCTTCAAAAGATGACCTTGCATAAATGTAAAAGACTAATTTGACTGCCTAGATTCTTAAAAATTATTCATAAAGTATGGTTCATAAATATTATAAATAATGTTTATAATGTAAAAAACATGAGACCCCATTCTTCTACCCAAAATATTAGATCACCATTTTATCTCTCTTTTATGGACTGAGCATAAACCTGATTGGCTGCCCAGAGCTACTAAGAAGAGCAATGGAGAGAAGGGGATAGTTTTTTACTTATTTGACTATAAAAATCATGGATTATATGTTTTGATTCCTAAAATTATTTCCCATTGAAACTTACTCTAATTCTAACAAGTCCTTACAAACCTAAAAACCCTTGCAAAAAACCACTTTTTCTACATTTTTTCATGATTAAGATCTTGAAAGGATATTGGTGGGAAAGATGAGGGAAATTAAGAGTAAAATAATTATTTAAAAATAGGTGGTATGAATGGAGATAATTGGAAAGGTTAGTTTTATGTGTGTGTGGATTTTTATATTAAATAAATGATATTTGACCCCTAAAGAGACCTATTTTACATATGGAATCACCTTGTCATGACTTGGAATGGTTATGAGAGCCTTGAAGACTCTTAATTTCAATGTGAAAATTTATCCAAAGTATTTCCAATTTAAAGGTTAACTTATATGACATGTTTGAAGGGCACTTTACAATTTGGAGGGCTAATTATAGCTTGAAACAAACTTGACTAAGTAGACCATAAAAGGCAACCTTGGATACATTAATAGACCTCATGTTACAACCCAAAAATGACTTGGACACATTCCACTTCCTATTAATAAGGATTCTCTGACAAGAAGTAGCTAAGGAAAGAAATAATTCAATGAGAACAAGAAATCCTAATCCCTCTAAATACCTTTTTTACTAAAGTACCTTATCATTTTCAAACAAGGTTTAGACCATTTTCTAGGCTTTAAAATTCACTTGACACCCTTCCACTCACCCAAGGACAACTCATGACAACTTAACCCATCATAAAACTCCAAACCTACTATTATATGAGTATCTCTTCAAGTAACCCATAGTACACATGGTAAATCTTTGAATCATGTTAGATGGATTTAAAAACCACTTGAATATCATCACAAGATTTAAGAGGACTCATGTACTCTTGGAGGTCCCTATGAGAATGTTTTTATTATAGGGCTTGAAATTTGGTCTAGGAGGCCAAATTATCAGTGTGTAGCTCAATCATTGCCCACCCCTCATCAGTGGATCATGAACTACAAATATCTTGGATTAGACTAATGGCTTGTCCAACCCTCCTATGTAGGTGGATAAATAACTCAATTAGGATATGAATACATTGTTTCCCACCAAAGTGTATTAAATTCATATATAATTGAAAATACGTAACATAATTGAAGCTATGTATGATGGCACTTGGGACACTTAGAAACTATGAAATGAAAAATGACCAAGGGGCCTCTAAGAAGTTAGGAATGTAGCTTAGGGACTATGCATAAATTTCAACTACTAAAAATGGAATAAGGCATCAATATAGTGTGAAACCTAGTGTAACTAGTGTCTGATGTATACAACATGGAAAATGGCATTGATTTATTATTCCATATAAGATGAGATGGTGTAAAATTGATCATGTGGTAACAATTCTTTGAACACATACCCCCAATTATAATATCTATGTATATGTATTCTAGATTATGTTTTAGTAATCTATGTTTGTTTATATCTAAAACTTAAATGGGAGTGATCATTCCATGTATCATGCCCCAATCTGAACAAACTAGTATGATTATATGTAAAACTAAGAATAATGTGAGAAAAATTGATAATATGTGACTAATGTAGTGCAAACCTAAACTATAAATATTATAAATTTATATCCAATCTATAATTTCCTATTTCTAGGGATACTAGATAGTAGTAACATCCCTTGGATAGTAACACATTGCGCTAGATTTCTCGAAGTCATGTTAGTGTCATTTTGTGTTTTTCTATGGAAATATAAACTAATCTATTTCTAACTATTTTTCATTCTATTTTCTTGATTTTGAGCTCTATAATATATGTATGCATGTCAAAAACTATAATCTAAGTGCACTTAGATGTCCTAATCTCTATGAAAAACCCATATGAATTCCCCTCTTTTGAGGTGATTTATTGTACTTGTGAAATAATTGTCATCAAAATAAAATCTCTACATGTTTAGGATGAAAACATATATCTATGTGATAAACTAATATAATGTGTATACATGACATTGAAATGTAAAATATTCTAGGCATAATTTAGTAATTTATGATGTATTTTAGATCTAACATTCACAATATTGTTTATATATATATATATATATATATATATATATATATATATATATATATATATATATATATATATAACAATGTAAGCATGTGTATGAACTGCATAATCTGAGAAAAATCTAAGTAAACTATATATAGATAACATTTTAAAAATTTATCAACTGCTGATGCTTTTTTTCTTGAATAAATCCATCGAGTCTCAACCTCTTTAACTAAACACCTTAAAGGGTGAACTAGGAAATTGGTGGGTAGGCTTTTAGTGTTCTATAATATTTTTTTCCCTAGACCTCCACCTAAAACCAATATAAAATTCTCCTATATGTTTCCCTAAGTTTGACACCTTCCTTACACTCATCTCCAAATAATTCACTACCTCAAATATCCCCTACCTAAGTCAAATCCCATTTTACCACCTTAACAAATTTAGTCAATTGGGTCAGCTTTATTTTGGGAATTGAGAAATTTATGAGACTAAGTCAACCCAAATGAGTTAGTCTAGGACCTAACTACTCTATTAACTAAATAACTAGGTCAAATGGGATGACTATGTTAGGTAAAATTTTGTAAGGTTTTAGGGTCATATCATGCTATATATACATGTATTTCACCCCATTTTTGATATAGAGAACCATTAATTTATTCTTATTTATCTACTTATCCACCATTTTAATTGATGATTTGTTGCTTAGGGTTTAATACTTCTTGGAGGATAATCTTGTCTTTTGTAAATGTCTTAAATGCATACGAGAAGTCTCATACCCTCGAGTTTACCTATATTTTTTATCTTTATGAACCACAATAACCTCTTGAAAAAAATCATTGGAAAAGGGATAGATTGATATTTTATGGGCTCATCTTCAAGGTTAGTATTCCTAACTCTTACTCTTCTTTTTTTAGTAGATAGATTTTCAAGTATAATGGTTAACAGATGTAATTTCTCTCCTTGATTAGGATTACCTATACATTGAATTGAGTAGATTTAATTGCATGTTTATTTTTTATGTTTTATCCCTTATTAGTGCTACAAGATTTGGTGATCACTAGATTAGATTTACTTTACTTTTTTATTGCTTTGAAATAACAAGACCTGGATAGGGTTATTGTGTGGTGTTACTTGACAAGAGGATTTGGACCCCTCTCTAGACATGTCATATAATAAGACATCCTTTTAAAAATGATTGTTATAAGGGAGGGTTAAAATTTGAAAAATGATTGTTAAAATGCTAAGGACATAAATGTCCTATAGGGACAATAATTTCTTCCATTATTATCCCATATTAGACATTTTTGTCCTTAAAGAGAATGTGTAAATTTTGGGTCCAAGGATGTTTATAAAAATTATTAGAGGAATTTTTATCCATGAGAACATTTATATACATATTATAATAATATTTATAAAATAAATAAGTCCACATAAGTTCTTAGGATACAATGAAATGGTAAATTAGGTCTAGGTTAAGTGTTCATGTCAATTGAAGTGAAATAGATCCAAAACTGATATTATCAAAAATTCATGACCAGATTTGAGTGACTAAATTATCCCCCATTTAGTATATAAATGAATTTACTAGAGTAAATAATATATACTATTAATGTGTGTATAATACACTTTTATTTTGTGAGAATATCCAAATCATGCAAGTGTTTGATAAATCCTACAATGACGTAAAAGTAGTTAATGCTCATATGTGAAAATGAAAATTTAAATATAAATTTAAGTTTAAAATATTGAAAATATAAAGTAAGGAGTACATGTATATGTGTGAAACCAATGTTTCTCTTGTAACTATGCTTGGAAATAATGCTTCCTTGAAGTAATAGAGAATTAGTGCTTCCTAAGAAGCACTTGGATAAATTGGCTACTTAGGTAATCCACTAAATAATTTGAGGGTGATCAAGCCCCAAATTGAATTGAAATTTTTAATAAAAAAATCCTTTGAGGGACACAAAAAACTTGATTTTTTTATTGGTATTTGTAACCCCAATACTTGAAACATGTTCAAATCCATAATAAATTTCTAGACATAATGCTAGAGGGTACTGAAGATATAAGCTATGCATTATGAAATTTAATTAAATAAAAAATTGTAGATTGATTGAAAATTCAATTTCAAATTTGTTTGTTTATTCCTAAATACATGATAAAAAGATATTAAAGAGATCCATTCTCCTACCCTGTCCACAAATAGCAAGTAGTATTGAAAAACATGGCATGAATTCATATCATATTTCATGAATTTTAAAAAATAGCAGTGTGTATGAATTTATATCATGCCCCCATTGATAAATTTATAAAATTTAACTATATGTAGATGAAAAGTTTCAAATTATGTTTGAAACTTGTGTATGACCCTATATTATGCACCCAAAATTATTTAAATATGTACTTAAAAATTATAATGTGAGTACATATACCCCAATATCATGTGAAAATGATTTAATTTTGACCATTATTAACCTTTGAAACTATATTTTTTATTTTGAAGAGTCTCATCTCATGTAAGAAAATCTCACTTAAATACCCCCTTTTGAGGCGAGGGGATTATATCCTAAATCCACTCATCTCAAAATAAAATAAAATATTATAATGTGTAGTAAGATGTAGTCATTGAATAATGTAACATATTTGAAAATTAGGTCAACATAGTAGGATAGTACCATTGAAACTATGTATATAACATATTTGGCAAGGCCTATAGAAATGTATCGTTGAAACTCATAGTAGTAGATTATGAAATATGAATCCTATGAATTAGTTAATGCATGATATGGATCATAAAACTCATTTAAAAAAAAAAAAAAAAAAAAAAAAAAAAAAACTCAAGAAGTATACAACATAAAAAGAACAATGTCACATAATAATTCCAAGGGCCACATATAAGGGATATGTTCAAATGTCACCAAGTAAAGATTTTAATTACAAGGCCAAGGGCCACACACAAATGAAATGATAATATCAAAAATAAAGGACATGTTTAAATGTCTCAAAAAAAAGGATCAAGGGTCACAAAAAATATACATGTTCAAATTTTTCACATATGAAAAAATGATCTCATAAATATGCTCAAGAAAATTTCACACAAGGGCCAATGGCCATACACAATAAATAAAGAATAATCTAAACTACTATGTGCAAGTAATAACATCAATAAAGCATAAAACTAGAATTATATCCTACACCATGTATATATAGTGTGATCACATCCTATAAAATAACATATCCATGTACATAATGTAAGATAGATATGTTAGCAAGACATTTGTATAATTGTGCACAATTCAATAGTCTAGGAGTCTTAGAATGATAAAACTTATAAATATTTTTAATCGTGCCCTCAGTTTAACAAGGCTATGAGGTAGGGGAAATTACAACATCTTAGTCCATATAATATTTGTATGTCTTGAATAACACTCATGATTACCAATAAAATGTATGTGTGATATAAAAAGAGTATTCTATCTACTAATCATGAGATAAATAAATTATGCCAATGATATAGACTAGATAATAATCATATTTAGGTCTTGATTTTAGATTTTCAAAATATTTTGAATATTTTTCATTTTAATTTTTTTTTGTATTTTTTAATTCATGAAATTAGAATTAAAAATAGTGATAACCATCTATTCAAAAGTATAATAAAGGAGAGAGATATGAAACATATGTAATATGTGTCAAAGTTATGTATGCACTATAAATGATGACATGCCCATAAATAAGCAAGATTACCTCAATATATATTTGAGTTTTAACTTTTAAAATCATGAAATATATTGAATAAGTAATTAGAGTAAATATTATGCATCTTTATTTTGTCAAAATTACTCTTTTCAAAGTATACATCATGTATGCTTAATATAACACAAAAAAGAGAGGTTATATATGAATGCATACTATTTCACATATTATGAATGAGTGTAATGTTTGAAAAATATAAATATTAAGGATTTGTTTGATCATATTTAAATTTCTATGTGATAATTTACATAGAACATGATTGACCAATGGAGGATAGTAATGGCAGTTATTATTGTCCCTTACTAGATGATTATATCATTGTTAGAAAATGTTATTTCTCAATGTAGAATGTGATAAACTAAATGTAAATTTCATAATATTAAATATTAGATATATATTTAGGATATTAAAATATAAAAATGTGAAAATGAAGAGCCAAGAGGCTAAAACACTAGTAGGAGCCAAGGGCTTAGAATAATTGATCAGATCAATCACATATGCAAGAAGTAGAATAAATGCATGATAATGCAAATAAGAAGCTATGTAAAATAAAATAATGTTATGATAATCCAAACATATCATCAATGGGATGAATCTATATAAATCTTGTGTCATCTGTATCATATTAATACTCACCATAATTAGGATAATCATCATTGTAATTATTGTCTTGGTAGATAACTAATTTATTAGGTTGAGCTTGAAATTGTGATATACCACTCTGATCATATTTTGTATATGTATATGAAAAACCAATTTAACCATTGATTTTATTTATCTTATTGAAATTTTGTTGAATTTGAGTATGTTAATCATTGTTAGGATATTTCACCTCATTTTGAACTAGAGAATAATCATGTTTCATTACTTGCATACTAGGAAGAGAAGTAATTTCTACTTTCATTATTTGACTTAAAATTGTGACAATATATTTTATACTATTGATATTATATTTTTCATATATTTATGAAGTAAATATAGTTTTTAAATATTTATAAACCATATATGTACTATTAGAGTTTGTAATAAAAATTTGTTGTGGAATTTTTTCATGAGAAATGTTTTCATAAAATGACTTTCTTGCTTATCAAAAGTTTGATATTTCAACTTATATTTTGATAATTAATATTTTAATAACTTATCTTGATTTAATTAGTGTAATATTTCTTATTTATTATTATATTTTTTCTCTACTTGCACTTATTATTTATGATATGTATTCATAATATGAGTGTGTTGATTGATTGATTTATTTGTTATAAGATCACCACTATCAATGATACTTTGTATAGTATTCTTTAAATCCTACAAAATATTTTATGATGCCCATGCATTCTATGGTATATGTAATATTATTTTTATTTTGTTAGATTATGTATGGGAGGTAGTTTTATCAAATTATTTTGAAGCATTTATCTTATAATTTCACTTGAACTCTTATTAGCTTTTTTTCACTTTTGAAACACTAGTTGTAGATGTATTCTATTTTATCTTCTAATATGTTTAATAACTTTTGGTTTCTGATAAGGATTATGGGGAGAATAGCCTAATAAAATAAATGGATAATATATTCCAAAAGTAGGCAAATTAAATATTTCAGATTAATAACATTTTGATAAAGTGTTGAAATATGAAAGTATGCTACATATAAAAAGTACAATGTTGAATAGTAATTTGTGTAGAAACATGAAGATGAAATATTAACTAGATTATTTACTAATATTCATGTGGATCTATAAGATGTAGGTATAGGATAATGTAAGAATATGCCATGTAATTCATTAGATAATGAATATTTTCTCTTTGTTAGCCTAGACACTACCATTATAAACTAGACACTACCATCAATGCTTCTATATTGAATTTGATGCTTCTATCCAGTATAAAATACAGGTCTTTTTTTTTTAGAATGACTAATTATACCTATTATATCTCACTATTTTCTTATATATTTCCAAAACAAATCATACCAATAGGGTATAGATATTAATATTTTTCTCAAAACCCTTGGTCCTCCAACTTGGAATGTTACCTTGAGAAATAAGGGTTAGGATAGGATAATTTAACTCAGTTGTATAAATGATTAAGTGTGATCTTGATAGGTATTTTCTTTATAATTGATAGATGATAATGAGTGAGATTTTTTTTTATATGTATACCACACCTTTTAAAATAATCTCATGGGAGGGCTAAGGAAAATAGATAGGCTGATCCATACATGTAAAAATATTTTAAAATTTTACTATTTGTAATGGTTAAACACCAGCATTAGATTTGAGACACTAGAATTGATGTTAGTGTCCTAGTATATATGATAATGTTTTTAAGGGTATATATTTATTGAATATTTGTAATTGATAGAATAAGATATAAATTATATTTTGTGCAAACTATAGGATACAAGTGATCTAGGTAATCATAATATTAGGGTTAGGCTATAGGATAAGAATTTAGGCATAATGAAATGGTGAATGTGAGGAATAAGGATCAGATTTTTCATTTTTACATCTACTTGTGGCATCCCTATACAACATGGTATAAAAAACATTAACATAAAAATAAGTTTTTTGTCATAAAAACTAATTTTTGATTATTTTATACTATTTTTGATCTTGTGGCAAGGTGTTGTTGAATCATTTACTGTTTAAATTGGTTTATTGAATCCTGAAGTAGAACCCAAATCTCATATTATGCCACACCTATGCAATTATTCTCCAAAATGGTTAGTATAATGTTTAAAAGTTTATTTATTAAATAAGGTTTCTATTAAATCAAAAAATTACATGCAACCAAGGTTTGGGACCTACTTTCCAACTTGGAGTTTAATCCAAAAAAGTTAAAAAATTATAAATTTTTTACATGCATTTATTTATTATTTAAAAATAAAATAAAATTTTATTAAATAATTTTTAAAATAAATATCTTGCATTTAAATTTTCATATACTATTGTAGGGGAGTTGGTAGTACTTGTTTTTTAGAATACTTATAAAGGCAAGGTCAAGAATTCAAAACCCCAACAAACCTTATTTTTTGTCAAACCTTGAATTGGTAAAAATTATTTTAAAACATTATAAGTAATTAAAAATATTTTTCTTTTTACCTAATAACATATTTTTTTCCTACAATAAAGACTTTTTGCAACACGTAACTTTTTGTCTTATCACTCTTTTACAAAGGCAATCATGTGACCATCATATCTATAAGTTTTTTCACTTTATGTAAATATTATAAAATTAAATTTTATGATATTAAACTTATTAATATGGATTTTTCAACAATTATATTGAAAATATTTTTTACATCCTTTTGGCAACACTTACAACTCTTATTGTAGTGTAATTATTTGTGATTTTCTCAACTGTTTTGTCTATAATTAAACAATTATTATTTTTTAATGATAAAATATTATTTAATTAAAAAAATATATAATAAAATCACATGAACTGTTCTTAAGCTCCTTTTAGTGTTGTTTTAGTATAAAACATAAATTAGTAAGTGTCAAACTTTGAAAGGAAGTTATGGATTCTCAAAAATTTATGATAGATAAGTCACAAATGTTTAATGCGTATAAATATAAAAGATTTAAAATTTATATTATTACCAAATTTATGGCTCAAAAATCATGGAATATTGTTTTTAGGACTAAAAAATCCCCGTTAGGGAAAGATGTCTCAATTGAACTTACCAATGAGTTTCAATAGAAATCCCAAGAAACCATGTCAATCATTTTGAGGAGTGTAAAGAATGAATTAATAATACATATCAAAAATCATGAATCACCTAAAAAAAATTAAAATCCTTGAATCTATGTATGAGGGTTCTCATCTCTTAATAATCATAAAACTTATACTTGAACTGCTTACTACTCCCGTGAAAGGTGATGAAAAAGAAGTTAATTATATTTAAAAAAATAAAAAATAGTAAAAATAAATTAGATGTATGAAATTTTAATTTAATTCAAGATAAAATTATTAATTTCATTATTCAATTAAATATTCATGAAAAGTTTCACAATTTTATTTTGATTCTTAACTATAAATACCAAACATAATGACACATCCCTAACCTCACTTCCCTTTTAGATCTTCTTAATCAATAATTAAAAGTGATATCACAATTTGATTCTAAATAGAATGATACTATGACACTTATCACACTTAATAGTGTTCTTAAAAATAATGGAAACTAAAATACTAAACTTAAACTGCCAATGGTAAAAATGGGAACAAAAAATCTGGTAATAAGAACCATAAAGTAAAATTTAATGGAAATTTCAATCCATGGTAAATTTGGACATAGAAGGGAAGACTGATACCAAAAAATAAAATATATAATAAAAAAACCTCAAAAAATAATAACATGAATAAATTTTATAACTTGAATCAATAGAAAAATTAAAACAATAATCAAAACAATAATCTTCTGATAGTATTGCACTATACGCTACTTTATTTTCTTCTAATGAAAATGAATTTATTTTATATAGCGGTGAATAAAATCACATGAAATTTTTATCAAATATTTTATCTTAGACTGAAGATATATCTAAAAGGTTTTATTTAGGTGAAAATTCATCTCTAGAAGTTAGTAAAAAAAGAAAAATAAAATTTGCAAATGATGTCATAAATGATGTTTTCTATGTTACTAAACTTATGAAAAATCCATTGTTATATCCTCAAAATACAAATGATAATTTAAAAATAAATTTGTTTAAGGATAAATGGTCTATTAATAATTAACTTAGTTCTGTAATTGGTGAAAGAATTCAAAATAATGGTTTATACATGTTTTTTGCTTCTTCTACAGGTTGTATTTCATCACAAAGTAGAAATGAATCTCAATTATGGCACAAAATATTGGTTCATGATAATTTTATAAGTTTATATTATATGTATCATAATTATCTTGTGGTTTTTCTTCTTGCTATTTCTTTTCATCATGAAACATGTGAGGGCTATTTATGTGGTAAGAAACACTCTAAACCGTTTCAAAAAAATCATGAGGCTAACTCCTCTCTTCCCTTAGAAATTAATCATAGTGATATTAGAAGACTTCTAGAAGTTTATTGTATTAACGATTCATTATATTATGTTACTTTCATTGATTACTACTCTGGGATGATATAGTTTTATTATATTAATAATAAATGTGAGGTGTTATCTAAATTCAAACAATTTAATGCTTTATTTAAATATTATTCTAAATTTTATCTTAAAATATTAATAACTAATAATGGTAGTGAATGCATTAGTATATAATTTGACTAATTTTATATAAATTATGGTATACAAAGGGAGTTAACAACTACATATTCCCCATAGAAAAATGTAATTATTAAAAGGAAAAACTAAACCATCCTTGAAATGGATAGAAAAATGAGGCATTATGTAAATGTTCTTAAATTTTTTTGATTTGAAGCCATGAATACTATTGTGCACATTATACATAGATTTCATACTAAATATATGCATATTTATACACCATTATAAATGTGGTATAATAATAAATTGAGTGTTACTCACCTTAGTTTATTTAGTAGTCCTACTTCCATCTTTATTCCTAAAGCAAAAATAAAGAAACTTGATCTTACCTCTTATTCTTGAATTTTCATAGATTAAGGAGGAAAAAATAAAGGATTTAGGGTTTATGATCCATATAAAATACAAATAATTGAGTATATGAATGTCTAAGTCCTTGATAAATATTTTTGTGAGCCTTCTATGGAAATACCTCATCTTGCATTTTTTGATGAACCTAAATCATATGTTACTTCTTATGAAGAAACATCTGCCTTAGAGGAAGTTGATTCATTTTGGGATAACTTAAAATATGAGTGGGAACTTTTTCCCCTTCATGTTCAATCTAAAAGACCTAAATGGGTTAAATTGCTAATTTAGTCATATAATATGTATAATATTAATAAACTAACTAGGATATAATATACCTATCATGCTTTGATGACTCTATATGAATGAAAATGTCAATATTTTGAATAATCTATTTAAGATGATAAATGAAAAGCTATTATGAAATATAAATATAAATCACTAATTAAAAACCATACTTGGAATCTTATCCTACCTCCACCTATTTTCACCAAATACCACAACCTATAAGATGTTGTTAAAGCCTAATATAATATTTGGGCAACAATAGAATACTTCTATGTCTGTGAGTTGCCTATAGTAGAGGTAGACCTCTAGGTTTAATATCTAACTCCGTAAATTGATCTTTAAGTTATTATCACCTATAATAACTAATTGCTTGTGTGAATATGGGAATAAATATGCAATATAGTAAACTATTCTAAGAGGGTGATATACCATAAATATCTCTACTATGCTATCCTACACTTTCACTAAGATAAATGATGTACAACACTAGCTTCAAAGTCTTAGAATACTCTAACATTAGTGTTTTAACATGGAGGTGATATGCATGAAAATTATTCAAGGTAAGTGAACCATAAATTAGTTACAGATACTAAGACTACTTGAACACTTCAAATTATACTCAAAAAATTAAAAAAAAATCATGTGACTTGATAGAGTAGGATAATCTTGCATCAACATGGATAGATTGAGAAAAAGCAAGGATTGATGTCAATCACTTAACTATTCCCTATACATATCTTCACACACTTTAATATGATGATGCATGAAATCAAAACTAAATTGCATGTATTATTCAAAGGCAAATTAATACAAAAAACTAGTAGGGCTTCACCATACCAAGTGTGGAATTAGTAAATAAGAGCCAAAATGGCTAGTACTTATATAATGTGAGAGAGGAGAGAGAGGAATGAAGCTCAAGAGTCACATGAACAAGTGTTTAGCAGAGAGAGAGAGAGAGAGTTACATATGTAGAGGAATTAATTATGAAACAAACCATTAAAGGTACCTTTAGACAAATGTCTCTCCAAGCATGAAAACTCCTCAAATCTAGTGTAGGATTCTTCAACTGCCTATTTGGGAACTACCTTCATCATTAGATTCCCTTGAGAACTCCACAATAGAATAGGAAAAATTTTAAAAATTAAATTATGATGATGGGGTTAATAAAAATATAAAACATACATTGGATGTGTCACTGATATTCTTCTAGACAAGTGTTATCATTTCCTATAGTCACTATCATTCTTTTTTCACTCATTCTTCACACTTGTCAACAAGATGCCCATAATTTTTTCAATATAATACATAAAAGGGGTGTTATGACACCTATAAAGATTAAAATTATCCCTAAATCCATTATTAATACATTAAAATACCTCATAATTAGATTTATCACCTTATCACTTGGTGATCACCTTCCATTCACTATGCCAGTTTGGACTGCCTGAAGTGAAGGTGCTTATATTGATGCCTATGTGATTTATTGAAGAAATAAATGAACATGAGGGGTTATATTAGGTCCCACTTAGTCTCCCAAAGTGATTATAATCTTAGAAATCCATCTTAAACATGAAAAACATGAAAAACAATCAAGAAAACTAGTTTTGTACCCTATCTATAAAAATAAGGTATAATTTAATCTAATGGGAAGAATCTTGGGGAAGTCCTCTATAATTCCCAATCCCTTTCTAAGTCATACCAAATAATTTGGATGCCTTTTATTCTTTGTATTTCCCACTGGGTCATTAAAAAGGGTTGTGTATGGTTTTAAGTGGTTTTGACCCTTAGTGTTTGTTCATAAAAGTCTAACATTTAATCCCTAGAGAAATTCCACTATGACATTATTTAGGACCCTCTTCAAAATTTCCAAACTCCTTGGACCTCCATGCTAAAATATTGTACAAATATGAGACTTAAAAAACTCATTTTTGAGATCTACCTTGCATTATATGCACCCTATCATGTTTCTAAGAAAATAAATGACTTCTCTATCACTTTATCTACAAATTAAAAGTTTCAAATCACTTTGTAACTCCCCATGAAGGTCGTGTAATGCTTTCCAAGGCTCATCTGGCCCTAAAAGTGGTATTAAGACCACTTTAGGCATTAGGCCTATCAGAGGTACAATATGACTAAGAGGGGGGTTAATAAGTCAACCATTATTCACTTATTATTCATTCATTATCATTCATGAATCAACATGACAATGCATTAACAACTAGAAAAACATCAAAGAAAGAAGATAACAAATAAAAAATGAACATGAGAAACACACCATAACACATCATTTATGTGTGAAACCCTCATAAGGGATAAAAAATTGAACCATATAATATGGAATATATTCCTATAATTAAAATATCTAAATTTAGTGAGACACCCATCCCACAATGAGATATAACCCCTATCTAGCTGAGCCTCCACACAACTAGACTTTTTGCAAGATTCACTTTACAAGGAGGAACTAACCCCTTAAGAAAGAAAATAACCACTCATATACCTTGATATTATCTCCACCTATAATATTATGTATTTTATACATTATTATGGACTTCTATTGCTTACAATCTTCACCCTTCCATCTCTCTCAAATAGCCTCTAGGGCTTACTCACTCAACTAGCCTCTTCTAGGTTTATTAGGTCTAATGACCTATGTGTCCTCCTACATAAACTTGATAAAAAAATCATGACTTATCCTCTTCACCATATTATGTTCCTTAATTACTTGTACCTTCTCTTTCAAATGTTATCTCCTTCGTTTGGATCCTCACACACACAACTAGCACAAATTGGCCTTGTACTTATACCAAACACTTGGTCTTCACTCATATTGGTCAGACAATAAATTGCACCCACTTGAATAATAATAAACATAGTTTCATACACATGATACATGTGAAAACCACACACTTCATAGGTTTTCCATTACCAAATTAGTCCCAAACCACCATTAGGCCTTAGCGAGACCTAAAGTAATTAAGCCTACTTAGCCATACATTACAAATTGGACTCCTTAATACACCTTAATCCTATAACAACACTTTAAAAACATAAAATATATATTCAATATACCTTTTTTCAATCTCATAAATTTATATGCTACTTGAAACTCAAACTCGCATCTTGAACCTAGTAATTAGGTCTCCTTGCTCTTTAGGCTTCATACGCAAAAAATATAATATTAGACTTATGAATTATAATATCACTTTTATCATATAAACACATGAAATATAATATGTATGGAACCTAAAATACATATAAAACAACTCAATGTGACTTATACACTCCAACATAGGCCAATAGACCTCAAACTACCTTTCTCAAGATGACCACTCAAATTGGTCATATACAATCAAAATACAATCAAACTAATTTGAATATATATAAATGAGAAGGGACATACCATGACATGAAATACCTTATCATAAATATTTGGAACTTATATAAATTATATACTCATTTTTTTCTTCAATTTTTATCATAATAACTTCAACTCACCCCTTCAAAATGACCACACTGACTCCCTGTAGCTTCTAACAGTACACTCATGTAGGTATTATTTTATTACACTTGAAAGAACACTTTCATAACATATAATCCATATTAATATATTATATGTGATATATATATCACTCATAATTATATATTTATCTTTTTTAGGCATCATTCATTAGTCTAACAGACCAATTCCTCATGTTACTATCTCATAATTTTCACTACTCAAACAAGTTGCTTTGAAAGTGTTTTATTATTTTTGGGAATCTAGTGTTTAGATATTAAATAATAAGGGTATATAATAATATGAAAAATATATTTTAATGGGGATAAATATAGATTTTAAATAGGTAAGTTTTTAAGAGGAAGAATAATAAACTTATCTTAAATTGGGTTGAAATGAATGATTTCAAAGCTGGTAATTAAAAAGTAAGACTAAGACACTATCAAGAATCTAAACTTGGATTTTGTTTTCTAATAAAACATGAAAATAATAATAGGACACCCTAGTGTATAATACTATAGTCCCTCCCTGATGCTAATATCCTTAAAATCTAAGATTTTTTGGTTTTGTTCACCAGGTCAGTGTGAGCCTATGTACTAGATTTTAGGGGTTGGAAATTAATAGAGCTCATTGTAGGTTAATTTTAGTTTTAAATACCTATATCCATATACACACATGAAAAAAATGAATACATAAAAATCAAAAGGGGAAAAACTAGGTTAGGGGAATAATGATTTCATGATTTAGAACCCTTGCTATCCTAACCACTACCTACATTAACACTCAAGATAGGGTGTCAAATCAAATGTAGTTCTCCCTTATGTAACATGAATATTCAACATGCGCAATAGATACAAGAATGAATTTCACCTAGTCCATTACTTGATCAAGCATTTAAGTCTATGTGTGATGTAGAGAAGTTGAGCAATACTATTGATTGATTTTATTATGTCTAATGTGCCAAAGTAGTAAGTGCTAGATATAAAATACCCTGTCTAGTCCTTTATATAAGAGACTTGTTATTTAAAATTTTGGAGATTTATTTTCATTTGGATAAATTTTAAAAATTAATAATGAAGAAAAAAAGGGGTAATAATAATCTTGTAGAATAAATTGATCATTATAGCTCAATTTGACTTTGTATATGAGCACTAAAAATTGGACATCCTAGGTTCTAGCACTATATCCCAATCCTAGTTCTCCTATCCTATAGTTTGAGGACTAGGGGGATAGAACAAGCATGGAAAACCTAACTTTCATGAGTTGGAATGACCATTTGACAAGCTTAGGGTGATCAGGATTGGGTAAAAATATGAGTCAATCTTAGAACAAGACTCAAACAAATAAAATGAAAGACATGGATAAATGTGTAAAAATATCATATTCTCCAGTCAGAATCTTTTATGAAAGGACTATGAAAAGACATGATATGTTTAGTTGCTTGACCAATTTAGGGTGTATACATTCCCTTCCCTTTTAATCTAGTGATGTAATGAAATGAATTACTAGAGTAAAAGAAAGTAAGAAGATGCATACCTAAACTTACCTGCATGGAGATTAACATGCTAAAAAAATGGGTCCAACTTTCTAGATATGGAAATGGGTGGAGAACTGAATAGTGATTGGAGGAAGAAGGAATCCCTAAAATGGATGCATCTTTTACTAAATCTAAATATTTCCTAGAGAAAGAAGGAATCCTTGAAATAGATGCCCCCTATATTGAATCTAATTAGAAATGAGAAATGCTCAGAGGCCCAAAACTAATGTCTACCTTCTATCCCACATAAACTCATGTAATCTAGAATGTGTGTATAGAAACTATATGTTATGAAGAGAAAGATCTATCATGCCCCCACTCTGAATAACATAAAATAGAACTAATAAGTGCTCAAAGGTCCAAAACCAATGTTTTCCCTCTATCCTACATGAACTCTTAAATCGAGGTGATGTTATAGACCAACCACTATAGAAAATTATAAGGTCTAACAAAGTAACAACCTGGGTATGCTTGGGTGTATTCTAAAAACTCTAGTAAATATGTAAGAATAAAATGATATGTCTTTCCATTCTAATCTATTTAATCTTAGATGATGAAGAACATGAACATATACACCATGCCCCCAAATCTAGTATGTGAGTGATGTATCTATATAGTCTGGTAATCTATATAACCACATGCGAAATGAGCTATCGTGTCATGTCTCATGTGTGAAATTGGAGATCAAACAAATGTACTCTACACTATGCCTATAATATGCTATCTGGTATTTATTGTGTATTGAAGTGAATTTAAATTCATATGATCTAAACCCATTGTATATTTGAGTAATCTATGTATTTATAAACTAAAGGTATGTCCCTCTAAATCTTTTGAGTAATGTTGAATGACCCATGTAATCTAAATCACTATATATCTTGACCCATTTTAGCTGAATATGATAATTTTGACTATTATATGTGTAAAAACCATTGTTAAGTCACCCATGTAGTCTAAATCACTATATATCTTAACCCATATAAGCTAAATCTAATAATCTAACTACTAGAGGTGTAAGATCCATGGTGTATCCATCTATAATAGTTGATATGTGTTCTGGGTAGGTGTAGTAATAAGAATAGTAGGAATGATGCCTCCCTTTTGGGAGAGGGATGAAATTTATAGTAGAGGAGGTTGAGCCAAAAGTGATGACTAGTGGTGTAATGCTAGGAACAAGGTTGGTATAGTTTTGAATTTATTTGAGAAGTTGATTGATTGTTTAGATCGAGTTATTTAAAATTTGAATGAGCTTTGATTGGTGAGGACCAAGTTGTATAAAATTTGAATAAGTTGTTATTGGTGAGGATGAATTTGTATGTATTTAGGTACAAAATAGGTATAGAGATGTGTGTGTGATATGGCAGGCAAATGATGTAATAACATATTGAAGAGTGTTGTATATCAAAGGCCCTGTCGTCATGGTTCTATGGAATAAAATGGTTTGTAAAATGGAGCTATAGGGTTCAAGTTATGAGCAAATGGTATCTTTCTTTGAATGAAAAAAAAGTTGTTTAATATAGGAAAATTGGATTGATTATTGATTCATTCATGCATTAACTAGTTTGAGATTTGGAGCTCTGAAGAAGGAGATATGCTGAGGATATGAGCACCTACCATGACCCAATTTGAGTAGTTGGCATCTTAGATTGAGGCTAGTGGAGAGGTTACCCTGGTGAGTAGTTAAAAGATGTGATTAGGCCTATTTGGAATCCTATTTTTGATGATTTTGAGTTATTTTAAATAATTTTATGAAAGTTTCACTAGATCTAGCACTCTTGTCCCTCTTTTAGTGATATTATCTAGGATCCAATGATACTATCTAGGTTTTAGTGATCTTGTCTAATGTTGTTATCCTATACTTAGTGTTTTTATCCTAGAGGTTGGATTTTTAGGGCTAATGCTTAGTTTAGTTTCTATCATTTTTTTGGTTATTGATTTGGCATGGTTGATTGATATACAAGATATTTTTTGGTGTTTTGAAGGGTGAGGTATGGATGAGGGAGTTTTATTGAAGTTAAGTGATGAAGACTCTAATATTGTTTCCTTTGTTAGTTGATGAGATGGCTATGATAGATAGGGTAGGGATAGGTCATGTGTGTGACCTAGGCACTATGAATTAGGATAGGCATTTGATTACTGCCTTGTGTGATAGGTGGAATTCATACACATATACTTTTTATCTTCCTACTAGAGAGATGAATATTACTCTAGAGGATGTGTATCATATTTTACATTTGTTGGTTAGTGGATGGCATTTGACTTTATAGGATGATATAGGTGCCAATGGCATTGATCATGCATCCTTATATTTAGATGGTGTGCCCTTAGGCATACATAAGAGAGGTAGTGATAGGAATGTACTATTGTTAGTTATTATTTGGGTGAGTGTTCTACATCTATAAAAGTGGTTGGTAGTGTTGTTTACTTCTTTTCTTGTAGTGGATAGGATTGGGGTATCAGTTGCATGTAAGATGCATAGGATTGTATATAATGTAGAGGTATATGGTACTATGTTCTCATAGGGTAAGACTATGCTTTTCCACTTATACAAAGATATATACATTTTTACTCAAGAGACATTTAATGGTGGTTTGAGAGTGGATGATTTATTTCATTTTTGGGCCTATGAGCACATAGTAGTTATGCAGCTATTGGGATTATCGAGAGAGAGCAGTGGGTAGCTCCATAGTGGAGTGGTGGATGAGTTCATTGGCTATCAGGTCTCTTGGGATGGATCAATATAGCTGAGTGTTATAAAAATTGGTGGCTCAAGATATCATATGGAAGCCTTATAGAGGACTTCCTAGGAGGCCCAAGGATGGAATGCAATTGTGGTATATGAGTGTCAGTTGTTGGTTACATGACCACTGGCCTAAAATATAGGAGTATTTTTAGAATGAGCACATAAATAGATATTTTTAGATTCCACAAGAGGTTTTCCTAGTAGTGTGGGTGTGGGTGAGGAGTATATGGTCACTGGTGAGAGTAGGAACTCATGGTAGGCCTATTAAGGCTGATTTAGCATTTCTACATTTGGATATGTGGGATGTATATATAGATATTTATGATGTAGATGATGTTGGTTGCATAGATGAATATACCACATGGTGGGCAAGGCATCAATGGGCTTTGTTTTATATTATTAATGGAGTGGATGCCCTTGAGTATGAGGATCTTACTCTAATTCACATGATCGAAAGTAAGTTTTGATTATACTTGCATTGTGCACAAGTTTGATTTTTGTTTTAGTTTGTTTTTAAAGTGTATGCTTAACATAGTGTTATCTATTTATGTGTAGGTGGCATGGGAGGTTCTTACGATGAGGCACCTACTGGGGTAGCTAGTGGAGATGACAAGTGTTTGGAGACTATTATTGAGTCTACACTTTGTGAGCTTACACAACATGTGCCTGATGATGCTATGGAGGAGGGTTTGATAAAGAGAAATAGTTATGGCTAGTGTTTATACTCATTTTTTTTATATGGATGCTATATCTATGGTTTCATATGTTAGGTTGGATAGATAAAGAGATGAATCAAGGGCTAAGCTAGATAGGCATAAGATGCTTCCACCTAATTATGGATCAATGAGTTCTCAAATTATGAATGAGTAGATGGATATTTTATAGATGGTATATAGACTTAGGTGAGGATCATGCTTAATTACTATAGCAAGAGAGTTATCATAAGAGGCATTCGATGGGTTGAGGAGGTGTAGGGCCATCAAGTTCTAGACTAGATTATGGGACTAGTACTAGAGTAGAGAATGATACTGAGAGTGAGGGCATGATGCCCATTCATGACTAGTTGTATTTAGATATGATGTATATGTTTTTAAAATTATGCTATATATATGGATGTTGGTTTGATTTTGTATTCATGCATATTATATTATGGATTTTGGAATATACTAATATTTTGATTATAGGTGGTTGATTTAGAAATATTGAACTGGTATTGATTTTGAATTTGCATATGCTTGGAAAAATAATACCTAGGATATGTGGTTTGATTGTTTTGATATGTTTGGTAAGATAACATTCAAGATGTGATTCAATTATTCATGATATGTTTGGAGGTGTTTTTTAGGTTTGATTTGTGATTATATGTAAGCAAAAATTTGTTGGTTTTGTAATTTGTAAAATTGATTTGGTAGAGTGAATTGGTTTGGAATTGGAAAAAGTAAGATATTGGTAAGGTCTAGATTTGGATAAGTTGGTTTGGCTAGGGATGCCTATATGGAATCAAGAATGTTAGTTTTTAGTAAGGGGTGGATGTAATATAGTACTATGTGTGTATTACCTCCATAAAAGTGGCTCAGAATTACAAAGGTTAACTAGACCTTTGGCTCCATCATTACCATTCTAAGTGAAGCTTACAAAATAAAACTAGTATGATTGTACATTGTATTATTCTATGTTGTATCATTATTTAAACCCTATAAACTAATTAAAAAAGTGCCCATACTTCTCATGCTATATATAAATGTGATCTATATCATATATTATCTGTTGTGTGCTAACTATAGCTATGTGTAAAGATTTTTCAAAATTTAACTTTATTGGTCATGCAGCTAAAACTATGTGCTATGAAGAAGGGTCATTTTTATATAACCAAATACACTATGTCCTCTACTATGATGTATATGACTGAGGAATATATCAATATGGAGCTAAAACCTATGATGAGGGCTCATTTAATCTTAATCATAATGTGTTTTTAAATGAGATAAGACCCAAAAAATCTAGCCACAATGAATATTTCTCATGAGCATCACATTATGGTGTAGGATCATTTAATATTAACTATAGTGGATTTTTATGTGAGATAGGACCCAAAAAATCTGCTTGTTTTGAATATTTCTCATGAGTAGGACTCTGTTATGGTGCCTATGACTCTGCCAGATATGTATATGAAACTGCACTATGTATTCCTTAGACTATAGTGTTATATGTAAGTTGTTCTTGTTGTACTAGTTTATGAACCTTTTGAGGTGGTGGAATAGGAGATCTCCTATGAGATTATATCCTAAAACCTACATTTCACTCATGATGAGTGACTACTGATTCCTATAAAGGAATGTCTTGGGATGACTCAGTCATGGATGAATGAGGTCTAGGGTTCCATGATGGAGGAGATTTTGGTGCCCCCTATGTGAATGATATGATACCATTATCAACACATCTAGTAATGTAATCCTTGAGTCCATAAAAATCATTATCTCTATGTCCATAGATATGATGATAATTACAAAAGGGTTGATGTGGCTATCTATGTAAGAGACATAGATCTCATTGATGAGTAGGAGGTAGTGTGATTAACATCCTATCTATTAGTGCTAATAATATGGTAGGTGGGCTATCTCACTTTGAATCAAATTTTAGTGGTGCCTTTTTATTGTTATTTATAGTGCATACTATAGGTTGTGCTCTAGAAATTGGATTTTTGTTCTTAACTAGTTTCTTTTCTAGTTTTGATCTCCTATCTTGTTGAGTACATGGTGTATGTTGAGTGTTAAGAGATATAGCTAAAGATTATGCTATTAAATCTAGAGTGATATGATCAACTAAATCTACCTCAATTAATCCTAATTTACTTTCCAAAGATAAAACTATATAACACAAGTGTCTAAAAGAAGACTCTATCTATTATAGTAGATGCTCAATTAGAGGTTGGTAAATCCCCTTAATAAAGATAAGATAAATCTCTAGATCTACTAGTTTGTATATAAATCTTAACATGTGAGCCTTGAATCTTAAGATATACTCACTAACTAGCTCTAAATCATTTTGATGTAGTGTGGCATGTTTCTCATATGTAACATGAGGGCTCATGTTTATGATGAAATATCTAATTAATGCCTCCTCTAAGTCATAATATGTGTGAAATGAACCAATAGGGAGTATATGAAAGAACTAATTCTCTGCTTCACCCACTAATGTCCACTAGAATGACTTGAGTAGAATCAATGGACTCACATGAGATGGTAAATCCTTATAAAAGGATTGAAGGTGTACAAATGGATATCTAGTTCCATTAAAGTGAGGTAATGATGGTATCTAGAAATGCTTATGTAGTGAATATTTTATGAAGGTCTTCATAATAGGGTTACCATGTAGATCATTCTCATCCATCCAATACTTGTAATCTTTGTTTTCCAAGGTAAATAAATATACTTGGTGTTGTAATTCACCAACTACATACATCAAAGAGATGATTTATTTAGATGGTACATTAGTATATTGAAGTGGTTAATTTAATCATTAAATTTGATTATTAATTTTAACCATGGGAATGTTACATTTAGTAATTAGATCATAAAGAGGGTGTGTTCTCACTTGAACCTTGGGAGTAATGGTAACTTGGACCTTATTGGATGGATGTGGGATACCATTATCTTTAGGTGAAGAGTGAGAACTGGGTTCTACTGTAGTGAGGGGTAGCTTGGGATATTCATTGGTATCTTTATGTAGTAGTGAATCATATTCTAATTGAGTAGAAGATGTGATATTAGCATTAACATGTGCAATATTTGAAATGGAATCATTCATATAAGTAGAAACAACATTTGGAAGTGAATTATGTTTGAGAGGAGTGAGATAAAATTTAGAAACATGAGATGCATATTCTTCTTGACTATGTGCATAATTATCATCATCATTATCATATATGTAATGTTGTTCATAATCACTCTCATTTTCATATTCATTGGCATGATAACTATCATATTAATTATCACTTCCATCATCGTTAGGGAGAGGTGTAATAGAAGAGTTTAATTCTTTTCAAATATGTAATAAATTATCATTTGAAATTGGAATATCATGTGCATCTATGTAATCCACGGATGAAAGACATGCATTATTTTCATGTGCAATATGAGAAGAAAGAGAAGGAGATTTTTCATTTTAACATTATTTTGATAAAGTAGAGTTAATAATATGAGATGTATCATTTGAACTATGCATTGGTAATTTGATTCTATTGCATTTATATTTTTGTCATTTGAACACTGAAGTAGCAAAAGAGAGAGATTAGGTTCACATGGAAGCAAATTATAACCCATAAGAGGTTCACTTAGAAGTGCATGACTAATTTGTTCATTTGGTTCATTGTGCATAGGAGAATGAGGTAAGAAGTATCTTTCCCATTTATCAAAATTATTTTCTTTAGAATAAAGAATAAAAGAAATGGGTTTTAGAGAAAAATATTAATCTATTTATGCTTCACCATTATAATTACGTATATCATCATATATTTTATTACAAAAATATTCATTATCTTCATTGTAAATTAAATAATTTTCTACATTATTAACTAATTTGTCAAATTTTCAAATTTGTCCAATCATTGTCATAATTATAAGAAAATTATATAAATTCATCTATGGGAAGAGGAGGAATTACTTTTGTGGCCATTTTATTTATTTCACCAAAGATAATTTTGAAAAGAACTATGAATCAAATAAATACATAAAGAACTAATATCATTGAAATTTTGAAATTACTTTTGATAATCCAAACAATTTGCAAAAAAATCAAATTATTTTTCTAAAAATTGTAAAGGAGGAAAACTTGAGGTTTGAGGACCTAGTTTGGAAATCTAGGGTTTTTAGCTAGGGAAATTATGAAATAATGTTAAATTCTTTAAAAAAATTGAATATGAATAATGTACAAAAATTTATACAAAAACCAAAATTTGAAAATCAAATTTTTTCACAAGAAAATTACTAATTTTGAAATTATTTTTGACAACGTAATCAATTTGTAAAAATTCCAAAATAGTTTTCTAAAATTTACAAGGATTGAGGTTTAAGAACCTAGTTTTTAAATCTAGGGTATTTATCTAGGGTTTTATAATTTTGGAAAATTATGAAATAATTTTAAATTCTAAAAATAAATTTTGGATTGGAATAGTGAAAAAAAATTGATACAAAAATTAGAATTTTAAGATTAAATTTTTGCAAAAAAAAATGAAGGAAAAACCCTAAGTGTAGTTATGGTTGTAGATTTGTTTGAAGTAAGTCAGGTTCACCAAAATGTTTTATTATTTTTAGGAATCTATTGTTTATATCCTAAATAATAAGGGTTTGGAATAATAGGAAAATTTTAATTTAATGGGAAAAATATAGATGTTAAACATGTAATTTTGTAAGAGGAAGAATAATAAACTTATTTTAAATTAGGATTAAATGAATTATTCCAAATATAGTAATTGAAATGCAGGACTAAGACACTATCAAGCATCTAAACCTGGATTTCATTTTATGATTGGACAAGAGTATCAAAATAAGAAACCCTAGTGTTTGGTGCTATAGTCCCTCCATAACACTATTGTCCTTAGGATCTAAAATTTGTGGGTTTTGTTTGCTAGGTTAGTGTGAGATTGTATACCAAATTTCAAAGGATGGAGGTTAATAGATCTCAATATAATTTCATTTCAGTCTATAATACCTATATCCATCTACACACATGCAAACAATGAATACATCAAAATCAAAAGGGGTAAAAATTGGGTTAGGGGAAGAATGATCACATGATATAGAACCCTTGTTATCTTGACCACTACCTAAATTAACCCTTAAACTAGGGTATCAGATCAAATTTAATTTTCCCTTAGGAAAAGTGCATAATCAATGTGCATGATAGATGCAAGAATGACTTTTACCTATGCCCTTCCTTGATCAAGCATGCAACTCTATGTGTGATGTAGATAAGCTATGTTATACTATTGATTGATTTTTATTATGTCTAATGTGTCAAAGTAGTAAGTGTTAGATATAAAATGCCTTGTGTAGTCCTTTATATATGAGATTCATTATTTCAAATTTGGGAGCTTTATTTACATTTGGTTGACATTGGAAAACTTAGGAATGAAGCAAAGAAAATAGGTAAGATTCATCTTATGGAATAAATTGACCATTAGAGCTCAATTTGGCTTTGGATAGGAGTGCCAAAAACTAAACACCTTGGGTTCCAATGCTATAGTCCAATCCCAATGCTCCTATCCTACAGGCTGGTGACAAGGGGGGATAACAACAAGCATGGAAAACCTAACCTGACTGAGGTGGAATGACCATTTGAAAGGCTTAGGGTGACTGAAAATGGGTAAAAATGTGACTCAAGCTTAAAACAAGACCCAAATAGATAAAATGAAAGACATGAATAAATATGTAAAAAAATCATATTTTCCAATCAAAGTCTCCTATGAAAGGACTATGAAAACACATGATGTTTGGTTTCTTTACCAATTTATGGTGTATATAGAAAGCACTATATCACCTATGTATGAGCATTATCACCACTTTCTAACTAATGGATTATGATCCATAAGTCTTAGGCAAAGACCTCAATTCATTATATCCATTCTTACTTACATAGAGCCCTTTCCTAAACTCATAATCACTTTGACTGGCTTTTTGTCACTATTTTTACTATTTGGTAGATTAGTGATAGGACAAATTCGTTAACCTAGATAATTGACACAAAAAAATAACTTTATAAACTAAATAAATAAACCTCAAGAGTAAGTCTTGACCTTCAATATCTAATGAATCTCATGCATTGGCTCAATCAACCTTGCCTATAGCACTACAAATTCTAGAAACAAGCATATTTTTTACCTTATACTTACTACCCTAACACACCATTTCCACTTGGAGGTGCCTAGATGAGTCCTATACAACATCTAATAGTCAAAATTTGTCAATCAATCCATTTTGGGACAAAACCATTCACATATTTCCAATCACTCCATTATGAGGGTTTATAGAGGGTTTTACCCAATTTACATTCTTAACAAATGTTTATAAAGTTCTATACCTAAATATAATAAAAAATAATTGGAAACATTTATTAGTTCTATGTGCCACCTCTCCCAAAAGTATCAATTTACCATGAAAACATTACACTTGCCAATGAGCATCATAAACATCTTCTCAAGCTTAGAAACCTCTAATTTGCATGCACAAAATACTTTCCAACATACTATCTTGATTTATCTTTATTCTCAAAACTTGAATCTTGGTAAAAAAATTTGACCCACCTTTTCAAACATCATTCCATGCTTACATAGGATCTAACACCTTGACAACTCACCTTGACCCTCTATTTAGACCTCAGTAGGTCTCTATGCACACTAGGTCTAGGACTGTAGACCATACCTTAACCAAGAAACCACCTTAAAACCTCTTTAAATTCCCATACCACCTCAAATACATGTCATGCACCTTCATTACACGATACATAACTTCCAACCTTATTCTCCCTAGTCTGAACCTGCTAAACACACTAGGTTACCAAGCATATGCCACTACATAAGGCTCTTAAGCCTATGCCAACACACTCATCATACTGTGACATATCTCCCTTGACCTTAAACAAAACATTCATGATAGATACAACATGATAGACCTTAAACGATTCTTACCTTAGTTAATATGCATCTAAACCTACCTTGTAAGTTCAAACACATCACCACTTTGTCATTACCTTTCACATAAAGTACACGTGACATCATCATTTGAAATCAATGACAACATACTGGACAAAAATATCCCCCTTTGTCATTAATGTAAACCTATTATTTTCCTTCTTCCCCTTTGCCATTAATGATAAATTTGACTTAATAGCCACCAAGCTCTCCTTGACATCATGTATCTATTCAAATACTCTTTTAGGTGCTTGAGATACTCACTTACCTTTCATGTAAATGATTGAAAATTTTATCCCCCTTTGACATACACCAATATGAACTTATTATTTTGATATTATCTAATCTTTGGACTATTTACATAGAAAGGTCACAATCTCCCTTTTATCATGCATGAAGACACAACACATTTCCATAATTATGACTAGGTTTGATCAAGTCATCATATCAACCTTCTTGAATAGTCATCTATAGCATATATCTCCACATAGTCAACATGATTTAATAATATCACATATGATACTCCTCACATCAATCACATGTCTATAATCCTCTCAAACTAACTAAGTTATCTCCTCCTACCTCCATGTTCCATACCCCAAAAAAATCATCTATAATAAGTTTCCTTAATGACTTCAACACTAAGATTCAATAACCCACATTGCCCATATGTTGCTAATAGGTGTCATCAAGACCTAAAAAACATATATCCCCTCCTTATTAGTCACCATTGACCTATTGGATCAATTATATCTCCATAATTAGGCTTGAAAATTTTCATAACATGGCAAATCAACTCTTCATAGCATCAACCTACTACACTTCAATCAACACAAGTTGTCAAAGGATCCACTACAAGATATCTTCTTAGTCACCAACTAGTCATATAAGGTTTGTGATAATTTATACACAAATCATTTTATTCTCATTTAACAACTCAATCTCATGATAAAGGATAATTAGACAACTCTTCATACCACAATCTTTAACCTTTGTCTTTATACAAACTCAGAATGAGACACTCAAAACTTGATATCACCTTCAAAATACTTGAGAACATCTCCATGTAAATATCATCATGTCAATACATCCCCTTATGACCTTATAAGGTCACCATGACATCAATTAATGCTCAGCATAATGAAATAACTATGATGGAGTATTATAACAACCTCCTTCATGCAAGTATGCATGAAAACATGATGCTATAGGAAACTTCTCAACTTTAGAATACTCTAAAATTATTTCATGGTTTCCTTAGTATGGAAAATATAATTTTTATGACCATCTAAGGTCATAAAAACATCACTTGAGTTGTTTGACAATATTGACATACCATCAACAAAACTCTACACCAACTTAACACAATCTTATTCTGAACTTGCTTTAAAGACAATAAACTAAGATCAAACATGCATTACAAGCATGTCACCTACTAATGGAATCATTGAATATTATCCACATAATTTTCACTTAGATCCATATATCAAAATTGAGTCATTATCATCATGAACATACACCTTAGGGTTTGTAAACATCAAACCCTTAAATCACTACCTTTCACCTTTTGAGCTAGCTCTTCAAGAGAAAACTGATCAAACAAAGTGCATATACAGATGAAAATATACCTTGATAGCCTATCCAAACACATATGAAAATCTTTATGAGTTTCTAATAATAATAAAAAATTCATCTTGACACATTAATATGCCAAGGACAAGAACCTTCAAGCCCATTCAACCTTCAAATTGACTTTTTTGCTTAAGAACAAACATTTAGTTCAGCTACAAAGCATGGGAATTATCTTCATGGATATAGGAACATCATCCAATATTTATACCATAAAAATAAGATCATTATACATGTTCTAAACCTCTTTTTCTCAAACTAGGTTCATCATTTTAAACATAGAATATAAGCTTTTACTTTAACAACATTTATTGTACCTATACATATGATCAAACTTTATAATCACCTTTGGGGTCTTATACATTGAGTCCTCTTCAAATTGTATTCTTAACTAACCTTGATCTAACTTCATCCATGACTATTGTAATCAATTATTTCCAAACTAGTTTAATTCATAAATTTGAATTTTCAATTTCCAATGGTCATATTTTCATGCAAAAATGTCTATGGGAACAAGTAAATATTCTTGGGAGGCCAAATTTAAACCTTCATAAGTTTTGATAGTCTATAATATAATACCTGCAACTTTGAACACATGATCTCCTCTCATAGGGGAATCTAGCCATATTCCAAAATACTCTTGAGACCTTCACATGTGTGAATACTACCATCATCAACCTACCTATTCAACCTGATTTGACAAGTGAAAAAGGATGAACTAGGCAACCACACAAGCACTCCAAATTCTTCCTATCACCTCCCCAAGTACACCAAATACCCTTGACACCTTATATGACCTATGAGACATGAAAAAAACATTCTATAACGTCTCAAATATCTTTAAAATAATACCTCTACAACCTCACATGCTTCCATCAATTGAGAAGTGTTTCCATGAAGCATACTAAATACACATTTCTTTCTCATGACTCTAGAATTTCATGAACTTAGGAGATTCCAAGATCTCCATTATCTCACTATATTTAAATATCTCCCTAGGCATTCTCATAAGCTTTATTTTCTCTTCTACCTTCTTCCCTCCTATGACTTTAGATAACAAGAACTCTTGGTAAACATGAAACTCCTTATTTGAAACCTATTCCATCAAGGAAAAAAATCCATCATGAACTTTCAACTCAACCAAATCAATCATATTAGACCTCACTTCCTTAGGTATCCATACCAAGGTTTGAATTTTATTGATCACTTTAGGAATATCTTGCTTCTTGTCAAAAATTGACTTATTTAACTTGGTCTTACATGATCTTGCAATATGTCCTATAAAATGACATCTAAAACACACAACATTATTCATACCATTTGAATGATTAGATTTGTTGTCCTTCCTTTGCCAAATTATTATTATTTCAATAATCCATGAAGAATCATTCCTTGATGGCTTCCTTTTACAATACCTTGACCTATGTCTAAATAAATGACAAGCATAACAATGATCTTGAAAATAACTAGCATACCTTGTAGTATTTGGTTATCTAATTGACCTTCTTACATTTATCTCTAGGTTTTCAATCTCCTTGACTTGCTTATCATTTTCATGCTTATTTTTTATATTTTATAAATTTTCTACAACCTTTTTAAGCTCATTCTTCAAGGACTCCATCTCAACCTTCAACTAATTACACTCATCTTCTCTTGCTTTCAGACTTAAAATTTTAGACCCTAACTAATCCTTGAGATAGTTGATCTTATTTTCATCTTCTTTGGTCTTCTTGTCCATGTTATCCTTAAATATACCTTCTTTCTCTTGAAGAGACTTTATTAGTTCTTGATTATTATTTTCATATTTTTTGGACTTACCACATAAACTCTCTTCAAGAACCCTAACTTGCACTTCAAGACCTTTGATCATATACCTCATTTTATGAGTATTCTTTATTTTATTCTTCAAATCACCAAGTGAAATCATGATCTCAACTTCTAGATCAACTTCTTATTCATTAATGTTATAGATCACTTCTTATTCTTCACCAAAAGACATCATGTCCTTTAAGGACCACCTCCAAGCTGTTAAGCCTTCTGAAAGACATGTTATGATACCAATTATTAGAGGTACAAAATAATTGAGAGGGGTGGGGGTGAACTATTCAACCATTATTCACTTATTATTCCACTTATGATTCATTCATTATCATTCATGAATCAACATATGAATGTATAATCAACTAGACAAGCATTAAAGCAAGAAGATCACAAACAAAACATGAACTTGAAAAACACACCATAACACATCATTTATGTGGGAAACCCTCATGAGGGATAAAACCCAATAAACCCTATAATATGTAATATAATAATATAATAACAAGATACAAATTTATTAATACAACCATCCCATAAGGAGCTACAACCCCTATCTAGTTGAGAACCCACACAACTAAACTTTTCATAAGCTTCACCTTGCAAGGAGGAACCAACCCCCTAGGTAACCAAACGCCCATTCAACTACCTTAATATTATCTCCACATATAATATTATGTCTTATACACCTAATTCTTGACTTATCTTAAATACACTCTTTACCCTTTGATCTCTCTCAAACAACCTCTAGGGCTTACTCTCTCAATTAGCCTCTTATAGGCTTATTAGGTCCAATAACCTATGTGTCCTCCAACATAAAATTTATTAGATAATTATAATTGATACTCTTCACCCTATAATGATCCTAAATGATCTTTACCTTCTATTTCAAAGGCTATCTCATTTTTTTGGCTCTACACACACATAACTAACATAAATATGCCAATTACACCTTCTACTTATACCACACACTTGGTCTTCACTCATCTTGGTCAGAAAAGATCATTAACCCAATTGAATCATACTAAAAATATTTTAATACACACTTTACATGTGAGAACCACATGGTTCATAGGTCAACCATTACCTCATTAGTCCCAAATCACCATTAGGCCTTGGTGAGACCTAAAGCAATTAGGCCTACTCACCCACATGTTATAACTTGGAATCCTTGGTATATATTCATCATATACAAATGATTAAAACAAATAAAAAATATATCCAATGTACCCTTTCTCACTCCCATAAATTTCCATGCCACTTATAACTCAAACTCACACCTTGAACCTAGTAATTAGGTCTCCTTGATCTTTAGGCTTCATACACAGAAAACATAGTCTTAGAATTATGAAGTATAATATCACTTTTATCATATAACAAAATGAAAAACTCATATGGATGAATCCTAAAATACCTATAAAATAACTCCATGTGCCTTAGAAACTCTAACGTAGGCCAACAAACCTCAAATTAACCTTCTCAAGATGACCACTCAGACTAGTCATATACAATCAAAATATAGTCCAACCATTTTGAATCTCCATAACTGATCATGGACATATCATGACATATAATAAGTTATCATAAATATTTGGTACTTATATAATAATTAAATACTCATTTTATTCATCAATTATTCTTAGAACACCTTCAACACAATAATACAGTCATGTAGATGCTCTTTTTATCACTTTAAAGAACACTTTAATAAAATATAACACACACAAATATATACATATATATATATATACATATATATATATATATATATACATATATATATATATATATATATATATATATATATATGTATATATATATGTATATATATATATATATATATGTATATATTTGTGTGTGTTATATTTTATTAAAGTGTTCTTTAAAGTGATAAAAAGAGCATCTACATATCACTCCCAATTATATATTTCTTTTATTAAATCATCATTCATTGGTCTAATAAACCAATTCCTTAAGTAACTATTTCATAGTCTTCACTACTTAGATAAGCTACTTTGAAATCACTATATTTCCTATTTATGATAACTATCACCAATTTACAACAAAGTTATTATGATTCATAGGTATCATGAAAATAACTCAATTCATTATATCCATCCCTACTCACTTGGAACTCCTTCTTAAACTCATATTCACTCTAACTTGTTTTTTGTCGCTATTTTCACTATCTAAAAAATCAGTTATAGGATAAATTTATTTACATATAGATAACACATAACTTGAAAAAATTACTCCATAGACCTCAAGATTAATTCTTGACCTTTAATCTCAAATGACTCTCATGTGTTTACTCAGTCAAACCTACTTGTAGAACTAATATCTCTAGAAACAAGCATATTTATATACCTTTTGCTCATTACCCAAACACACCATTGCCACCTATAGATGACTAGAGGAGTTATATACAACATCCGATATTCAAAATTGGTGAACCAATCCATTTTGGGATAAAACCATTCACATATTTCCAATTTCTCCACTATGAGGATTTATAGAGGGTTTCAACCAATTTACATTTTTAATGAATGTTCATAAATATATGTCCCTCAATCTAATGAAAAATACTTGGAAAACCTTCTTATATACATGTGTCACCTCTCCCAAAAGTATTATGTCACCATGTAAACATTTCACATGCTAATAAGCATTACAAAATTCTTCTCAAGCTTGGAAACCTCTAATTTACTTGCATATAATACTTTCCAATGTACTCTCTTTCTTTCTCTTTATTCTTAAAACCTTAATCTTGGTCAAAAACTTTGACCCACCTTGTAAAAAATTGTTCCTTGATTACATGGGATTTTCCACCTTGAAAACTCACCTTGACCCTCCATTTGAACCTCGCTAGGTCTCTATGCTCACTAGGTCTAAGACTGTAGACCATACCTTAAATATGAAACCACCTTATAACCTCTTCAAATTCCCTCACCACCTCATATACATGTCATACACCTATATTCCATGATACATAAATACCGACCTTCTTCTCCCTAGTCTTAACCTACTTAACACACTAAGATACAAAACCTATGCCACTACACAAGGCTCTCAAGCCTATGCCAACACACTGATCATATTGTGACATATCTCCCTTGACCTTAAACAACACCTTCATGCTAGATATAACATGATAAGACTAAAAAAATTCTTACCTAAGCTCCTATGCATCCAAACCTACCTTGTAAAACTTTAGGCTCAAACACATCACCATAATGACATCACCACTTTATCATTACCTTTGACATAAAATTACACATGGCATCATCCTTTGACATTAATGATAACACACTTACCAATAAGGCCTAGTCTAGGTTTAGTAGGCCTAATTGTATCTTTGTGAGTTTTGGACACCATGTTTGGATTCTATCACCTATTAGGCCTAATTCAAATTCATTCATGTTGAAAATAACTCCATACACCTCCTTTTAATGACCCAACATCTCCCAACACACTTATTACCCTTTAATCACTCAACCTATAGTTTTGTAATTCATTAGAGTACCCTTTATCTTAGATGGAATAAAGGTCATCTCCCCTATTATATTAATCACTTTGATCATATGAGGGGCTCAAATAGGTCCTAGGTACCCTTTGTATTGAATCTCAAGGTTGGGTCACACTTATAATACCTTCAATCATTCCAAAACTCCAAGATAGACTATGTATAGGATTGGTGTATGAACTATAAGTGTACTTGAAAACTAGCTCTTGCCCAGTTTCCTTATCTTAAGAATTCATGATATGGTCATTATAATTTTTGAGGATGTTATAATAATGCTTAGCACTCATGCTTCCTTTCTAACTCAAAGTGCTCTCACCTCTCTTCTCTTCACTTGACTAGGCCTAGTCAAGTCTACCATGTGAATGTAAGTGCATGTTTTGGAGCCCTCTTATAGGTGCCTTCCATATCAATGCCATGTATACCATGCTCCACTATATTTTTGAATTCATTAATACCATATGATATTCATTTGGACTTATTCACACCATGTATATGCTAGGACATCCATACCATGCTCCACTATCTTTTTGAATTCATTAATACCATATGATATTCATTTGGACTTATTCACACCATATATATGATAGGACATCCATTAAACCACCATGTTCTATTGCACTTCTAGACTATAGTCCAACTATAGATGTCCATTCTGAGAGTAAAGAGGTCTTGTAAGCTGAATTTTAACTCTTATACCCTATGTTACACCTCATAGGGATTATTTGAAGTCTTGTAACAAATCTAATTGACAATTATCTATGTGTGTATGTTTATAATCTCCAAGTTTTATGTCATGAGCTTATAGGTACCTATGTCAAACTATAGGTGACATTTTTAAAGGTAAGGGTACACCTCTAGGTGACATTTTTAAAGGTAAGGGTACACCTCTAGGTGATGACATAGGTCAAGACCCTAGACTTCCACACTTCTCAATGTTTCTTGAACCACTAGTATCCTTCTTACCTAAATATTCTCACTTACCATGGAGATATGCATCCTATCATGCCACCTTGGAATATAAGGTCATTTGAAGTTTAACATGTTGTAGAGAACATTGAGAACCTAAAATGAAAGAATGTATATAATGGAGGCCTCCTTTACATCACCTCTTTGAAACTATAACTTATTATATCATGTTTTCCTACTACCCCTATGTCTTGACTACTTAATGAGACCATTATACTATATTGTATCTCAATATTCTACATCATGAAAGGATCAAAAGAAGGGCCATGTCTCTTGTTTGGAAAGTTTAAGGTAATGAAACCTCAAAGTCACCTTCTTGACTTAAGATTCATAGATTCAAGTATGATTGTTACATTGTGACTCATATATGGTTTTTATGACCTTATCAATGCTTCAATTCCTAAAGGAAGGCTTACACAAGCTTCAAAAAATTTCATTTTCAACTTCTCACTAGTCTATATGAGCCACATATAGGTGCATATGTGGGACACAGGGTAATGAAGGTGAGATATGGACAACATGCATAGTGTATGACCCTATAATAAATCCTAGACCTTATACCATCCTTAAAATTTATAATTTTAACCTTTATGGAATTTAAAATAGTTCTAATTCCCTCATTCTAACATGATTATTCTCCTATAGGGAAATTGTAAGTGCACATTAGTCTATATGACTATGTATATAGAAGAACTAGTTGTCAGAGTCAATCATATGTCATTTGAATAACTCATATTTATTTATCATTTCTAAGAGTGTGTTAAAATTATTGAAACTCCTTAAATTTTTATGACTATGCTTAGAACTTTCATTCACCTAATTGTATGTGAATACATGAAGGGAACTGACTGTGTTGGCCTTTCTTGACTACAACTTCATTGATGTTAGCCTTTGAGAATAATCTTGGAATGGAGAGGTTAACATTATTATATAATAGGAATGAACATGACATATAACCTTTTCTTGAAACCTCTATAGTAAAGGAAAACCTCTATAATTAATAAACATGCATATAACTCCATTGGTGATCTCAACTAGCAACTTGAAATGTTTGGCTCATCAAATCACCTACACACATTCAATAAAATATGGAAACCATGAAATAAGTATGTTCACATCTCCTATAAATACCTTAATCAAGTGGTTTGTATGGACCATCTCAAACAAGGAGGAAACTTACAAGGTGTGGGAACAAGCATGCAAAAAGGAGCATTCAAATTATAAATAATGGTTCATAAAGAGCAACTAGTCAATACTTGAAATACTAATATGAAATGGAATTAGACTAAGTTTATTAATAGCCATAAAAGTCATTTGAACCAATTCCTATTATGATCCTAATGGGCAATTTTGGTGTAGCAGTTCATTACATGTGGTATCAGAGCCTCCACCCAAGTTCAAGTCACATAGCGGGTGGCTACGCCAGCATGGAAATGTTCATATGGGCCTCATACACATAGGGGATCTTGGTGGTATGGACATAAATCTAGCCTAGAGTCTAGGATTTGGAAGCATGGTGGGATGTTATGATCCTAATGGGTATATTTCACTAAAACCTCAAGGTTTTGGTGTAGCGGTTCATTACATGTGGTATCAGAGCCTCCACCCAAGTTTAAGTCATAGATCAGGTGGCTACACCAGCATGGTAGTGTTCATTCAGGGCTCATACACATATGGGATCCTAGTGGTATGGGTGCAAATCTAGCCTAGAGTTTAAGCTTTAGAAGTGTGGTGGGATGTTATGATCATAATGGGTGTATTTCACTAATACATTGAGGTTTTAGTGTAGCAATTCATTACATGTGGTATCAGATCCTCCACCTGGGTTCAAGTCATAGAGTGGGTGGCTACACTGGTATGGTAGTGTTCATCTAGGGCTCATACATGTAGGGAATCCTAGTGGTACGAGTGAAAATCTAACCTAGAGTCTAGGCTTTGGAAGTGTGGTGGGATGTTATGGTCTTGGTGGGTGGACTTCACTAATGCCTTGAGGTTTTGGTGTAGTAGTTCGTTACAATTCCTCTTCTACTGGCCATACCATGAGAAAAACTACTAACCAATTTTTCATGCCAAGAAGAGGGATGAAGGAGCATAATGGTTTTAAGATAATTTTAGGACTTCCAAATATGATAAAACATATAATTAAACTCAATGAATTTTAATATTCATTTAAAAACCTTCCACACATGCCAAAATACTTGCATAGGTCATAAAAATGCCAAAACTTCCTCTTTTCTAACTATTTTCTTGATCTATCTTAGCAACTTGCACATATTAAATTGGAAATAACATTATTGATAATATAATGACTTAGGGGATGTTAATAAACTCCTTTATAAACTTTTCTACTTATTAAAACCACATAATCCTTATTAATGCTCAAATATGACCCTTTATGAAATGAAAGGACTTAGGACTAGATTTGACTATGAACAAGGTTAATACCACATTAAATTACATAAACTAGGACCATGACACACCCTATAATACTTAAAATACCCATATATCAAGTTTTGTACTATAGGGGTTGATTTATTTTGACTTGTGGTCAAAATAGTCAACATTTTTAGTAATTTCCTAGGGGTAGTATGCTTGATATGCCAATGATCAATATCCTATTCCTATCAATTGGGTTATGGGGTATATGAAAATTTTTGACACTCAATTGAATTTTAATATACACCAAACAAAAAATAGAGCCACATAAAACAAGACACACCAAAGGAAACACACATGTCTTCTTAAAAACACTTATGGAACACACACATAAATGAAGCAAAGACACACACCTAATCTAGCATTTACAAGATCTAACTCTTGGAGTGAAAAAAAACTTACCATGCTTCAACCATGGTCAAATATGGTTCCTATTTCATCCTTATTTCTCCATGAAAGTAACTTGTCATGTGAAGCATGCTCATCATCAAACACTTGACTAGGTAGATGGTGAAGTGACTTACCATATATATATCTTCTCATGACTACAATTGGAATACTTTGAGATTTAATGAATCTTATATATTTCCATTTAAATGAATTTTTTGAAGCTACATCCTTCTTGTCCCTTTCCATATCTGATTGGTGCTCTTCAAATTATAGGTTATGAACTATGCAGTTATGAAGTAGTTTGGGTGCTCTTCAAATGACATATATCTCAACTTTTCACTTTTCTAGGATAGAATGTATTTAATGTGTTTGATCACCAAGTTCATCTTCACCATGTTCCAACACATTTGAATGTGTTTTTACCTTAGATTTAGGTATTATTTATTGCTTATGCAAAAACACATTTGCCTTGACTTCACTAGGCCCCTTTATGACTACAATCTCTTGGATAGTAGTTCCACTAAGCTCTTTTGTGACTGCAGACCATTGAACCATGACTTGGTACACACCTTCATGCTTGATAGAACACTCAAAAACCTATTCATTAATCTCATTAACACACTCATGAGATAAACACTTCTTACATATTTACTCAAAGTCTTGACTTATGGCATTGAACCTTTTCCATAGGTCATCTTCTCCCTCATGAATGTCATGTTCAAGGGTTGATTCATCAATTGCAAGAAGATAGACATTGTTCTTTTCACCATAGTGGTTTATAATGATTTTCAAGTTATCATCATCATACACATGGATCAAGTAATTACCTTTAATATCCTGTGAGAAAGAATGCTCAATACTCACCTCAGATTTATCAGATGATCCTTCATGCATGATATAAGTGATAAGGTTAGTTTGCTTAAAGTAGGTATATGGATCATGTTAATAAACATCTATACCATAATAATATATAAAAAATTAGATATGACTTCAATATTAGAAGAATCACCATCATCTACAATAGACTCTTCCTTGTCATTAATAACATAATTGAGATTGAAAGTTACTTCAAAATAAGGCTTAATGTGGAACCTTGTAAGTGGTTGAGTTATAATTGTCACCTTTGTTCCATATCTTATCCTAAAAGATAAAAAGGACCAATAAACTAAGAGGTAGCCTCCTATCTTGGATATGAAATCCCTAGAGAGGTAGATTACAAAGTGGGCAGGCAAGTCAACAACTTCAATGTCTTGAAGAATGGGGAAACTATGACAATCATGTAAGAAAAACTTTAATCCTTTGATCATTCCTACTGACTTGGTAGGTGTACCATATATTTAAATCACTAATTTACTCTGTGGTTCATACTTTAGGCCCAATTTGTTTTCTATAACCCTGGGTATCACTAATGTGGTAACTCAACTATCAACTATGCAGTTATGAACTAGTTTGTCTCCCATAATGAGAGTGAGGTAGAAAGATGGAGGCTTCTCAGATTTGGTAGAAGGTTCCACAATGTTATTATAGGCATTTCTAAGAGAAACTTGACCATGACCATGACTTGATGAAGGAGGACTATCATGAGTAATGAACAACTATTTTTCAATAGTTCCTTTTATCTAGGCATATTGAGGATATCCCAAAGAGAGATAGATGTCTTAACACTTTTCAATGAGTCCATTATGTTTAGGGTATAATTACTTACCTTTTATTAAGTCATTAGAGGAAAGGAAGTGTTTACATCTTAAGGAATTGAAGCATTTTGAATAGACCTTCCAACATTATAATTTGGAAGAGATGGAGTAGTAAGTGCTACCATGCTTAAATTTATGCCTTTCTATCTTGTAAGATGACTAGATGAACTTGTAGGCACACCACTAGCATATCTTAGATACTTCATCTTAGATTTAGTATTTTCTACAATAGTAGTTCCTTGGTAAAGAATGCTTTTTTAACTAATAAGTTAGTGAAGCTTACTCTTTGAGGCTGCCAATCTTCACTTACTTGCATTAAGCCTTCATCTTCAGTTGATAATAAGGGAATGACTCCTCTTTGATAAACTAGAGCTTTTTCTCCACCTTCAATGGCATCTATGTGTTTCTCTCAAATTTAGTTTATTTTCTAATAATAGAATAAGTAAGAAACTAAATATGGGTATAGTAGGAGAACCTATTTGTTTGTGTGCATGTGATCCATATGATTTTGAAGAGATCCTCTTTGTCTTGGGAAGAATGACCTATGTATAAGAAATCACTAAAGTAAAGTGGTTTTTAGATGGATATCAAGGTGGATTGCCTAGCATAAACTATATCCAAGAATCAGGATCTTACTAGGAGGCTATCAATACACTCTTTTATAATAGTTAAGTTGAGAGAAATAAAGGTAAAATATCTACATAAAGTGATAGAAAATACTAAAAGGGAATACAATAAGAAATAAATGCTTGATAAAGGAAATAAATTGATTATAGTAAATATTAGGTCAATACTAATGCTAAATAGGTTAGGTTGCGTTCAAACAATAGGTGAGGTCTCTATGAATAGGTAGAAAGATAAAAAGTGGAATTTGGTTGAGGGTAAGCAGGTGATAATGGCTTATTATTATTTCCTACCATAGTGACTATCGGTGGTTGGGATGGCCATTAGTAGTTAAGGTGACCATCAGGTGACCATAAATGGTTGAAGGTCACCATTAGTATTTAGGGTGACCATCAGTGATTTATATCCATTTTGAGGGTGTTAAAAAAAGGGCCTAGTTCAAGTTGTAAAAGGGGTCAATAAGTGGATAGAATACTGGTTAGGGTCAGGGGGTTAGAGGATATTATATAGAAGGATCTGATTTAGGTAGAAATGTTAGAAATTAACCAATAAAAACATAAAACCAAAAATTTACTTAGCTCATTTTATATTAGTTGAAGATAAGATAAGAAGTAATTTGGGTAGAGTAATGGTGCCTTTGGTTACAAACCAATTTTGATAGAGTAACAAGTCTCTATTATGCTTACTAGTTGGCTACAAGGAAGACCTATAAGGAAGTTCTTAATGAAGAGACTCTTGATATTTTTTTGACTTGGTTTTTGGATGATTGATCACTAGATTGATTACTTGAGTGTTGATTTCTTAATTCTTGGATCCCCTTTCACCTCCTACTCCCCTCCTTTTATAAGTAAAGAGAGATGGAGGTAGGAAGTTCTATAGGAGGTTTGGTTGGTTGTTGTGATGTGCTATCTTATCATCCATATTAATTTTTGACATGTTATCTTACACACAACTCGAGTTATCTTTGTTCATATAGGGAAGACCTAACTATCAGTGGTCAAGGTGATCATCAATAGTCAAGGTAACCATCGATAGTTGAGGGTTGAAGGTTAAGTGGGGTAAAAGGGTAGGTTAATGAGATGGGTTTAGATAGTTATCTAAAATTACTCAGGGTCATGGTCAGAGGTTGGGTAATTATCTGATCTAGGAGTGTTTTGATATCTAGAACCATTGTGTGTGGTTTTTTAGTGTCTACATTTCCCCCCTTTTTGTTATGTAGTTTATGTTAGCAAGATGTAAAATAAAAATGGATTGTATGTGGAAGGTTTGGTTACCATGAGTATGGGAGGAGGTGTTCCCACTCAAATTGGGAGTTGATGAAGTGGAACCAAATTGAGTGTGAGATTGGCTACTGGTTTATGGTGAGTCATGAGGTTGGTGACAATTGTGGTTGGGAATTTGAAGTACAAACATGAGTATAAAATGTGACTAAGTATGATAGATGAGATCATGCATATACTAAGCTACCATAGTTGGTAAAAATAAAAGGTTGGTCCTAGAAGGATTAGTGATGGGGTGATTGGGCCACAACATTAGGCATAACTGATCAAGTTATTCCTATCAAATTTCCTAGATAAGGTCGATATTTTCATTGGTATTTGAGGTAAGAAGTACTCCTAGGAAAAACATAAATGGTCTGGTATGCACTAAGTGATGCAAATGAAAATGTTTAACATGGAATTGTTGATTGGTTTAGTAAAAAATAAGAAGGTAATGTTTTCACAAAATATGTTATATTTTGGGCCAAAAATGGCCAATGTCAAGGTGGATAGGTGACTGGTGTGGTAGGTGAAGGAGGTAGTCTCTAAAGTTGGGCATTGAGGTATTGGTGTCAAAATTTGAAAAATGTGACATCCTGACTGTCAGTAGTTAAGGATCCTAAAATTGACCATCAATGGTCACCCTAACCATCAACACTCAGGGATAAAACCCTAAAAGGCCCAAGGTTAAAAGTGAAAAAGGTGAATCATTTTTACTCATTTGACTTTTTTGACTTTTGACTCTTGATAGTGAGTGCTTGTGTCCTTGGCATTTAGTGTGAGAGTAATAATAAGGAAGTTGTTGAGTGGTTAATGGTGAGATTTATGTTGAGTTGGCTAGAGTGTTAAACTAAGGATGCAGGGTGGATAGGGGTATGGCTAGGTAGTATGACCCAAGAACCCTCCTCGAGATGGTCAAAGAATGAGGTATGGTCTACATTAATTTTGTATAATATATTGATTTGGTCATTTTTTGTTGAATTTTATTGATTTGTGTTTGTTTTGGGAGGGTTTTTTGGGTTTTGATCTAGTTTTAGGTTGTAGGTTTTTATTGTTAAAATTTACAAGTAAGAATGAATTTTGAAGGCTATGGTAGGTTGAGTGAGGGTAGTTTAAGTATTAGGTAGGTGTATTTTAAACTAGGATGGGTGTTGCGTGGTTTGTTTTTAGGATAGGGTTAGGTTTTTCCATCAATGGTCACACACAATAGCCATCAGTTGTCATGCCTAACTATTGATAGCCATATGTGACCATTGATAGTCAATGACCATCGACTAAATAGGGGGCCCAACCATTGATGGTTAGAGTGACCATTGATAGTCAATCAATTGGCTAAGTGTTTTGATGAAAGGTTAAGTCTAGTGTTTTAGATATAAAGGTTAAGAAAAGTGTATAGGTTGATGTAGTTTATATAGGATAAAATAGGTGTTTATTAGGTAGATGAATGTTCATAGGTAGAGTAGTTTATAGAAAAACTAAGTGTGTTTTTAAATGAATTTTGTAGGCACGGGATTAAAATTAGATATGTGATCAGTTTACTTAAATATTTGTGGATATCCACTAAGGATGATAGATGAGGATTGGGTACACATGGAGGAGGTCAAGCTCAAAGTGATGATGCACTACCAACATGTGCCATAAGATGTGGTGATGATTTTGGCCCTCAGCAAGAGATAGGATCTAGCCATGAACACCTTTCTCGTAATGATTGGTGAGATGACTATCTTGATAAAGGATATACATAGGATCACATGACTTCCTATTCGAGGGGAGTTGATATATAATATCAAGAGAGATGAAAGGGATGAGCTGATGGAGCAACTATATGGTGATGATCATATGTTCACCAAGTGGTATGCTAGAGGTTTTAGTTATAAACCTTTGTATTAGAGGGCTAGGTATGATTGGAGGATGATGACCATGATGATGATGGTATTCTCATGTTTTATGATGCTAGGTTCAAATAGTGGGAGGTTTTCATATCTATTGCTAAGAGTATTGGTGGAGATGTTATTGGGTTGCATAGTATTCAGGTGAGCTCCTAACTTTTTGGTACAAATATATAGGGAGTTATGGCAGTTTAGAGCTCATAGGAAGTACAATATCAATGTTAGGTTCATGTTATATTTATAGGCCTATGAACACATTCAAGTTTTGAGATCAATGGGGTTACTATAAGAGGGATATGCCTAGATGGACTTCAGGGTGGGTTTTATGCGATGGAGGAGTGATTACACACTCATAAGAGTTGGAGGAGGTGTATAAGAAATTGATTGGTTTAGAGGGGCATTAGAGGCCTTGGAGGTTGGAGATGTTGTTTGGAGGCCATATATTAGCTTTTTGAGGTGAACCCACTATACTTGGCACATTTTATCGATACAGAGCTACAGGTGGATTTTCTAGAGAAGAAAGGGTGAGACTAAGCTCATCCATTTTGATAGGGTTCAAAGGCAGTTTGGCTTGATATAAGGGATCCTTGGTCTATTCCTAAGGTATATGTAAGAGGATGCCAAGTTTTTACTTTTAGATCCATTACTTGTGGAGACAATCCTTGATTATGAAGAACTACCCACTAGAGTAGAGATTGATGACATAGGTTATGTTGATGGCTACACAACATGGTATCAAGCCCTCTATGTAATGATAGATTTTGGATGGGATGATAGGGGCATGAATCCTATATATGTAGACCCAACTAGTAGGGTTCCATAGGTACAAGTACAAGGAGGTAATACTGATAGATAGGCACGGGTAGTTTTAACCAATACATAGGCACAAATCATAGATTTACAATGGTAGGTGGCTATATTATAGGGCTAGGTAGCCACTATGATAGGTGAGAGGGATCAAACTAGTACTTCAATAGCCTTAGTGACCCAAAAGAGGGACACCTTGAGATAGAGAAGAAGAAGAGATAAAACACTAGTAAGACCACTAGGTAGCATCTCTATGACATGGTAATTGGCCATAGTTGAGGATTTGCATTATTAAGAGGCCATAGTCTTGACACATTATCCCAATCAACCTGATGGGGTGAGTATAGATCTAGTTTGGTGGGTAGTGTAGGTTTAATAAATCCAAGTTATTGGGTTGATTTTGTGGGTGGACAAGCAAGTACCTTAAAGGGGCATGCTCTAGATGGTAGCAATAATTAGGGTCATAAGATAGGATATGATATGATTTGTGTAGAGGTATATAATTTTGATACTAGCTTATGAGCTGATGGAATGAGATGTATATGTTTTGAGAGAGAGAGAGAGATGCACATTATTACATGTACTATTTTATTTTTATGAGACGTGATGTATATGATGTGATGATGATTTATATAGATGTGATTTTTATGTTTCATGATTCATGGTTTGAATGTTTATATTCATTATGATTATGCTTATGAGATATAGACTCACTAGTTTAGGCATGTGATGATTATGGATGATGTTTATGATGAATGGTTATACATGATTATGATGATATGATGTTTTGTTTTATATATGGTTATGATATTTTGATTTATGGTTACGATTATGGATATGTGATGTGGTTTATTATTGTAGATGTAATGTGGTTTATGATTGTATATGTAATGTGGTTTATGATTATGCTTCTATATATGCTTGTGATGTTTTTATTATGGATATGATGTTTATAATGATGTGATGTTTATGGTATTTTTATGATTTTTAGTTATTTTGTTCATAATAGCACATAAATTAAGTTAACAAAACTAGATGTTGGAAAAGAGATGAAAAACATGAGACATATGTCTAAGTGAATACATGAACCAATTATGATAGGATAAGGGAAAGGGATGATGATTATTCATTGGTAAGGACTACATAAAAATTAAGTTAGATTGGATTAAGGACCATAAACCCTTTGAATTCTTCACATTAGCATGTATTAGTTTGTAAAAATGTATCTTGATCACATCGTGTCAAGTAAGCTCAGGAATCCCTTGATTTGTAGATGGTATAAAGGGGAGATAGGTGATATATGGTGTGAAGGGTATTATAACCTCTTGTTGGTTAATTTGTCCCTTTTATAGGTAACCTAAGAACCATAATATATGAGTCCATGTTTTAATGCAAGGTGTAGACTGATCAATGTAAGAAGTCTACTGATGTTATATATGAAAGTTGATTGCATCTTTCTTTGGATAGTTTTTTTAATTTTGATATGGGGTTTTTTTATTGATTTATTTTTATAGATTTGTGAAGCTGATCAATGTGGGAAGCCTCAAATGATTTATTTTGACAAAATTGAGTTAGCCATCTTCCTATAGAGTGGTCTAAGTTTGGGACTTGTTTATTTTGGTAGTTTTCCTTTAGGTGAGTATTCTATCTTTTAAGCAATTTAGATTTTGGGTAGCTAATCTTCAAGGGAGCAATCTACATGCTAGAGATATTTAACCCAAGTTATATTTAAGTATCTTAAATCGCTTTGGTGCTAGGATAAACATGGATAAGTCTATATAGGCTTGAAGTTTTATTTTTATGAGGGAAAAACTTAGAGCACAAGAAGGCTAGTGTTTCTCTTAATTTCAGCTTATTTTATAGTTAAAGGAAGAAGTAAGAAACTAATTATAGTTATGGTAGAAGAACCTATTTGTTTGTGTGCATACGATCTAGAAAATTGTGAAGAGATCCTCTTTGTCTTAGGAAGCATGACTTATAAATAGGAAATATACTAAAACAAAGGGGTTGTTAGATGGATAAAAAGGTGGATTGCCTAGTGTGAATTGGATCTAAGAAGCGTGATATTACTAGGAGGCTATCAATCCACACTCTTAAAATAGTTAAGTTGAAAGAAACAAAGATAAAATACTTGTATCAAATAACAGAAAAGATTGAAAGGAAATATAATAAGAAATAAATATGTGATAAAGTAAATAAACTAGTTATAGTAAATAGTAGGTTAATACTAATGCTAAATAGGCTAGGTTGGGTCTAAAAAATAGGTAGGGACTCTGTGAATAGGCAAAAGATCAAAAAGTGGAATTTAGTTGGGAGTAAGTAGGTGGAAATAGCTTGCTATTATTTCCTACCATAGTGACCATTGGTGTTTAAGATGACCATCAATGGTTAAGGTGACCATCAGTGGTTGGGTAACCATCAATGATTAAAGGTGACCATCAATGGTTAGGGTGACCATCGATGGTTACTATGGGTTTTGAGGGTGTTTAAAAAAGAGTCTAATTCAGGTTCCAGAAGGTGTTAGTAAGTGGCTATAATTTTGAATGAATTTAAGGGGTCAAAAACAAAATAAACAAAACTTAAATATGAAATGTACTTAGTTCATTGTCTATTTGTTAAAGATAAGATAAGAAGCAATTTTGATAGAGTAATGGTACTTTTCCTAAAGAATAATATTTTGTAGAGGTTAGGGTATTTGTTTTAGCTACTAAGTTTCTAGAAGAAGACTTGTAAAGAATTTCTTGATGCTAGAAGCTCCTGATGTTTATTGGTTGGTAGCTTGAGTGTTGATTGTTTAATTCCTAGATGCTTGGATGCTTGGATCCTTTTTCACCTCCTAATCCCCTCCTTTCAGAGGAAAATAAATATGGAGGTAAATGGTTCCATAGTAGGTTTGGTTATTTTTTGTGATGTATTATCTTTTCATCCATATTAATATTTAATGTGTTAGCTTGCACATAGATTGAGTTATCTTTATTATCATAGTGAAGACCTAACCATCGATGGTTAGGGTGACCATCAGTGATCAAAGTGACCATTGATGTTTAAGTTTTAGAGGTTAAGTGGGGTAAAAGGTTAGGTTAGTGAGTTAGTTTAGCTAGTTATCTAAACTATGTTAGGATCATGGTTGAAGGTTAGGTAATGGTCTAATCTAGGGTGTTTCAATAACTAGAACCATCATGTGTGGTCTTCTAATGTCTACATTTTACCCTTTTTAATTCAATTTGTATTAGCAAGCTTAAAAAAAAAGATTGTGGGTTAAAGGTTTGGTTACCCCAAATGTGAGAAGAGGTGTTCCCCCTTAAACTAGGAGTTGATGAGTTGAAACTAAATTGAGTGTAGGTTTGACGAGTGGTTTATGGTGAGTCATGAGGTTACTAATAATGGTGTTTGGGTATTTTAAGTGAAAACATATGAGTAAAATGTGACTAAGTGTGATATCTGAGATCATGCATAGACTAAGTTACCATAATTGGTAAAAATAAAGGTTAGTTCTATAAGGACTGGTGATAAGGTAACCAAGCCACAATGTTAGGCATAACTGATCAGGTTATTCCTATCAAATCTCCTAGATAGTGTTGTTGTTTTGTTAGTTATTTAAGGTAGGAAGTACTCTTAGGAAATTCATAAATAGTTTGGTTTCATGATGTGATAAATATTCAAATGGTCAACATGGAAATGTTGGTTGGTGAAGTCAAAAGGACCAAGGAAAGATCATTACAAAATATGCTATACTTAGGGTCAAAATGGCCAATGTCAAGGTTGATGTGTCTACTATGGTAAGTAGAGAAGTTAATCTTTAAAAATGGGAACTAAGGTGGTGGTGCCAAAATGTTGAAAAGATGAAATCCTAGCCATTGATGGTTAGGGGTCTCAAAATCAACCATTGATGGTTACCCTAATCATTAATAGTCAAGGTGAAAACCTAAAATCACAGAGGATGAAAAGGGGAAAAGAGTTATGATTATCACTTTTGTGATTTTGACTCTCTTGACTCCCATACATACTTGATGGCTTTATAATTTTATATGAGAGTGCTAATGAGGAGGTTACAGATTGGTTGAGAGTGAGATTTATGTTGAGTTGACCCATGATTCTATGGATAGGGATGTAGTTATAGGACTCATGATTCCTCCTTGACAATGGTCAAGGAATGAGATAGAAGCTACACTAAATTGATAAATTAGTTTGACATTGGTCATTCTTAGTTGAATTTTATCAAAAAAAAATTTGGTTTAGGAGGGTTTTGTGTGTGCCCTAGGATTTGAGGTTGGGTTTGGTGTTTATTTATTGAATTTATGGGTGAAAATAAAAATTAGGAGGGTAGGTAAGCTGGAAGAGGGTAGTGTAAATATTAGGTAGGTGTATTTTAGGTTGGGATTGGGATTTGGGTGTTTTTATGGGTAGGGAGAGTTTGGGTTTTCTATTGATGGTCATACACAGTGACCATCAATGGTTATATTCGATCATTAATGATCAAATACCAAAGGCCGAATGGGTAACCAACTATTAATAGTCATAGTGACCATTGTTGGTTAACCAAATGCTAATTTTATTAGAGGAAAGGTTAAGGTGAGTGTTGTTGAGGAAAAGGTTAAGGCTATGGGAGTGGGGGTAGGAGGGTAGTTTTTTTTTTTTTTTAAAAAAGAGGTTGATGTAGTTTATGTAGGATAAAAATGGTGTTATTAGGTGGGGGGTGAGGGAAAATAGAGTGAATGATCATGGGTAGAATAGTTTATATAAAATTGAGTGTGTTCTCTACCGAATTGTGTAAGCACGAGAGTAAATCTAGATGGAGGATTGGGTTCTTTAGATATTTGAAAAGATTCATTATGGGATGATAGATGACAATTGGATACACATGGAGGAGGTTAGTCTTGGATCTAAGATTCACTACCAACATGTGCTATGAGATGCAGTGATGATCATGGCCCTCATCAAAAGATGGGATCCATCCATGAACACTTTTCTCCTATTGGCTAGCAAGATGACTATCTTACTTAAAGATGTACATAAGATCACATAGATATCAATTTAGGGGAGATAATATATCATATTGAGAGAGAAGAGAGGGATGAGCTAATAGAGCATATATATGGTGATGATCATATGTTCACTAGGTGGCATGTTGGTGGGTTTAGCTACAAGACATTATATTAGAGGGCCAAAAATTATTAGAGGTTGATGATGATGATGATGATAATGATGGGAGTCTCCTATTTTATAATGGAAAATATGAGTAGTTAGAGATTTATTTATCTATTGTTGGGAGTCTTGGTGGAGATGTTACTAGGTTAGATGATTTTTAGGTAGGCACCTATTTTGTTGGTTCAAATAGATAGGGAGTTGTGGGGGTTTAAAGTGCACATGAGGTATGACATTAGCATAGGGTTCATGCTACACTATTGGGCCCATGAGCCCATCTAGGTTTTGAGGTAAATGGGGTTACCATCGGAGGGATATGCCTAGATAGACTTTAGGGTGGATTTCCACTATGATGGATGAGAGGGACCAGGCTAAGACTTCACTAGCCTTGGTAACCTAGGAGAGGAACAAATTGAGACAAAGAGGAGGAGGAGCCACATCACTAGTAGGACCACTTGGTAGCATCTCCATGTCATGGTACTTGTATACAATTTAGGAGTTACATTATTATGTGGCTATAGTCTTGACACATTGTCAAGAGGAGACTCGATGGGGTGAGTATAGAGCTAGTTTGGTAGGTGATGTAGGTATAGTGACTCTAGATCAATGGGATACTTTAGAGGGTGGATAGGTAGGCACCTTAGGGGGAGAACACTAGAAAATAGTGGTGCCTTAGGGTAATATACTATGATATGATATGTATAGGTATATATGATTTTGATACTAGCCTATGAGTCAATGTAGTGAGATGTATATGTTTTGAGAGAGAGATGCACATTATTAAATGTAAGTTTTTTTTGTTAAGACATGATGTGATGATTATATATAGATGTGATTTTATGGTTCATAGTTAATGGTTGATGTTTATAGTGTATTATGATTATGCTATGAGATGTAGACTCACTAGATTAGGCATGCGATGATTATGGATGATGTTTATGATGAGTGGTTATACATGATTATGATGATGTGATGCTTTGTTATATATATATTTTTATGGTGCTTATGGCTATGGTTATGATGTTTATATATATATATATATATATATATATATATATATATATATATATATATATATATATATATATATATATATATATATATATATATATGGTTATGATGTTGGATGTATGATGTGGTTTATGACAGTAGATGTAATGTGGTTCATGATTATGTTTGTATATATGGTTATGATTTTGGATGATGGATATGATGTTTTGATGTGATGTTTATGGTGTTTGTTTATGGTTTATAGTTATTTTGTTGATGATAGCACATAGAGTAAGATAACAAAAATAGATGTGGGAAAAGATATGGAAAGCATGAGACATACATTTAAGTGGATACATGAACCAATTATGAAAGGAAAATAAAAATGCATGATGCCTCTTCATTGGTAAGGACCAGAAAAAAACCAAAGTTATATTGGCTTAAAGAATGTAATCCTTTTGAATACTTTTCATTAGTATGCATTGGTCAAATAAAAAGTTGTGTCTTGATCACCTTGTGTCAAGTAAGACCAAAATCCCTTGATTTGTAGATGGTATAAAGGGGAGATAGGTGATAGGTGGTATGAAGGGTAGTGAAACCTCTTGAGGGTTGCTTTGCCCCTTCTATAGGTTATCTAGGAACCATACTAGACAATACCATGTTTGAATGCAAGGTGTAGATTGATCAATGTGGGAAGTCTATTGATGTTATATATGAAAGTTGATTATAGATTTCTTAGGATAGCTTATTCTTGATTTTTATATGGGTCCTTTTATTTCTTTAGTTTGATAGGTTTGTGAATTTGATCAATGTAGGAAGATTCAGATGATTGCTTTGATAAAATTGACCTAGCCATCCTTCAAGGGAGTGGTCTAAGTTTGGGTTTGTTTATAGTGGTAGATATCCTTTAAGGGAATAGTTTATCCTTTTAAATAATTTATATGTTGGGTATCTATCCTTCAAGGGATCAGTCTACATGCTAAATATATTAGACCCAAGTGATATTTACTTATCCCAAATTGTTTTGATGCTAGGATAGACATGGATAAGTATATTTAGGCTTGGAGGTTTACCTTTATGAGGGAAAAAACCTAGAGTACAAGGGGATAATGATAGGTGAAAGGAGTGGTTTTGAGAGACAATGACCATGGGATTCTGTCTGATTAGGGATGAAAGTATCCATGAGAACCATGCCATGGGTAGAGTCGTGGTACCCATATTTAGGATTAGGATATGATTGTGATGGTTAATAACATGGTTATATGTTCTAATCAGTTGTCCTCAAAGGGGATAGGATGAAGGTGAGAAGAAGGTAAAATTCCCATAAATCAATGGATGAGCTTAAACTAGAGAAAAGGTGAGTTTGATCCTTATTTAAAAAAAGAAAGGACATAGATGTAAATAATTGAGATGCTCAAGTTCTAGTATATCTTTAAGAGATGACAAATGATAAGCTCTTAATACATACTTATGGGTTATGATGTAGGGTCTAGGACAATTGAAAGTAAACTTATCTTGCTTGTTTTTCTCCATATTGGTCACATAACAATTTTCCTTTAGGATGAGGTCTCTAATGTTGAATTCTCATTTTTTTTAGGTGCTTGTTATAGGTGAATTTAACTCTCTCTTGATAGACATGAAGATGGTTAAGTGTAATTAGGCAACACTCATCAAGTACCTTAAGTCGTATTAAATGCTCTTGATAATAGTTTCTCTCAAAAATGATATTGTGTAAGAATATGCAAAGAGAGGGAATTTGAACTTTAAGAGGCAAGACTAACTCTTATCTAAAGACTAGAGAGAAAGGGTTATCACCCATAAAGGTTCAATTGTTAGTGTGATAGGCCCACAAAGTGAAGGGTATGTGCATGTGCCAATCCTAACTAGAAGCATTAACAATTTTAGTTAACATATTGTTGAGGGTTTTGTTAGAGGCTTCCACCTATCCATTCTCTTATGGATGATAGGGTGAGGAAAAGGTTAAATTGATGTCAAATACATCACAAAGACCTTGGACTTGTTTATTTTCAAAATATTTACCATTATCAGTGATGATCTTATGGGGAACACTAAAATGATAGATGATTTGATGGTTGATGAAGTTGACTATCTTGTCAGCTTTAGTCAAGATGAGAGGAATAGCCTCCACCCACTTAGTGAAATACTTGATGGTGATGATGATGGAGAGGTGCCATTATGAATAATGAGGATTGATTTCCCCAATGAGATCTACTCCCCACTATGAAAAAGACCAAAATCCCTTGTATACTTAAAGCTGGTGGGTTGGTACATGATGTAAATTAACATGTTATTAACATTTAACACACTTCTTTACATAATCAAAATAGTCTTGGTTAAGGGTGGGCCAATAGTAGCTGAGGTAAAGGATATATTCGGTGATAGTAAGACCACTAATGTGTCCCCCCATAGATCCTATCATGAATTTATTTGATAGCATGGGAAGTTTCATGGCTACATAGATAATGGAAGAGGCTATCGAACCACATTTGTAAAGGATTCTCCTTAGTATGGTATAATGAGAGGTAATTTGAATAAAGGCTCTTTCAGCATTTTTAGATAGTTTAGGAGTAATTATTTCAAGCTTGATGTAGTAAAAGTTTTACTCATAATAAATTTCTAATGAAGATTCCTCCACATTAAAAATGATAGGGAAGTCAGATTAGATATAAGAGGGTGTGATAGAATGATGAATGGTGATAAACAGTTTAGAATAAAAAGGCATAGATGAGATCTGAGAAGTAAGGGAAGCCATTTTATCCCTAAAATTTTTGGTAAATCATGGAATAGATTGGATAAGGTAATGATCAAATGATGTTAAGAGTACATCTACTAGGCATTTATACTATTCCAAGACATTATTATTACATTGGTAGGATCCATTTATTTGGTTGACCACAAGTTAGGAATCACCAAAGATATTTATTATCTTATCTCCTAAGGCTATAGTGGTTTGGAGACTTATTACTATGGATTAATAATTGGCCATATTATTGGTAAACTCAAAATCAAGTTTGAAATAAAGAGGAATAGGTTTTACATTGAGAGGAATATGAATGAATTTTGCACCCCCACCACATTGGTATTTCAAGCCATCAAAAAACATGGTCATTTGGTAGGTGATGTCCTCTTGAGAAAGAGTTGTGATGGAATCATTATCAAACACAAGAAGAAGAGGTTGTTTTTCTAGTAAAGGAGATTTATCCAATTAATTAGCCAATTATTTTCCCTTTAATTAACTTCTATTAGAGGAACTCAACATCAAACTTAGCTAGGAGCATGAGCCACTTAGCCATATATTAGCTTTAATATTATTTATAATGGATGTACTTGAGTGGGTTGGTATTGGTGATGAAAAAGGTTTTGTTATTGAGGAGGTAATGATGAGGTTTGGAAACCATAAATACTAAGGTGAGCTAAATATTTTTAGTATGTGTGTATCGAGTCTCATACTCTACAAGTGTTTGACTTATATACTAGATAACTTTATCTTTGTTTTATTCATCATGGTGAGCGACCATCACCCATAATGAATGGTTAGTGGTGGAGATATAAAGGTAGAAGGGTTGGTCCTCTTTAGGAAGGATAAGAATAGGTGGAGAAAGAGGGTTTTTTATAAGTGAATCAAAGGCTTGTTGACAATCCTTAGTCCACTTAAAAGAAGTATCTTTCTTGAGAAGATGGTGAAAGGGTTGACATCTATCTAATAATTGAGAGATGAAATGATAGATGGATTGGAGCTTCCCTATAGGCTTCAAAGTTTTTTAAGGTGGGTTGGAAGTGACATGTCAAAAATTTCTCTAACTTTGGTAGGGTCTACTTTGATTCTTTGAAGAGAGATGATAAAGTAAAGAAGCTTTCTAGATATGACCAAAAAACACATTTCTTGGGGTTGAGTTAGACATGGAAATTGATTAGCCACACAAATATAATTTTGAGAACTTATAAATGATATTTATGATATTTTTATTTCCCAAATAAATCATCTACATAGTCCTCTATGATTGTTTGGATGAGATCATGGAACCTGTAGGTCATCACATGCTAGTAAGTTGCTTTAACATTCTTTAGACCAAATGGCATGACCCTATAGTAGAAGGTTCCCCATGGAGTAATGAATGAAGTTATATGCTTATCCTTAGGGGAAATAAATATCTTATTATATCTTTAGAAATAATCCATGAGATATAACATCTTATGGTCAGCTGTAAGATCAATGAGTTGGTTGATGCTAGGCAAAGGGGAGTCATCCTTTATACAAGCAAGGTTAAGGTCATGAAATTAAAAATAGAGGTGAAGTACACCTATGGGTTTGGTGATGGGAATCATATTATAAACCCATTGGGGATAGTCAATGGGTTAGATGAAGTTAATATAAAAGAGGTGATAAAGCTATTCTTTAACTAGAAGGGTGATACGAGGGTGCATCCTATAAAGATTTTGCCTAACAATCTTAGTATTGGGGTGGATGAAAATGTTATGGAGAGATATGTAAGGGAAAATTATAGGAATATCCTAATAGGACTAAGAAAATTATATGGTTTTGTCATGAAGGAAGGAGGGATAATCTTATTGCTCTAAGGAATCTAAGGATTGACCAATTTTTACAATGTGAGGGTTATCCTGAGTACCCAAGTTGATGTCAATAGTAGATTTGTTCAACATGGTTTGGTTTTCAAGAGGAAGGTATTTATGGATATAATAATCCCCCATACTAACATAACTAAGAATAGAATCATCATCTTGACATTGGATGATGTAAATGGTAGGATAATCATTTCCTATCATTTTAGGATGAATCAAAGGAAAGGTTTTAGTTTAGCCACCCTTTTTATAGGTTAGGGGGACCAAAATAATAGTATTGAATAAAAAAAGTTATAAGGGATGGTTTTAAAATCCTTAAACTTAAAAAAAATGGTTTGGTGAGGATGGAATGTCCTCCTCGATGGTGGTGATGGGTTTGGGTGAATCAATGGTTCATCTGGTGGGATGAACCCAAGGCCAATTAGCTCATGAGTTTTTTGGGTTTTTATCAAAGGTAATGAATGGGGTCCATGTTTATAACATCTGAGGCTAAATACCTTCTAAGAAACCTATAATGGTATAATTTGGGAAATTTTGGTTTGTCCAAATAGGAAAAATTAGAGGTAAATGGTCGAGTAGAAAAGGTGGTGGAAGAAGCAAGAAGTAAATGATCAAGTCCCCCATAGATGAAATTGGTTTGGTGGTTAATAATACCAAAATTAATAATGGTTTTGATATTGGGATTTTAATTAGGACTATGGTCTAGGTTAACATACTCATGAGGAGCAAAGAAGGCATCCAAGGAAAAACTACAATATTTTCCTAGTGAGAGATGTTGAAACATAAGTTCCAAGGTGTCCTTTGTGAGGATCTGAGAAGAAGGGATATATGAGATAATTGAAGCTTTATCAATGATAAGGGTGGATTTGTTTTTGATTAGTTATGATTTGGGTGAGTGAGGAAGAAGAACATCATTAGGTTGATATGTCATGATGTAATATGGGAAAGGACTAGGGTCATCTTGTATGGTAATGACTTGACCTTCATGTTCAAAATTGACACATTAATGCAAGGTAGATGGGACATAACTCATGAAGTGAATCTATTAGCATCTAAGTAATACATTGTATTTGAACTTACCTTCTATAATTTAGAAGAGTTTTGGAAGTGTGTGAGGTCCCAAGTGGATGTGATGGGCACTTGTTCCCAAGGTTGTGGCCATAGTATCATTAAAGGAATGGAGGATCATTGTGGTTTTTGAAATGATATTCTTTGGTAGCTAAAGTTAGTCATAAGAATGAGAAGAGATGATATTAATACTAGCCCCTCCATCAATCATCACCCTTTTGATGTAGGTTTGATTGATGTATGCAATAATAAAGAGGCGGAATTGAGATCTTTAGGATGAATGGAGGGTTTTTTTGAATCCTTAAAGGTGACAAGGGTGAAAATTCAAAGAGCTCTAAAAAATGTTGAAAGAGGTTGAGGGTCTTCAAGTTGGACCTATATGGATTGTAGGGATTCTACCAGTGTTTAGTGGTGATAAGGTGAGGTGTTGATCATTTTGTATAGGCTCATATTCATAGGTGTCTGGTGAAGTTGTTTCAAAACTACTCATTGGATAGATTTAAAAGGGTTGGAGGGAGAGGCACCCAAAATGGATATTTTTAGATTTGGTGAAGGTGAAGGTGAAAGTGTTTGAATCCAATTATAAGGTTGAGGGGTGGAAGGATATGTCCATGGAATGGATACTTTGGCCTTTCCCTTATCCTTTTTCTAGGATTGAGATCAAGTGACCATTTGGATAGTGTGGATGAGGGTAAGTGTTGGGATAGAAGGTTGATTTTGTTCCTCCTCACTCTTGGATGATATTATGAGAGTGGGTAATTGATGGATAGGTGTTTTTGGTGGTTGGGTTTATAATGGTCTTGAGATAGGTTCATCTAATAATAGATCATCTTCATCCCATAAGTTATGGACAAATGCTTGGAGAGATTTATAGTTCTCTATGTCATGTCCAGGTGTCCTATGGTATGAATATATTAAACTATCATTGAACCAAGATGGTTTGGGACTTGAAGGGTTAAAGGGTTTGATACATGATAGGTTTAAGGAATAAATTTGTAACAACCTTTGTAAAATGGTCTAATAAGATTTGATTAAAGGTGTTAAGGTTAATAAGATTTTGGTTTTTAGGGTGGGGGCCTTCTTAGAGGTAGGCTTTACCATGGAAGTTATAGGTGGTAGAATGGTTTTGTTAGGTAGGTTTTATTAGGGTTATTTGGTGTTGGATGGCTTTGAGGTGGAATTTTTAAAGGTGAAATATTTGTAGGTAGGTGATTAGGATGATGAATATTTAGAGATAGGTAGATAGTTTGGTTAGAAATGATGGGGATTTTGTTGATTTGGAGGGGGTAGGTAAAGGTAGGATAAAAGGAGGAAGTTTAGTCTGGGTAGTTTTATGAGGGTTGGCCTTATTGATAGAAGTATGAGCTCTTAGGATGGAATAAGGATGGGGTCACAAGATAATAGGTAAGAGGGAAGGGGGTGGCATGGTTTTAGTTTTAGGTGGAAGTTTGGGCGGGTCCATCTTCTTGGTTGGTTTGGTTAATGTTTCATTTGGTAGACTAGATGGGGTTAAGTCCAACTTCAAAGATGAATGGATGAGGCTATGATTAGGGAGTACCCCTAGGTTCTTGATAAGTTTTATTAGAGAGGTGTAAGGTGATTTGATAATTTTTGATGGAGATGGTTTAGATGGGTCTTCAATGATTTTGGAGGGAAAGGTGTTTGAAAGAGGGATTGAGGTGATGATATATTTAAGGGTGGATGAAATTGAGATCAAAGGTTCATGACTGTTTTTATGGGGGAGACAAAGATAGTGCCAAAAGGTGAATTGATCCAAATCAGGTTGAGAGGAGAATTATAGGTTTTGGACCAGTCTAAAGAAGGGTTTGTAAAAAGAGTTGGTTCTTTTTATAACATATATTTTTACCCTTGTGGGATATTTTTTCTGACTCTCTCACTCCTAGCTACAATATTGGAACAACCTCAGGCTATGGGTATCCTATAGTGAGGTTGAACCTCTTGAATTTTTAATGAGGCTATCTCCTCAGATGCTTCACTTTGGATTATTTCCCACACTAGAATCTACTACTAACTAAAGAAAAGAGAGAGAAAGATAACATGAAAGGGAAACCTAAGATAAGGATGGTGATGCACCAAAATATGAAATGATCCACTTTTAGGATGGAAACCTTAACAACTACCAATGAACCTAACCAAGAGATAGACTATTATGATCTTATCTCAAGGCCATAAGCATAAGTATTTACATGGAGGTTGAAGGGGAACCCTTCAGTTTGAAAGATAGGAAGAAATAGGTCTACATGAGACACTATAAAATTGTGATTCTTTAAGAAGGCACCAATGTCTAACACTTCACACAACCTACAAGGGACCAAAATAATTGAATAAAGGTGCATGGGGGATTCATAAATGATGAAAAGAGACATACATTCTACAAGTTAAAACATGAATAATTCACACTTCACTCCAAACTAGAGTTAGAGAGTTTATCTTATTGCTTCAAAAGAGTGTTTATAAGACAATTTTGATAGAGTAACTCTATCACCAATTGAGGGATCCATTTTAAGGCTCAAAAGCCTCTATATATAGTAGAAAGGGATGAGATAAGAGGGGGATTGCATGAATAGATGTAGAGTGGGGGTCATAAATGGATATAACCACCACTATTGCCCTTGAGCTCTTTTACATTCAAAGCATGTAACTTCCTTGACCATGAGATAAACTATCCAAGATCACCACAAACCTCCTTGAGCCTCTCATGCATTCAAGTCTCCCTTTTTGGAGCTAAGAGAGCCATGTAAAAGATATTTGCATGTATCCACCAAGTGTGAATTATTTTATCTTTGCATTAAAAACTTATAGTTATCCTTCACTCTACATGCCTTATGTGTATAAATAAAAAATATCCATATCTTTGAATCTATACCAAGTCATGTTGCTTCTAAATTGAGTGGCTATTTGTTGGAGATGATGGTTATGTCGAAGGATGATGGCCTATCCATTAATTACATATACTAGTTGCTACTTTGAAACCTAGACTAGATCTTTCCTATAGATGGAAAACTAATATAAGGACATTGGTTTTCCTATATCCATTTATGTCAATGTACATCTATAGGTTGTGTAGTTTATTTTGATCTTTATTAGGTCTAAAAGGCCTATTTTTCCCTTTATAGATCCTAACCCTTTTCATGCATCTGGTCTAATTTATGTCTGCTTGAGCTCCTTGACTATTTAACTTGCTTTGCTCTAATCATGAGATCTTGACAAGTGTCAAGCTCATGACAATCTTGATTAATCCTTTGAAAACTTGACCAGATTCAAACAACTACTTGTAAGGGCTCAAACTTGACATTTATAGGCTTGTCATTAGATATTTGAATCCCAATGGCTATTTTTTGAGGCTGAAGTTGATGTCTACATAATTTTCATCAATTCCTTTAGGCTCTTTCTTCAGGATATTCCTTCAAACTATTTTCCTAAATAATTCATTCAGACCTTTTGGCCTTCAATAATTTTCATGGATAAAATGTTTGAAGGAAATCATGTCTTTGAGAGCTCTTTTTTGGGCCACTTCCCAAAAAAATAATCCTTCAACTTTCTTGAAATTCCCTTCAACCTTTTAAAAATGGATCATTTCCTTGGAATTTTTGCTAAGTGCTGTATTTTCCTTGATAAGTGCCCTTCCTGAAAGAAAAATACCCTTTGACATTTTTGAAAAGTACCTTTCCAAAATGAAAGTATCTCTTGGTATTCTTGAAAAATCCCCTTGAAACATTTATAATGTCATTCAAAACTTTAAAAGGTCCCTTTTTGATTTAAAAAAGTGTACTTTAGCATTTGGGAAATGGTCCCTCAGGTTTTTTCATTTTGGTACTTCTTCCCAAAGGAATTTCTTTCGAAGGAATTCCTTCAAAAAAAAATCCTTAGGATTTTTTGTAAAATACCCTTTGGATTTTTGATTTAGCCTTATTATTTTAGGATTTGTTTTTGTCCTTTCCCTTTGTAACTTCCTTTTAGAACTTGGAAATGGGTCATCTGCTTAAGAAAAACCCTTCGGCTTTTCTATTTTGGACCATTAAAACTTTGTACTAGACCATTTCCCAGAGAAATAAATCCTTCAAAAAAAATGAACTGGGCCATTGCCCCAAGAAAAATACCCTTTAGAGTTTTGAAAAGAACCTTTTTATCTTTGGAAATGACCTTAAAAAAAATTAAAGTGGCCTTTGACTTTGAAAAAGTGACCTTTAGAATTATTAAAAATGGCCTTTTCAAGAGCAAAGTACCCTTCATCTTTTTGAAAAAAACCTTTTCCCGAAGAAAATATATCTTTAAAAAAAAAATTTGGTGCCACATGACTTATTCTTGATAACGTAAAACTTTTTACCATCTTTGTGATCAAATTTAACTTTGAGATTGTGATCAAGAAGTTAATTGATAGACAACAAATTCTTAGTGAGTCTTGATACATATAAGACATATGTATCAAGACTCCAAAATTATTGAAAATGGCCTTTTCAAGAGCAAATTACCCTTCATATTTTTGAGAAAAACCTTTTCCCCAAGAAAATCTATCCTTAAAAAAAATTTGTGCCCTTCAGAATGATTGAAAATGACATTTTCAAGAGCAAAGTACCCTTCATCTTTTTGTAAAAACCCTTTTCACTGAGAAAATAAAAATGTCCTTCAGAATTATTGAAAATGGCCTTTTCAAGAGCAAAGTACCCTTCATCTTTTTGAAAAAAAACCTTTTCCCCATGAAAATATATCTTTAAAAAAATAATTGTGCCATTTATTTCAAGGAATTGAAAAGTACCTTTCAAAAATTGTTTCAAAAAAAATGTCTAAAACAATTTCTTGATTTTGAACAAAAAATCTAAGGCAAAAAAAATCCTGAAGAAAGAACACAAAAAAAAAATATTCCTTTAGGAGAATTCTGCAGATATTTTTTATGAAAGGGAAATGAAACTTACTTTAAAATTAGGCCTAAAATAATTTACATTTCACTTAGTCTTCATACAAAGTCTGAAAGAATGAAAAAGTAAAGACTTATCCAAATAAGATAATTTGCACTTAGCCTTTTTAGTCTATGGGATATTCTAGGTTTGGGCTTGAATTGCTGTTTGATCTTGTTAAGGCTAAAAACCATTAATACTTACTTAGATCTTTCATCTTTTCCATGTTGAGCCTACTTCAAATCTTTAGTATGTGAGCCAAAAATGGCCAATATTTTTGGTGACTCGTAGGGAAGCATGCCTACTATGCTTGAGAAACTAGCTCATTTGCCTCATCATATCCATTAGGCATGGAGTCACTACTTTTTTGATGAGGCTGACCCTATCTAGGAACTCCCCTTGAAGCAATAAGGACAACAAGAACAATATAAACACTGTGCCTAAGGCACTTAGGGAAAATAAATGCACAACCAAAAAATATGTACACAAGGCACTTAGAAGAAAACATGAAAAAAACTATGCAAAAAGTACAAAATATACAATCGATGCAAACTATTATAATATCAAGGATTTATATGGATCCCATTGACTAGGATGATTAGTACCTCTCCATCTAGTTGGGCTAGCTACAAAGCATTATGTTGTTTCAATCTATTGATCAAATAAGGACCACTCCACAAGCTATCAAATTTGGTATGGTTACCTGTCTTAGCCTTATTTGAATCCCACTTGAATAATAAATCCCCTTCCTTGAAGTCCCTTTGTAGGTCTCTCTTGTCAAAGGATTTTTTAACTTGAGCTTGATTTGATTCTAGTGTTTTCATTGCATTTTTTCTCATTTCTTCAAGCTCTATGAGTTTTTCTAGTCTCACATGCATGGGCTCATCTTCCATCGCCTCCAACTAATGGGCTATTTCTAATGAAGGTATCTCAAGATAAATGGGAAACTTGGCCTCTCTTCCATAGACTAAGACATATGGAGGATTGCTAATAATAGCTTTAGGAGTCATCCTGTCATCCCACAAGGCTATATTTAGTTTAGTGCGCCATGTCCTCTGATTCTCTTCTATAGTTCTCTTGATGATTCTTAGAAAAATTTCATTTGTGGACTTAGCCAGTCCATTTCCTTAAGGATAATAGTTGTAAGAGGTGTTGAGTGAGATACCCATCTTAAGATCCCATTCACTTATTTTTATACTAAGGAATATTAATGCATTATCATAAATGATAGTGGATGAAACACTAAACCCAGTCATAATGTTGTCATAGAAGTATAAGACTGCACCTTCATTAGCTTCTTTCAATGCAATGGATTCCACCCACCTAGTGAAGTACCTAGTTGTAGTAAGCACCCATCTATGCCCTACACTTGATGAAGGGTTGATAATTCCTATGAAATCTAGACCCCATTACATGAAGGGTTGCTTTACCTGAATTGGGTTGAGAGGAAGGGCTACCAATCTTTGATTAGACATAAAGAAATCACAATTTTGACACTTTCTTACCCATGAATATGCATCCTTGAAAATGTTGGGCTAATAATAACTATCTCTCATTAATTTTACCATTATAGTCTTTGGAGCAAAGTGGCCTCCTATAGGCCCATCATGGAATTGATCCAAGAGCCTTGTCACTTGGTCATCATCTATGCACCTTAAGAGCACTCCATTGAGGTCCTTTATAAATAAACCCCCATAAACCAATATATAAGGTATATATTAAAGTCTAAAATACCTTTTCTTTACCCTATCCATACTTTGTGGGCACTCACATGTTATCAAGAAATGTGTCATATCTTGGAGCCAACTAGTGTGTGATGGAGGTGCATTTGTCTATGAGTTATCTTGTGTTACCAAGATAACCTCTTTGTCTTCATGAAATTCATCAACCATATGCTCACATAAGCCTTTGCCTCTCACTAGCTTAGTGGCCTTGATCTCCATGTCATACTCCATGACATCCAACTAGCTCTCTTTTCATTCAAGTATTTGTTAAGAAGGAAGTCTCTCACTCCAGGATGAGACATCATAAGATAGTTTTTTCTATTGGAGAGCATTGGCCTAAAATATTTAAGGCTTCTTACCACTACAAAGACTTGTTTTTCTATGAAATTATATCTCACCTCATACCCCTCAAGCCCCTTACTAAAAAATTCTATTAGCTTCTCAAGTCCTTCACCATTCTTTTGCATTAACATGGTTGATGTATTGTCAATATTTGAAAAGGCATGCAATATGAGATCTCTTGAGAAATCATAATTCATGAGTGTGGGTGCTTGGAAAATGGCTTTCTTGATAGCCTCAAATTCTAATTTACATTAATTTTAACAAGTGAACACTTGGCTCTTCTTCATCATGGAAGTGATGGGCTTGACCAAGTTTGCAAAACTAGGTATAAACCTTCTTATAAAGTTTATTTTCCCAAGGAAAATTTAGAGTCCCTTGTTATGCTTAGATAAGGATAAGGCAAAGATGGCACTTATTCTATTAGAAGCAATAGCTAATCCATATTTTGAGATGATGTAACCCAACAACTTACCTTCATGCACAGCAAACACACACTTCTTGGGATTCAAAGAGATCCCATATTCCTTGCATCTTTTAAATATCAATGTCAGGTGGTCCATGTGTTCATTGGCATCCTTAGAGAAAACTATAATGTCATCCAAGTAGACAAGCACCATTTAATTTAGTAATCCTCTTGGAAGGCTATGTCTATTTCACTTTGAAAAGTGGCTCCAACATTTGATAGTCCAAAATCAATCTTATGATAAGCATATGTACCCCACTTTGTGGTGAAGGCAGTCTTGTATTGATCTTCTTCTCTTACCAGTACGTGGTTGTACTCCAAGTAACCATTTGAAGGATTTGCTTCATGGATGGTAAGGGGTATTTATCTTTCAAAGAGACCCTATTCAAGTCTCTAAAATGAACACACAATTAGATCTCACCATTCTTCTTCCTAACATGTACTAGGTTGGATATCTATGAGGAGTGTTTGATGTGAAAGATGATATTGGATTCAATCAATTTGGTCAATTCTTTCCTCATTAGCTCTTCAGTTTTTGGATTGATAGGCCTTTACTTTTGCATCACAAGATTAACATTGGCCTCCAATTCTATAATATGTTAGGATAGCTTAGGATCAAATCCTCTTAGATCATTATATTCCTAGGAAAACATGTTTGAATATTCCTTACAAATCTCAATAAAATAATGTCTATCTACCTCATTGCTTACCTTTCCAAGCTTGAGGATCTTATCCTTAAAAATAAAGACTCTTTCATAGTTTTCCTCATAAGTTAACATCACTACCTTATCTTTCCTCATATGGTCTCCCTCATGGAAAAGACCTTTAAGGGTGACCAGCCCTTTAGGAATTTTATTAGACCTCAGTTGAATAATTTTATCCTCATACTAATGTTGAAATTTACCTTGGTTTAATAAGGAAAACTCTGCTTCCTACTACAATAAATAAATAATTTGCTTATCACTATCAAAGACCTACCAATGAGCCTCATTATCTGGCATTAATGGTCCTCACTACTAATTTAACATGTGGTTATACTTTGGGATTCTTCAAATCATTTGGGATATAAAAATTTTCTCCTATAGCTACCAACCTATCAGCATGTTGATTCTAGTTCCTTGGCACATCTTGAATGTTAAAGGCTTGAAAATATTCAATTAGGTCCCACACTTTATTTTTATAAGACCTCATCAAATGATTATTCATAATGTTTAGGCCCCTAACTTGGTTCACTATAAAATCATTGTCCCCATATACTTATAACTACTTAATTCCCCTCTTACTAGCCCATTGAAGGCCATTAATAAAACCCTCATACTTAGTTGCATTATAAGATCAATTGAATTAGAACCTATAAGAATAAAAGTACTTATCATTTGAAGGGGAAACTAAAATTTACCCTAAACCTACTCCATTTTTTCTCCTTGAACCATCAAAGAATAACTTCCACTTACCATTAAGGTCTTCTTTAGGTCCATGAGGGAGGGCATGAGTTGATTTTATTCATGTAACAAATAGACACTCATGTTTCTTTCTTAAACACTTTCCAAAGGGTTGAGAAATTGATTATCCCCTATAGCTCATCCAAGAATAAGTCTATAATCTCCTCAAGATAAGTATTCAGTTCTTGACCAATTATAAATTCATCCTCATCAATGATAGTACAATTGAGTTTTATGCTATCTAGTTCATGGGACTCAATGTGAAATTGTGCCATGGGTTCAGACTTGATTGATACCTTAGTCCTATACCTTGTTTTGAATTCCATGTATGATCAATCTATTGTGAGATAACCTCCCATCTTTGTTGTGAATTCTCTAGAAAGGCATAACACAAAGTAGGGAGTTACATCAAGTATTAACACATCTTAAACCACCAAGACACTAAGACAAGCATGTAGGGTTAGACTCAAATCCTTGATGATACCAGATGTCTTTGTGGAAGAAATGTCAAGCTATAGAAATTCCTTAGTATGTGGCTCATATTTGAGGTTCAACTGATTAGTTATAGACATTGGCATTACTAAAGTGCTATTTCCACTATCTACCAAGTAATTATGCACCAAGGAATAACCAATGATCAATGAAATATAGAATGGAGGAGGTTTGACCACCTTACTTGATCCTTCTCCCATAGGACCTTAGGTTGTATTAGTGAGGACCTTAGTTTCTTTTCTTGTGGTTGTTGTAACACCTATCTTAGACAAACATTACTGAAGGATATCCACTTGACTAGGCATTGAAATAATATCCCACATTGGTACACTCACACTAGATTTCTTCATTTGCTCAACAATGTTGATTGGTAGACCACAAACCTTCACATGTTCTTTGGGAGCCACTACTATTTTTTATTGAATTTTCAATTTTTGTGGATGAAAACCTTTCTCCTGATTCTAATTTTTAGGAGGTTTTGGGACCTTTGGAGTAGTAGTAGGTTCACTTGGATTTGATAGTAATGGAGTAATAATAGGATGATCTTTGACTACCTCTTGATTACCATCCATATTCGTTATTTTTAACCTTGTATTATCTACCACTAGAATGTATGCTTGGATACAATTAGCCTACTAATTGAGTGCATAACACTCTTCTTGTTCATTGATGACCATTGTCGCATCTAGTTAGTTTGGTACCTAATAAGATATTTGATCTTATGGTTACTATCCTAATTTTTTCATCATGGGAGAATTCTATGTTTTGAGCCATTAAGGCTTGATTGTATCCATAAATAATAGCTTACTACCATTAGTCATTGAATTCTTAGTAAAAACCATTAGTTAGGAAAATGGATTGCCCAAAAGATAGATCCCAAGGTATGGCCCCTTCATCCTCTTGATCCATATTATTTTGAATAAGAATCAAAGTATTAGAGGTGATTGAAACATTTGGATTATAGTTATTTTATCTAGCATAGCTAGTTGTCCCTTATCCTTGATTTTGTCCTTGGAAATTTCCTTTGTAGGGTGGCCTATTTTCTTGATAATATTGTTATTGAGGCCAATATGGAGCTTTGTAAGGCTTATTTAATTGAGATTGATTCCTATTTACATTTACTACATCATTTTCCAAAGATTGGAGCATGCTCTTAAGTTTTAGGTAGTTATTTTGCTCTTGGGAATCACTTGATCTACTAGTAGAAGCCTTTTCTTGCTTAGGTAAAGGTATAATAATAATTATTGGAGTTGGAAGAATAACATAAAGTGGGGGAATAACCATAGGGGGTGGTCTGATTTTAGGGAAAAGAGGAATTGGGGGTCTAGGCATAAGCTTGCTAGCTTCTACTAGACTATTCTTTGCTTTAATTGCCGCCTCATAGGCATTTGGTAGTGTGTTTCCTTCCATAGAATAAATCATTATAGAAACATCAATATTAAGATATTTTAGATATTAAATGAAATCATAGTTAGAGTAGGCCTAACATAGACTATAATTTTCTCCCATGTCTTTTGAAACATGGTATTGAAATCCTACATAATCTCATGAGGAGCCCTCTTGATTGATGCTAGTTATTCATCAAGTGATAAGTGGTCACTCTTGTCTTAAAATATCTTACACAATACATTACCTAATTTATCCTATGATGTGATTGAGTTAGCAGTAAGGATTCTATACCAGTCAAGGGATTTACCGTTGAAAGATATGGATAATAGCCTGATAGCTACATTTTCCTCACTGATGTTATGAATATTGCAAAAGATAGTTATATCCCTAAGGTGCTTAGAAGGGGTTGTATATTAGTCTCCCATGAAATAAGGAACACTTTTAAGGTCTACCACTAGAATAGGATCATACTAATATAGGTCGAAAGGACTCTGACCATTAAAATCCATAAAAATTAAAGCTTTAGGGGCTGCCATGGCAATGAAAGGACCCAACAAAGATCTTCTTACAGAGGTAGATTTTTAAAATGGTTTAGGAGGAAAGTTTACCATGTATGGGTGAGTGTTAGAAAATCTTAGCCTTCTTGTTGATTTAAAATGTAATTCAACAAATTCAAAAGGAATACCTCTAAAAGCTGATCTTGTAGTCACTTTACATATGAAAGATAGTTAATATTCTACCACTAGTTTACTAAGGGTTTTTTGGAGTTGCTAGATACTGAAAGATGAAAGCTATAACCATTGTCAATTGATCAAACCAACATCAAAATTAACTAATATTATTTGAAATAAGTCCCATCAAGTATGCCAAAAACTATTGTAGCATAGAGTTGTACCCTTATGGGAGAGATTTTTAGGCTCTCTCACTCCTAGCTACAATATTGGAACAACCTCAAGATGTGGGTATCCTATAGTGAGGTTGAACCTCTAGGCTTTTTAATGAGGCTAACTCCTTAGATGATTCACTTTGGCTTATTTCCCACACTAAAATCTACTACTGACTAATAAAAAGGGAGAGAAAGATAACATGAAAGGGAAACCTAAGCTAAGGATGGTGATGCACCAAAATATGAAATGATCCACTTTCAGGATGGAAACCTTAACAACTACTAATGAACCTAACCAAGACATAGACTATTATGATCTTATCTTAAGGCCATAAGCATAAGTATTTGCATGGATGTCAAAGGGGAACCCTTCATTTTGAAAGATAGGAAGAAATAGGTCTACATGAGGCACTATAAACTTGTGATGCTTCAAGAAGGCACCAATGTCTAACACATCACACAACTTGTAAGGGATAAAAATAATTAAAGAAAGGTGCATGGGGGATTCATAGATGATGAAAAGAGACATAAATTTTACAATGTAAAATCCCAATAGTGTACACTTTATTCAGTTTTTTTGAAATTCCCCTCGGCCTTTTAAAAATGGACCGTTTCCTTAGAATTTTTGCTAAGTGCTCTATTTTCCTCAAGAAGTGCCCTTCCTGAAATAAAAATACCCTTCAATTTTTTTTTTAAATTAACTTCTTAAAAATAAAGAATCTCTCAGTATTCTTGAAAAATCCCCTCAAAATTTTGAGAATGCCCTTCAAAACTTTAAAAGGTCCCTTTTTGCTAAGAAAAGTGCCCTTTGGAATTTGGGAAATGGTCCCCTAGGTTTTTTCATTTCGGTACTTCTTCTCAAAGGAATTTCTTTTGAAGTAATTCCTTTAAAAAAATTTCCTTCAGATTTTTGATTTAGCCTTATTCTTTCAAGACCTGTTTATGTCCTTTCCCTTTGGGAATGCCTTTCAAAACTTGGAAATGGGCCATCTACTTGAGAAAAACCCTTTGGATTTTCTATTTTAGATCATTGAAACTTTGCAATGGACCATTTCCCTGAGAAACAAATATTAAAAAAAAAATGAACTAGGCCATTCCCTTGAGAAAAATACCCTTTGGAGTTTTGAAAAGAACCTTTTTGCCTTTTGAAATGCCCATAAAAAAAATTCAAGTGGCTTTTGTCTTTGGAAAATTTCCCTTTAGAATTATTGAAAATTTCCTTTCCAAAAGGAAAGTACCCTTCAACTTTTTGAAAAGAAAATTTTCCCTGAGAAAATATATCTTTCAAAATTTTGTAAATTCCATTTCCTTCAGGGAACTAAAAAGTGCCTTTTGGTAGATTTTTTTAACAAAATGTCTGAAATAATTTCTTGATATTTGAACCAAAAAAGAGAGGCAAAAAAAATCTTGAAGAAAGAACACTTAGCTAAACAAGAAATATTCCTTCAAAAAAATTATGCAAACAATTTTCCAAAAAGGAAAATGAAACTTGGCTAAAAATTAGGCTTGAAATAATTTCCCTTTCACTTAGTCTCCATACAAAGTTTGAAACAATGAACAAGTAAAGACTTAACCGAATAAGAGATTTTACACTTAGCCTTTTTAGTCTGTAGGATCTTCTAGGTTTGGGCTTAAACTACTGCTTGATCTTGTGAAGGCTCAAAACCATGAAGACTTACTCAGATCTTTCATATTTTCCAATTTGAGACTACTTCAAAGCTTTAGTATGTAGGTGAAAAATGGCCAACAGTTCTTTGGGCATCAGATTCAAAGATTAGGCCCATAGGTTCAAATAAGGGAATGGTTTATTTACCCTTGTCCTTGATGAAAGGTTATAAGATTTGGGAGGGTGTTTCCTCTATAAATGGAGTAGGTAGGGTGATATATCCTTGTGGAATGGTTTTCAAAGGGAGGATGGGTGATTCCATGATAAGGAAGGAAGATGTGATGGCAATGGTTACCTCCTTTGGTATTTCTATAAAAGGAGAGGTGGTTTCATCCTCTGTTTGGGTGTCTAAAGGAATAGAGGTGATTTTTTCCTTTATTTGGGTGTCTAAATGAATTTAGGGTGATTCTAACACTTCAATAGGTGGAGTGGAGAAAGAGGTAGTTGAGGCAATAGTTTATTTAATGATAAGTTCACTAATAATTACATCAACTCTATGCACCTCATGAGTGTGAGATGATTTTGATTTGTTATCATCATGTTTGGTGGAAGAGGCATGATTGGGAAAAGGTTATCAAAATATGTCAAATGACTAATTTAGGGGTGCATTGGTATTGTCCAATGCAAATTCCCTTTTATCAATAAATATTTGGATAATAGTTTTGAAGGTGTTACACCTACTAACAACATGTCCAATGACCTAATGGAAAGCACATAGATCATTCTCATTGTATTAATAGGGCATAGGGAAAGAAGCATCAAATTTTTAAGGAGGTTTTATGGGGGGAAAGTTGTATGAAGTTGGATTTGAAACACTTGTCCAAAACTGAAGTATATGACTCCCCTAGTAGATTGTGTTATTTTGGGGTAGCCTAGTTTTGATTTTAGGTTTTTTGATTGGAGGAGTTAGAGGAGCTAGTTTTGATAATTGGAGGTAGATTAGTTTTAAAAACAACCATGTTTGCATCTATGTTTGGTTTGGTATTGGGTTACTTATATTGATTGGTGGTTTTGGATGGGGAAGGATCATTAAATTTAGAAGGTAGAATTTTTATTTCTTAGTTTCAACTTCCCTTCATTGATGGATCTAATTTCTAATTTGAGTGGCATGGTAAAATTCTTGTCAAAAGTTATAAAGGTTTGAACCTATATATTAGGGGTAATATGTTTAGCACAAGCATAATATATAATTTTAACCAACTCAGATTAGGGCAAAGAGAAAGAGAGCTGGTTGATAAGACCTCTCTATTGAGCTAAAAAATTGGTAATTGATTCATCATCAAATTACTTGATAGAGTAGAGGTCGGTGATGGATACATTATTAGATATATTAATAAAAAAGTTGTCTAAAAAGGTTTGGGTGAATTGGGAAAAGGAAAAGATGGAATGCGTAGTGATAGCACTATACCAATCTAATTATATTCTAGATAAAGACATAAGAAAGGTGTGAAGGATAAGATCATCATCGTAGGCAATTATGTAGCAAGAATGATAAAATGTTCTTAGGTGTTTTTAGGGCTCTTCCTTGCTTTAGGATTTATAAATTTGGGTAATTATAATTAAGGGGGGAAAGGTTGGATAGGTATAGATGGGTGAATAGGTTCATTACATATTTGGTCATAAGATAAGAGGTTGTGAGCCCCAAAGATAGATGACTCTAGGTTCGTCATTTTGTCCATCAACATTTTTATCAAATATGTTTGGGGTTAGGGAATTCCATAATTATGTGGTAAGTTTTACTAAGGTTGGGTGGATGTAATATATGGATAACTAGTATATGGTTGAGAAGATGCCACATGTTAGTATGTGGTCATTGAGGGTTGGGATGATGCCACATAAGGGTTAATGGGTACAAGAGGTTGGGTAGAAGATGGAACTATGTATCCTTATAGATTAAGAACATAACATGGGAAGGGTGTCATAGGTATTTGTTGAGGAGTTGATGTAGGTTGGTTTAGAGGTATTATTGAATTGGTAGATTGGGGAATTGATATGGATTGGGTTGGAGGTATTAATGGGTTAATTGGTTGGGGGTGAGAGGTGACTGTTGTACTGATAGGTGGAAGGGTAGAAAGTATATAAGGCACCACACTTTTAAGGAGGGTGGAAATTGGTGGGTTGGTAGTGATAAGGGGAATAGTGGAAATATGGGTATAATGTATCCCCATGGTAGATGGACTATGGGTAATAAGAGGTGAAGTTGTCCCTATGTTGGAGGAATTGTTGGTTGGTATAAGGGGTGTTTGGTTATTGGTTGGGTTATTTGATTGAGTTTGGGTGAAGGTAGTAGATGGATTAGTGGTGGAGAAATATGTTTGAGTAATCGTAGGCTAGGTAGAGGTAGTGGCAACCATAATATGGGGAGACATCCCATAAGGTGGATCACTAGGAGGAACCGAAGTAGGGGCATGGTAAGATAGGGTGTTGAGGTAATGTTGGAGGGCTATGGGAATGTTATCAAGGAAAGTGGAAAAATCCATATCAACTTGTATAACTATATGAGGCATGGTAGGGGGTAAATATCAAAGAGGACAAAGGGCCTAATGTTGATTCCACAACATTCAAAAGACTAATTGGTAGTTTGATGTATCTTACAGCTACAAGACCAAATATCATGTATAGGGTCAACTTAATCTTAATATTCATGGAGTCACCAAAAGACTCACATTGGAAAATTAGAAAGAGGATATTGATGGGAAGAACCCTCAACATCCTAGGTATACTCCATTAAAGAAAAATAAGAGAAAGGTGGCTCCTAGTTGGTTTGGTTCCTCAACTGATTTTTAGTAAAAACCATATGAGGAATATAAAAGAATAAAGGAAAGATCATGACTCAAACACAAAGCAAATAAAATAAAAGTATCTCAAGGAAAAAAAACATACACTAAAGTGTGTTTAAAATCTTAGGGTACCTTTTATCTCACTTTTATCTTATGCTTTAGTTAGAAATTGTGAAGAAGAAATTGGTTTATATGTACTAAAAAATAAGTCTATGGTTAGTTTTAGGTGTTTAAGGCTCTCAAAAGGAAATGTGTTGGAAATCAATACATGGCTTAGTATTGGGCCTACTACCTCACTTCACACATCATAGTGATAAGGGTGTTAGGTGTGTAGCTAGTATATATCAATTTATAGAATTTAGAGACAAACAAAGAGTTGAGTTTTGATTTTTATTCTGGGTAATGACTTCTAGTAAGATATCCAAAGGGTGAAGGTGATATACTAGGAGATGAAACCTTATTTGGACCTTATGTCAATTTTTATGATGTTTTGATTTATTTAAGTGGTTTTTATGGTGTATGATAAAGAAGTGAAGTTACAATTGAATTACTTTGCCTTTAATTTTAACTATGTAAGATAAGCATGCAAGCAATCAATGTATGTAAGGTTTATTTTATAACTAGAATAAATTTTGATTTATTTATATGATCATAAAATAAGGGAAAAAATGGCACCTAAATTTTAATAGGTCTCACTAAGCATGTTATAATGCTTCTCTTAATTTTATCTTGTTTTTTAATTAAGGGAAGAAGTAAAAAACTAATTATGGGTATGGTATAAGAACTTATTTATTTATGCACACGTGATCTAGACAATTTTGAATAACTCTTCTTTATCTTGGGAAGAATGACCTATAGATATGAAATATACTAAAACAAAGGGGTTTTTAGATGGATAGTAGGGTGGATTGATTAGTGTGAACTAGATCCAAGAAGCATGAGCTTAATAGGAGGCTATCAATCCACACTCTTAAAATAGTTAAGTTAAAGGAAATAAAAATGAAATACTTGCATTAAATGACGAAAAGGACTAAAAGAAAATGCAAGAAGAAATAAATACTTGATAAAGGAAATAAACTAGTTATAACAAATAACAAGTCAATACTAATGCTAAATAGGTCATGTTGGGTCCAAAAAATAGGCAAAGAATATGTGAAAAGGTAGAAGGTCAAAAAGTGAAATTTGGTTGGGAGTAAGTAGGTGTAAATAGTTTGTTTTTATTTCCTACCATAGTGACCATCGATGGTTAGGATGACCATCGACGATTAAGGTGATCATTAGTATTTTGGTAACTATAGATAGTTAAAGGTGACAATTGGTAGTCAGGGTGACCATTGATAATTAATGTGGGTTCTGAGGGTGTTGATAAAAAAAGCTAATTTAGGTTATAGAAGGGGTCAGTAAATGGATGGAAGTTTGATTGGATTTAGGGGGTCAAAACCAAATAAATAAAACTTAAAATTTAAAATGTACTTATTTCTTTATCTATTGGTTGAAGATAAGCTAAGAAGTAATTTTGATAGAGTAACTATACTTTGCTTAAAGAATAATTTTGGTAAAGGTTTAGGTATTTATCATAGATGTTGACTTACTAAAGGAAGACCTACAAAGAAGTTATTGATTTTAGAAGCTCTTGATGTTTTTTATTGGTAGCTTGAGTGCTGATTACTTAATTCGTAGATGTTTGGATGCTTGGATCCTTTTTCACCTCTTGCTTCCCTCCTTTTATAGGCAAAGAGAGATAGAGGTATAAGGTTCCATATGAGGTTTGATTAGTTTTTGTGATTTGTTATCTTTCCATCCATATTAAATTTTGACTTGTTAGCTTACACACAGCTCGAGTTGTCTTTGTTCAAATAGGGAAGACCTGACTATCGACAGTCAAGTTGACCATTGGTGGTCAAGGTGACCATCGATAGTTGAGGGTTTGAGGTTAAGTGGGGTAAAATGGTAGGTTAATGAGTTGGTATATATATTTATCTAAATTTACTCAATATCATGGTTTAGGGTTTGGTAATGGTCTAATATAGGGGTGTTTTGACATATAGAACTATCATGTGTGATTTTCTAGTGTCTATAATTAGTGATAGGTGAAAGGAGTGGTTTTGATAGATAATGACCATGGGATTTTTTTATTAGGGATCAAAAGTATCCTTGAGAACCATGCCATGGCTAGAGCCATAGTACCCATATTTAGGATTAGGCTATGACTGTGATGTTTAATCACATGGTTCTATGTTATAATCAATTGTCCTTAAGGGGATAGGATGAAGTTGTGAAGAAAGTAAAAATATCATAAACCAAGGGATGAGTTTAAGTTAGACAAAATATGAGTTTTATCCTTGTTTTAAAAAATAAAATATGTAGGTACAAATCATTAAGAGGCCTAGTTTCTATTTTTCCTTTAAGAGAGGACAAATGACAATCTCCTAATCCATACATGTGGGTTATGATGTAGGGTCCAAGCCAATTGAAATAAAACTTACCACGATTGATTTTCTCCATATTATTCAAATGTTTATTTTCCTTTAAGATGAGGTCTCTGATGTTGAATTATAATTCTTTTAGGTGTTTGTTATAATAACACTTGACTCACTCTTAGTAGACATGAAGATTACTAAGCACAATTAGACAGTACTCATCAAGTAGATCAAGTCGTGTTAGATGCTCTTGATGATATTCATTATTAGAAATGATATCTTGTAAGTATATTTAAAGAGAGTGAATTTGGAATTTAATAGGCAAGACCACCTCTATTTTTAAGACTAGGGAGAATAGGGTAACACCTATAGAGGTTCAAATGCTAGTGTGATAGGCTCACAAAGTGAAAGGGATGTTTAAGTGCCAATCTTGACCAAAATTTTTGACCATTTTGGTTAAAATCTTGTTTAGAGTCTTGTTAGAATATTCTATATGTCCATTTTTTTGTGGATGGTAAGGCAAGAAAAATCTTAACTTGATGCCAAATGCATCACAAAAGACCTTGGAATTGCTTATTTTTGAAAGACATACCATTATCGATTATGATCTTATGGAGAACAAGGAAATTATAGATTATATGATGATTGATTAAGTTGAATATCTTGTCATATTTGGTTAAAATGAGAGGAATATCCTCCTCCTACTTGGTTAAATACTTGATGGAAATGATGATGGAGTGGCATTGCTATGAAGAATAAGGATTGATTTCCCTAATGAGATCTAGGACCCATTATGAGAAGGGCCAAAAGTATTTGGATACTCAAAGGCCATGTGTTTATGCATGATGTAAGTTGACATGATATTGAAATTTAACACACTTCTTCACATAATCATAATAGTCTGAGTTGAGGGTAGGCTAATATTATCTAAGGTGAAGGATATGTTAGTGACAACTAGACCACTAAAGTGTCCTCCATAAATTCTATTATGTGTTTCCTTGATAGCATGGGAAGCTTCATGAGTACATAGGAAATGAAGAAGGAGGCTATCAAAACCACATTCATAAAGTATTCCCCCTAGTATGGTATAATGGGAGGTACTCTGAATAAAGGCTCTTCAAGCATTCTTAGAGAGGTTGAGAGGAATGATGTTAAGGTTGAGGTAGTTAAAGGTTTTCTTTCACCAAATGTTAGATGGAGATTTATCCACACTAGAAATAGTAGGGAGGTCAGATTTGATATAGGAGGGTGTGATAAAATGATGAATGATAATAAAGAGCTTAGAATTAGAAGGTGCAGATGGAATTTGGGAAGTAATGGAAGTAATTGAATTTGATAACTTATTGGTAGATCATGGAAAATATTGGATAATGTAATGATCAAATGATTCTAAGAGTACATCTACTAGGTATTTATACTATTTTAATAAATCATTATTACATTGGTAAGATCCATTGACCTAGTTAACCATAAGTTGAGAAATACCAAAGACATTGATTATCTTAATTCTCAAGGCTAGAGTGGTCTAGAGATCTATTACTAGGGATTCATACTTAGCCATATTGTTGGTATAATAAAAATCAAGTTTAAAATAAAGAAGAAGAGGCTCAACATTGAGGAGATTGAGAATAACCTTGTCATCCCCACCATGCTGGCATTTTGAGCCATCAAAAAACATGTTCATTTGGTAGGTGACATCTTCTTTAGAAAGAGTTATAATGGACTCATTCAAAAATGAAAGAGGAAGCAGTTGGTTGTCTGGAAAAGGAGATTCAACCAATTGATCAATAATGAATTTCCCTTTAATAAAATTCCACTAGGGGAACTCAAGGTCAAACTTATCTAGGAGCATGATCCACTTATCCATGCATTGGTTTTGGTATGGTTTAGAGTGCATGTACTTGAGTGGGTTGGTGTTGGTAATGATAAAGGTTTTATAATTGAGGAGGTAATGATGAAGTTTGGAAGCCATAAAGACTAATTCAAGTCAAAGCTTTTTAGTATGGGTGTATCGAGTCTCATACTCTATAAGTGTTTGACTTATATAGTAGATAGCTTTCTCTTTATTTTGTTCATCATGGTGAGTAAGCATTACCCCTAAGGAATGGTCAATGGTAGAGATATAAAGGTATAAGGGTTGGTATTTTTAGAGATAAAAAAAGGGTGGAGAAATAAGGTATTCTTTGTGTAAATCAAAGTCTTGTTGATAGTCCTTAGTCCACTTAAAATATGTGTCTTTCTTGAAAAGATGGTGAAAAGGTTGACATCTATCTGATAAATTAGAAATGAAGTGATAAATAGATTGGAGCTTTTCTTGTAGGCAATAGATTTTCTTAAGGTGGGTTAGAGGTGGAATGTCAAGGATCACTATAATTTTGGTAGGGTCTACTTTGAATTCTTGAAGAGAGATGATAAATCCAATAAAATTTCTAAATAGGACCCCAAAATCACATTTTTTGGGGTTGAGTCAGACATGAAAATGGATTAAGCACTCAAAGATAATTTGGAGAACTTATAGATGATTTTTTCAATATTTTAGATTTCCCAAGGATATCATTTACTTAGTCCTTTATGATTTTTTGGATGAGATCATGGAAGATGTAGGTCATCAAATATTGGTAGCTTGTTCAAACATTCTTTAGACCAAATTGCATGACCCTATAGTAGAATGTACCCCATGGGGTGATGAAAAAAGTCTTATTTTAATCCTCTAGGGTGATCAAGATCTAATTATATCCTAAGAAACCATCCATAAAAGATAACATCTTGTGGCTGACTATAAGATCAACAAGTTGGTCGATGTTAGGCAAAAAGAAGTCATCCTTTGGACAAACCAGGTTCAGGTCATGAAAGCCAACAAAGAGGAAAAGTACCCCTATGGGTTTGGTGATGGGAATGATATTGTAAATCCTTTGGGGATAGTCAATGGGTTGGAACATGTTGATAAATAAGAGGCACTAAAGCTCTTCTTTGACTAGAAGGGTGATATGAGGGTGCATCTTGCAAAGCTTTTATATAATAGGCTTAGCATTGGGTTGGATGATGTTGTTCTGGATAGATATGGAAGGGTTGATTCTAGGAATATCATAATAGGAAAAATGATATGCTTTGGTAATGAAAGAAGGAAGGGTAATTTTGCTACTTCAAGGAATATAAGCATTGACCAATTTTTGTAATGCAAGGGTTATCTTGAGTACCCAATTTGACATCGATAGTGGATTTGTTCAACATGGTTTGGTTTTCAAGAAGAATGGATTTATGGATAGAATAATCCCTTACACCAAGATAGGTGAGAATGGAATCATTGTCTTGACATTTTATGGTATAGATGGTAAGAAAAACATTTTTTACCATTTCAAGATGATTTAGAGGAAAGGTTTTATTTTGGCTATCTTTTTGATAGGCCAGGGGTCCTAAACTAATGGTATTTACTAAAAAAATATAAGGAATGGTTTCAAAATCCTTAGGCCTTGAAAGAAATGGGGTTGGTGAGGATGGAATGTCTTCTTCAATAGTGGTGATGGGTTTGGGTGAATCGATGGGTTCTTCTGATGGGATGAACCCAAGGCCAAATAACTCAAAAGGTTTATGAGTTTTAATCAAAGGTAACTCATGGGGACCATGTTCATAATAGATAAGATTGAATCCCTTCTAAGCACACCTATGAATGTACAATTTGGAAAATTATGGTTTTTATAAATATGAAAAATTAAAGGTAAATGGTCAGGTAGATTAGGTGGTGGAGGAAGCAAGAAGTGAACGATCAAGTCTCCCATAGATAAAATTAGTTTGGTGGTTAGGAAGCCTAAAAGGAATGATGGTTTTGATATTAGGATCATAACCAAGATTATGGTCAAGATTCCCATACTCTTGAGGAGTAGGTAAGGAATTCAAGGCTAAAAGATGACATTATCTAAGTGAGAGACATTAAAATGTAGGTTCCGATGGTCCTCTATAGGGATTTGAGAAGAAGGGATAGATGAGCTAGTTGAATCTTTGTTGATGGTACAAGTGGAGAGATTTTTGGTTGGTGGTGAGGTGGATGAACAAGGCATAATAATGTCATTGGGTTGATATGTCATGTTTCAAGATGTAAAAGGACTAGGTTTAGCTTGTATGGTGATGACTTGAACCTCATGTTCAAACTTGACACATCAATGCAAGGTGGATGGGACACAACTCATAGAGTGGATCCAAGAGCATCCAAATAATATTTTATATTAAAACTCACCTTATATTATGTATAATAGCTTTAGGATCATGTGAGGTCCCAAGAAGATGTGAAATATTACTGTTCCTAAAGTTATGTCCATTGTATCATTAAGAAAATGGAGGACTGATGTGGTATCTGACATGATATTTTTTGGCAGCTTGAGTTGGTCATAAGCATGGAAGGAGATAATTTTAATACTAGCTCCCAAATCAATCATCACCCTTTTGATGTGGATTTTATTGATGTATGAAGTGATGAAGAGTGGAGGATCATGATCTTTAGGATAAATAGAAGGTATATCTAAATCCTTAAATTTGATAAGGGTGGAAAGATGAAGAGCTCTAACAAAGGCTACAAGAGGTTGAGTCTTTGGATTGGACCTCTATAGATTATAGGGACTCTATAAATGCTTGGTGGTGATGGGGTGAGGTTTTTATTAGTTCATACAACTCATCTTCACTGGTGTTTGGTGAACCTATTTTAGAATGACTCACTGGATAGAGTTAGAAGGGTTGGAGGAAGAGGCACCCAAAATGGATATTTTAGGTTTTGGTGAAGGTGAAGGTGAAGGTAATTGAGTTTGGTTGGAAGGTTTAGGGATGGAAGGATATGTATATAGAATTGACACTTTGTCCTTTCCCTTATTCTTTTGTTGGGCTTGAGATCAGGTGACCATATGGATGTTGTGAATGAGGGGAGGCATTGAGCTAGAAGGTTGCTTTAGTTCCTCCTCACTCTTGGATGAGAGTGGGAGAGTGGGTAAGTGTTGGATAGGCTCATTTTATGGTGGGTTTTATTGGAGAGGTTCATCTGATAATATATCATCCTCATCCCATAAGTTATGTACAAGTTCATGGAGAGTTTTGAAGTTCTATGTGTCATGTCTAGGTGTCCTATGGTATGAGCAGATTAAACTATCATTAAACCAAGATAGTTTAGGAATTAAAGGTTTAAAGGGTTTGATAGGTGGTAGGTTTAAGGAATAATTTTGTAATAAACTTTGTAAAATGATCAAATAATATTCAATCAAAGGTGTTAAGGGTGATGGATTTTGGTTTTTGCTGTGAGAGCCTTCCTAATAGTAGGCACTAAGAAGGCTTCACCATAGAAGTTGTGGGAGGTAGAATGGTTCTGGTAATTGGATTTGATTGGGATTGCTTAGTTTTGGATGGATTTGAGGTGTAAAGTTTAAATGTGAAAGATTTTTGGGGTGGGTGATTGAGATGATAAAGGTTTAGAGATAGGTGGGTATGTAGAGGTTGATAGTTTGGTTAAGAATGATGGGGAGTTCAATGTTTTGGAGGGGGTAGGTAGGGGTAGAATAAAAGGAGGAAGTTTAGTTTAGGATTTTTTTGGATAATTAGCCTTATTGATATAAGGATATGATCCTGAGATGGAAGAAGGATGAGGTCCCAAGATAGAAAATAAGAGGGAAGCAGATGGTACAGTGCCAGTTCTAGGTGGGAGTTTGGGTGGCTCCACCTTCTTAGTTAGTTTGGTTAATGTTTTATTTTGTGGAATAGATGGGGTTAAGTATAAATTAAAATATGGGTGGATAAGTATAGAAGTAGGAATAATCCCTAGGTTCTTGATAGGTTTGATTAGGGAGATGTAAGGTGATTTGATAATTTTAGATGGTTCTTCCACAATTTTGGGGAAAAAGGTTTTTGATGAAGGGGTTGAGGTTATTATAGGTTTAAGGGTAGGTTTGATTAAATATGGGGTAGATTAAGGTGAGGTCAAATGTTCATGCTTGTTTTTATAAGGGATCCCAAGATGGTCCCAAAAGGTGGTCAATCCATATTGGGTTGAGAAGAAAATTTTAGGTTTTGGACTGATCTAAAGAAGGGTTTGTAAATTAGGTTTGTTCCTTTGGCATAGAATTCAAAGATTATGCCCATATGTTGGGATAAGGGAATGGTTCTTCACCCTTGTCCTTGATGAAAGGTTTCAAGATCTTAGAGGATGTTTCTTCCATATAAGGATCAGATAAGGTAATCTCTCTTTGTGATATGGTTTGCAAAGAGAGAGTGAGTGGTTCCATGATGGGAGAGGAAGGTGTGATGGGAATGGTTGCTTCCTTTGGTATTTATATCAAAGGAGAGGTGGGTATGTCTGTTATCTCATCAAGTGAAGGAAAAAATGTGGTTTCTTCCTTTGTTTGGGTATCCAAAGGAATGGAGTGTGATTCCACCACTTCAATAATTGGAGTGGAGAAAGAGGTAATTGAGGTAGTGGTTTCCTTAATGATAGGTTCACTAATAATCACATTGACCATATGAAACTCATAAACATGAGATGATTTTGGTTTGGCGTCATTGTGGTTGGTAGAAGGGGCATAATTGGGAAAAGGTTGTTGAAATATATCAAGTGACAAATTTAGGGGTGCATTAGGTTTGTCCAATGTAAGTTCTCCTTTTTCAATAAAGTTTTAGATAGTGGTTTTGAAGGTGTTACACCTAATAACATCATGTCTAATGGCATGGTGGAAATTGCATAGATCATTTTCATTTTAACAACTAGACACAGGGTGAAAAGAGTAAAATTTTTGGGGAGGTTTGATGGGGGAAGATATATGATGTTGGATTTTATAAACTTATCCAAAACTGAAGCATATGACTCCCCTAATAGAGTGTATTGTTTTAGGGTAGCCTAGTTTTGATTTAAAGTTTTTTGGTTGGAGAGGATAAAGGAGTTGGTTTGGTTAGGTTGATTAATAACTAGAGGTGGAGTAATTTTAAGTATAATTATGTTAACAATTTACTTTAGTTTGGTTTTAGGGTGGTTAGATTGGTTGGTGTTTTTGGATGTAGAAGGGTCATTGGATTTGAAGCTAAAATTTTTACTTCTTAGTTTCAACTTCCCCTCATCAATGGATTTGATTTATAGTTTACATGCCATGGTGAAATCCTCATCAAAATTTTTGAAGGTTTAAATCTATAGAGTGAGGTTGATGTGTTTGACACATGCCTAAGAAAAATTTTCAATCAATTCAGGTTAGGGCAAAGAGAAATAAATATGGTTGATAAGACCTCTCCATCAAGCTACAAAATCTAAAATTGATTCATCATCAAATTAACTAATGGAATAGAGGTTAGTGATAGAGACCTTCTTAGATATATTGATCAAAAAGTGGTCTAAAAAGGTTTGGGTGAATTGGGAAAAGCAAAAGACGGAGTGCTTAGTGATAGTACTATACCAATATAATGCTAGTCTATATAAAGACATAGGATAAGTAACACAAGATAGGTATGAAGGAATAGAGCATCATCATAGGAAATCAAGTAGTAAGAAATCTAAAACACTCTTAGTTGTTATTGGGGGTCCTCCTTTCTCTAGAATTTAGAAAATTTGGGTAGTTTCCATTGAGGAGGGTAAGATGGGATAGGGATGGATGGGTGAATAATTTCATTATATATTTGGTTATAAGACAAGATATTGTGATCCCTAGAGATATATGATTTTAGGTTGGTCATTTTGTCCATCAACATTTTGACCAAATCTGTTTGGGGTTAGTGAGTTCCATAATTGTATGGTAAGTTTTTTGGAGGTTGGGTGGATGCAATATATAGATAACCAGTAGAAGGTTGAGAATATTCCACATGTTGGTATGTGGTTATTGAGGGTTGGGATGATGCCACATAAGAGTTAATGGGCAAAAAAATTTAGGTAGAAGATGGAGTTATGTGTCCTTGTGGATTAAGAACATAGCAGGGTTAGGGTATCATAGGTATTTGTTGAGGAGTTGATATGGGTTGATTTGGAGGTATGATATTGATATATTAGGGAATTTATATAGATTAGGTTAGAGGCATGGATGGGTTAATTGGTTAGGGATGAGTGGTAACTTTGGTACTGATAGGTGGAAGGGTAGAGTGTATATAAAGCACCACATTCTGAAGTGGGTGGAGATTGGTGGGTTGGTAGTGATAAGGGGAATAATGGAAATATGGGTGGAGGATATCCCTATGGTGGGTGGAGTATGGGTAAGAAAAGGTGAGTTTGTCCCTATTTTAGAGGGTTTGTTGGTTGTTATAGGGGTGTTTAGTTAATTGTTAGGCTATTTAATTGAGTTTGGATGGAGGTAGTGGATGGGTTATTCATAGATGAAGATGTTTGAATGATCATAGGTTGGGTAGAGGTAACAACAATGAAGGTGTCTCACATAAGATGGGGAAGAATCCCATAAGGTGGATCACTAGGAGGAATCAAAGCAAGGGTGTAGTAAGATAGGGTGTTGAGGTAATGTTGGAGGGCAATGGGCTTATTATCAAGGAATGTGGTGAAATTTTCATCACCTTGGAAAACTGTAAAGGTATGTTAGGGTTGGTATAAGGATGGGGAGAACCCTCAACATCTGAGGTATACTCCATAGAGGAAGAAAAAGAGGAAGGTGGCTCTTAGTTGGTTTGGTTTTTCAACTATTGTCTAGTAAAAACCATATGAGGAATAGAAAGAAATAAAGGAAATCTCACAACTCAAACATAAAGAAAATGAAACAAAAATATCTCAAGGTAATAAAAAACATACACTAGAGTGTGTTTAAAATCTTAGGGTACCTTATATCTCACTTTTGGCTTATGCCTTAGTTGCAAATTATGAAGAAGAACTTGGTCTATAGAATAGGTAATAGAAAAAATGTCTATGGTTGGTTTTAAGTGTTTAAGGCTCTCAAAAGGATCTACGTTGGAAATAAATATGTGTCTTGGTATTGGGGCCTAGCCACTCCCTTCACACACCATAATGGTAAGGGTGTTGGGTGCTTAGCCAATATATACCAATTTTTAGAGTTCATACTCAATCAAAAAGCTGAGTTTTGGTTTCTCTTCTTGGTAATGACCTCTAAGTAAGATAGCCAGAGGGTGAAGTGGATCCACTAGGATATGAAACCCTAGTCAAGTTGTATGTCAATTTTTATGATGTTTTGATTGATTTAATTGGTTTGGTATGGTGTATGATAACACAGGTGAAACTATGATTGATTTACTTAGCCTTTAATTTTAAGTATGTGAGATAATCATGCAAGCAATCAATGTATGCAAGGTTTATTTTATACCCAAAATAAATTTTTATATTTTATATGAACATAAAATAAGGAAGAGAGTGACACATAGATGCTACTAGGTCCCATCAGGCATATCATAATGTTTCTCTCAATTTTAGTTTATTTTCTAAGAATAGAATAAGTAAGAAACTAAATATGGGTATGGTATAAGAACTTATTTGTTTGTGTATGTGTGATCCAGATGATTGTTAAGAGATCCTCCTTGTATTAGGAAGAATGACCTATAAATAAGAAAGATCTAAAGACAAGGGGTTATTACATGGATAGTAAGATGGATTTCCTAGCATAAGATAATCCAAGAAGTAAGAGATTACTAGGAGGTTTTCAATCCACTCTTTTAGAATAGTTAATTTGAGAGAAATAAAGATAAAGTACCTATATCAAATGATAGAAAAGATTGAAATAGAATCCAAGAAGAAATAAATTCTTGATAAAGAAAATAAAATAATTATAGTAAATAGTGGGTCAATACTAATGTTAAATAGGCTAGGTTGGGTTCATAAAATAGGTGGGGTCTTTATGAATAGGAAAAAAGATAGAAAGTGGAATTTAATTATGGGTAAGTAGGTGGAAATGGCTTGTTATTTCCTACCACAATGACCATCAATATTTAGGATGACCATCAACAGTTAAGGTGATTGTCATCAGTTGGGTGACCCTCAACGATTAAAGGTAACCATTGATGGTTGCTATCCATTCTAAGGGTATTAAAAAAAGGGTCTAGTTTAGGTTAAAGAAGGGGTTAATAAGTGGCTAAAAGTCTAGTTAGGGTCAGGGGGTTGGAAGATATTATACATAAGGTTTTAATTTAGGCAAAGATGTCAAAAAATAACTAATCAAAACTTGAAACAAGAAATATATTTAACTCATTGTCTATTGGCTAAAGATAAGTTGAGAATCAATTTGGGTAGAGTAATGGTGCCTTTTCTTTTAGATCAATTTTGGTAGAGTAATAGGTCTTTGTTATGCTTATTGGTTGGCTAGAAGGAAGACCTACAAAGAAGATCTTAATGAATAAACTCTTGATATTTTGTTAGCCTAGTTTTTGGATGATTGATCATTAGATTGATTATTTGAGTGTTTATTAATTAATTCTTGGATCCCCTTTCACCTCCTACTTCACTCTTTTTATAAGTAAAGAGAAATGGAGGTAGAAGGCTTTATATAAGGATTGGATGGTGGTTGTGATGCACTATCTTGTCATCCACATTAATTTTTGACATGTTAGGTTGCAAACATCTTGAGATATCTTTGTTCATATGGGGAAGACCTAACCATCGACTATGAGGGTGACCATTAGTGGTCAAGGTGACTATCGATGATCGAGGGTTGAAGGTTAAATGGGATAAAAGGGTAGGTTAGTGAGTTGGGTTTTTATATTTAGATAAACTAACTCAAGGTCATGGTCATAAGATAGGTAATGGTCAATCCATGGGTTTTTTGACATCTAGAACCATTGTGTGTAGTTTTCTATGCCTACACATGAATTTGCCTTGTTTCCATTATTCTCCTTTGATTAAATTACTATGCACTAGTACCATTCATCTTATATTGGATGTTGAAGTAGGATTGTATGCATTGGTAACCCTATTGAAATTAGGCTACCCTTGACCTCTCCCTTACCCATATTATTGACCATATTTCTAATGATAGGGATAGGGATTTTGACGCACACTTTTTTGCATTCTTTCTTGCCTAAGATGAGCTTCTAAGAAATAAATACTTGCATATTTATCCATGACATCATATACATTATTAGGATTAGCCTTTGTATTGGAATTAACATTAAGAACTTGGGCCAAACTTGGAGTAGTAGCAAGAGTATTAGGTTAAAAAGGCATAGACACTTTTGGAGGCAACTTCCTGACTTGTACAAAGCCATTATCAGCCCTAATGGTAAGGTCATATGTTTCAAGTAAAGTTAAACCACCCATATATTATATCATGATGGTTATTTTTATGTCAATGGCCCTCAACTATATAGGAAACACAAAGCCAGCAGGTGGCCTCATGGGAGGAGAAAATTACCAATACTAAGTCTTTTGAATTATCTCATTAAAATCAAGAATTGTGTCCTTAGGGGATATTTGCATCACATTGGGTTGGTGAATGAGTGAAGTGTGTTCATTATTATCTTAAAATATTGATGTTAAAAACATTCCAAAGTCATCCCATGTTTTGATACAACTACCAGGCAAAGTATTATACCAATCAAGTACATTCCCTCTAAGGTACACACAAAGGAGTCTAATGGAAATGTTGACCTTAGTCACATTATGAAAAATATATGAGTTTGATACATACCTAATGTGCTCACTAAGAGTGGCATGGCCTTCACCATTGAATGTAGGAATACTCTTTGTAGCATTAGGGGGAATGTCATGATATGCATCAAGATGGATTAGATTTTTAGTGTTAAAGGCTAGGAAGGCATGCTAACTAGCCATGTTTTATTCAAGTTCTTCATCACTCTCATAGTCTTCTTTGTTAGTAAAGTCCTCTTTCTCTTAAAAGGTTAGAATAGGCTATGGGTGTTGAACTTAAAGAGGAATTTTAGGTTGAAAAGGCAGATTGATAAGATTGAAAACTATACTATACGATAACCTACTAAGGACCATGAAGTATGATCACAAATATATGACAAAACAATGGTCTACAACTATATTTTACCTTTAATAGATTCACCAATGCTGATTAAGCACACCATATGTAGTTGATGTTGTCAAAACTATCATTCACCTTGACAAGTTACCTTTAGGATAATGGTCCCACCAGACATGCCAAAAATTTTGTCACCAAATATCGCACCCTATAGGAGGTTTTTAAATCCTACTATAATAATTTTGAAAAATTGGAATACCTCTAGGCCTATGGGTTTCCTATGTTAGAGGTAGACCTCTAGGTTTAAGGGCTAGCTCACTAAATTAACCTTTAAGTGCTTATCACCTATACTAACTAATTTTTTGTGTGAAAAGGAGAAGAAATATTAAATAAAGTAAACTATTATAAGAGGGTGATACACCTTTAGGATATACACTATGCCATCATACTCTTGAACTAAGAGAAATGATCTATAATACTAGCTTCAAAGTCCTAGAATACTCTAACATTTGTATTTTAACATGGAGGTAATATGCATGAAAAATATTCAAGGTAAGTGAACCAAATATTAGTTTCAAATACTAAGGCTACTTTCACACTTTAAAATAGAATAAAAAACTTAACAATAGTTCATGTAAACTAATAGATTAAGATAGTCTTGCATCAAACATGGAAGGATTGAAAGAAAGAAAGGATGGATGATAATCACTTAACTATTCCATATACATCTCTTCAAAATATGATGTATAAACCCAAAACTAGATTTCATGTATTATTCAAAGGCAAAGTAAAACATCAAACTAGTAAGTATTCACCATACCAAGTGTGGAATTAGTATACACGAGCCAAAATGGTTAGTAATTATAAAATGTAAGAGAGGAGAGATAATGATCAAGACTCACAAGAACAAGTGTCAAGTAGATAGAGAGAGAGAGAGAGATTTACATATATAGAGGAATGAAGTATGACATATACCATGCAAGGTCTCTTTGGACTAATGTATCTCTAAGCATAAAAACTCCTCAAATATGGCATATGATTATACAACTACCTATTTGGTAAATGCCTTCATCATTGGCTTTCCTTGAGCACTCCATAACAAAATAGTAACAATTTTAACATGTGAACTATGATGAGGGGGTTAATAAAAAACTCCAACATGCATTGTATGTGTTCTTAATCACTGCTATTCTTCTAGATAAGTGTTCTCACTACCTACAATCATTGTCATCCTTTGTTCATTCATTATTCACACTTTTCACCAATATTATGATTAGTAGTTCAATAAAATACATAAAGGGGGTAGTATAAAACCTATAAAGATTCCTCCTATACCTAAATCCATTAGGTAGACCTTACAAGGCCTCCCAATTGGAGCTATCACCTTCTCACTTGGTGATCACCTTCCATTTACTATGATAATTTGGAATACCTAAAGTGAAGGTGCTTATAGAGGTACATGTGTGATTGATTTAAGCAATAAATAAACATGAGGGGTTAGACTAGGTCCCACTTGGTCTCCCAAAGTGATTCTCATCTTTCAACTCTCCTTTGAACCTATAAAACATCAAAAACTATCAAGAAAAGTAGATTTTTACCCTATCTATATAGATAAGGTACAATCCAATTTAATGGTAAGAATCATAGGGAAGTATTATATAATTACTAATCCCTTTCCAAGTCATACCAACTCATTTTTATGCCTTTTATTCTTTTTCTTTCCCATTAGGTCATTAGCAAGGGTTTTGAAGGGTTTTAAGTGGTTTTGACCCTTAGCATTTTTTCATAAAAGTATGACATTAAATCCATACATAAATTCCACTAGGACCTTAATTAGGGTCCTATTAAACATATCCTAACTCCTTGCATCTCCATGTTAATCATCCATACAAATATGAGCCTTCAAAAATGCCTTTTTGAGCTTTATCTTGCATTATGTGCACCTATCATGTTTATAACCCAAGAAATGACTTCTCTATGACTTTATCTGAAAACTAAAGGTTTAAACTCACCTTATGACTCCCCATGAATGTCATATAATTCTTTTTAAATATCATCTATACCTATAAGTGGTATTATACCCCATTTAGGCATTACACATAGTCTAGGTTTATGTGAGTTTGGGACACCATGTTTGGGTTATAGTAACTGTGATGCCTTATTAATGTTAATTCATGTTGAAAACAAATTCATACACATTATTTAAAGTGATCCAACATCTCCTAACATAATTATTTTCCTTTAGTCACTCAACCTATATTTTTACAATTTGTGGGAGTGCCCTCTATCTTAGACAAAATAGAGGGCATCTCCCCTATCATGTAAATAATTTTGAGTATATTATGGGATCATATAGGTCCTAGTTACCATCCAAATTTAATCTCAAGGTTTTGTCACACTTATATCTCTTTCAATCAGTTCAAACCTTTACGATAGACTATGTGTAACAATGGTTGTGTGCAGGGTTGGTGTATAGACTATAGGTGTAATTGAAAACTAGATCTTGCCCTATTTCCTTATCTTGAGAATTCATGAGATGGTCATTATAATTTGTGAGTATGTTATAATAATTATTAACACTCATTCTTCCTTTCCATCTCAAATTTTCCTCATTAGACCTATTCACACCATATCTATGCTAGGCCATCCTTTAAACCATGATGTCTTAGTATACTGTCATACTATAGTCCATCTGTAGATGTCCATTCTGAGAGCAAAATAGGTCTTATAATCTGAATTTTAACTCTTAGACCCTATTTTACACTTCATATTAAATATTTTAAGTCTTGTAACCAACTCTAATAATAAAAATTTATGTTTACATGTTTCCAATATCCAAGGTTCATGTCATGAGATTATATGTACCTACATCAAATAGTAGGTGACCTTTTTTAGGGCAAGGGTACACCTGTAGTTGATGATATAGGTCAATACCCTACACTTCCACCCTTATCAATGTTTTTTGAACCAATAGTATCCTTATCAGCTCAATATGGTCACATACCATTATGATATGCATCTTATCATGCCACCTTACACTATGAGGTCATTTGAAGCTCAACATGTTGTAGATAATACTAAGAATTTATAGTGAAAGAATGTTTACAATGGAGGCCACATTTACATTACCTCTTGGAACCCACCACTTATTACATAATTTTATAATACTACCCCTATGTCTTGAATAAAAAATTAAACCATTAGACCAGTTTGTGTCTCAATATGATACATGATGAAAGGATTAAAAAAGTGGCCAAGTTTCTATTTTGGAAAGTTTAAGGTAAGGAAACCTTAAAGTCACCTTCTTGACTTAAGATTCATATATTCAATTATGATTATTACATTATGAATCCTTTATGGTTTTTATGACCTTATAAATGGTTTTTATAACTAAAGGAAGGTTTACACAAGCCTCAAATAACCTCATTTTCAATTTCTCACTACTCTATATGAGCCACTTATAGGTGCATATGTAGGACATAGGGTAGTGAAGGTGAGATATGGACAACATGCATAGTGTATGTCCTTATAATAAATTATATACCTTTTACCAATCTTAAAATTGATCCTTTTAACCTTGAAATAATTCAAACTATTTCCAATGCCCTCATTCCAACATGATTAGACTCTTATAGGGCACCTATAGGTGCACATTAGGCTACATGACTGTGTATATAGAAGAACTAGTTGTCACATTCAATCATATGTCATTTACATATCTCATATTGATTTTTTATGTTATAAAAATATGTTAAACCTTTATAAAATCTTCATTACATCTCCATGATTGTGCTCAAAACTTTCATTCACCTAATTGTAGGTGAATACATGCAGGGAACTAACTATGTTGGTCTTTCTTGACTAAAACTTCATTAAAGTTAGCCTTTGAGACTGATATTATAATTTATATGCGACAATTATCATATAATATTCATGAATATATCATATAACCATTTATTGAGACCATTACATGAAAGGAAAACCTCTACAGTTGATGAACATACCTGTAACTCCATTGGTGATCTCAATTAACAACTTGAGATATGTCTCATCAAATCACCTCCACACATGAAATAAATTATGGAAACCATGAAATAAGGATTTTAAAATATCATATGAACACTTAAATCAAGTGTTTTGTATGAACTAAATCAAATAAGGAAGAAACATGTAGGGTGTGGGGATAACCATGTAGAAAGGAGCAATCAACATTTAAGCAATGGTTCATAAAGCAAACCCAATAAATCCCTGAAATACTAAATGAAATTTAATTATAATAAGTGTATTAACATACATTTAAATGAATTTAAATAAATTCCTCTTATACTAGCCATACCATGAGAAAACCTACTGACTAGTTTTGCTTGCCAAAAAGAATGATGGAGTAGAATGGTTTTGGTCCAATTTTTGGACTTCCAAATCTGATAAAATATATAAGTTAACTCAATGAAGCTTAAGAATCATTTCAATAAATTCCACATGTTCCAAAACACATTCATAGGCCATACAACTACCATACAGTTTTTTTTTGAATGGTTTTCTTGATCTGACTTGAGAACCTACACATTTTTAGTTAGAACTGACATGACTGATAAGATTATGACATAGGGAACATTAAAAAACACCTTAATACACTTGTATAATTAGGCAAAACTATACAATCCTTTTTAATGGCTCAAATATGACCATTTACGACATGAAATGACTTAGGACTAGATTTGATTATGATCAAGGTTAATAGCACACAAATATCATCAACTAAGACCATGACACACCCTATAAGATCTTATAAGGCCCCTCTATCATGTTTTGTACTATATGGGGTTGATTTATTTTGAATTGTGGTCAAAATATTCAACACCACCTAAAATGCATATTATTAGTTATATATGTATTTGTAAAATCAAATATATTTCAATTGCTAAATTTGACAAATTCAAAGCTAGATTAGTTGCTTATGGTTTTAATCAAAAACCTAGGATTGACTATGTTGAAATTTTTTCTCCTATAAGTAAAAATGAGTATTTTTATATGTCTTATTTCACTTTCATCTCAAAATAATTTAATTACGCATCAATATATATGTCAAAATGCCTTCATAAATGGTGATCTAGAAGAATAAATCTATACAACTCAATCTAAATGTTTTACTAAGACTAACAAAGAATATTATGTTTTTAAGTTTAAAAATATTTTTATGTTTTAGAATATATTATATCTTGGTATTCTTAAATCACTAGCTATTTTAAAGAATTAGGTTTCTCTAACTGTTATTTTGATAATGATCTTTTTGTAAAAGATAAAAATAGTCATTTTATCCTAATTATATTATATATTGATGATCTTATTATTACTACTGATCAAATTAGTTTAATTCTTAAATATAAATATAAACTAATTAAATCTTTGGAAATGATTAATCTAGGCACTCTTCGTCACTTTATAGGAATGGCTATATTTCAATTTAAAATTTTAATTATTGTATTTCAATATCAATATGCACATAACCTTCTTGTTAAATTTAATGTGCTTGACTATAAGCCTCTATATACCCCTATTTAAGTTAGTGTTAAGATTGATCCAAAACCTATTTGTGACAAGACAAAACTTGCCCCATTCTATAAAGATAGCTAGTTGGTAGTTTGATTTATCTACCTATTATTACCCAAAATATTTGATTTGATATAGGTGTTGCTTTTAGATTTATGAAAGATAAATACTTGGATCATTGGGATAAAAATGGATACTTTAGTATATCAAATGAATTATAAAGTTTGTGTTATGACCCCACATTTTTATAATATATTATACTATTTGAAACATTATGCTTATTGGTGTATAACTGACTACTATTTTCTTTGCTTAAGTTAGATTATATGGTTGGACTTGATGGAGTGGTATTTAGACTGCATGATTGATGACTTGGCATTTTTGTTTCAACAATAAATGGTTTTAAATATTATTACTATAATTGATATTTTATTATAATTCTTTAATAATTTATTGATTATTTGATTAGGTACTACTAATGTACTTTTATGGTAACAAGTGCCATCTTATGAGTTAGGCTGATGGTAGTAGTAGTACATTGGGGTACTTGAGTGAATTATAATTGGTCAAACAATTCTAATAATTATTCATGATTTTTAGTTATATTCCCCATCATTACACATCTTGATTGATTCATTGTTATGCCATTGTATCAACACTAGTACCTTGTCACATTTAGTTTGTTAATTATTTTGTACTATTATATTTATTGTTGCATGATTGACATTGAGTAATGTTAATTTACATTATCATTATTTTTTTATCCATATTAAACTCCTCTCACCTCTGTGCATAACTTTCCACTCCTCCCATTAAAAATTTACTTGCCTAGTGTTAGCCAATTTGCACCCCCTATGAAAATTGGCTAAATTTAGTGTCCTTGTTCACTTTTGTTTTGTGATAACAACGTACATAGGTTTTTTATCTTTGGAATATTTGATAAATATTTTGGGCAAATCCTTTTTTTGTCAACAAATTTCTTCATCTTCTTATCCAAGATTTTGTTTGATTTCCTTCATGTTCTTTTCTCTTTCCTTTATTCTTCCTTTCTTTTACTTTTTCCTAATCTTTTCTTCCTTTGCTCTTTCCTTCACTTCTTTTTTCTTATTTTCTTTCCTTTTCCTATTTTCTTTCCTCTTCCTTCTTATTTTCTTCAAAGATGCCCTTCAAAAAAATTTGAAGGGTTATTTTTCTTCCAAGTGCCCTTCAAATTTTTTCCAAAGGACACTTTGCCTTCGAAAGTGCCCTTTAGAAAAAATTTGAAGGGACACTTTGTCTCAAAGTGCCCTTCAAATTATTTTTTAAGGGTCACTTTGTTCCTTTCCTTCCTAAAGTTCCCTTTGGAAAAATTATGAAGGGAGACTTTCAGAATTTTTTTGAAGGGT
>JARHVA010000556.1:4937500-4957500 GCA_037957365.1 Torreya grandis
CTCAAAATAGTCCTCCTTTACATGAAAATGGACCTTGAAGAGTGATAAGTGCATGAATATATTCATGGAAAAACATATATGAAGCATGGAAATCTATTTGGAACTCTTGGATGACCAATTCCAATGCCTATCTCAAATTTGACCATTTAAACAATTAGGCCAACTAAGATAAATATGCATATTAGCCAAATGTGCACTAGGAATCCATGAAACATAAAAAAATAAACCATGAAACCTTAAAAATAATTAAAATTAGACTTGAAACAACTTTTATCATCACAAGATATGTGATTTTGATGAGAAAACTCTCACCATTCAATCAATAGGGTTGACTAGTCCTATTTTGATCCATTTTCCAATAGACTTGCCATTTTGATCAAGATGGTAGGGACACCTCTTGGATTATTTTTGATCAAATAAACATTTTAGGATGAATAAAAATTATTATGCTTCAAGATCCATTGATTATATTCTATTGTATTCCCTATAGTTCATTTTACATGTTTTTTTCCACAAAAAACATTATTTATGCTCTCATCTATATATCTCCATGCATAAAATTGGTATTTAAGGAATAATATCTGATTTTAATTGACATATTAAATTTTTTTTGGTTTATCCATAATTATTTTATGGCAATAAAATATAGTTTTCATAAAACTAGTTTTTTAGGGGTTTAGGAGGGTTTTAAAGCTGAATATTCAAAATGATGATTCATGAAGTAAAGACCTCAAAATAATATTTTTTTTTCAATTTATTAATATCACACCAAACTATATGACATCCCTAAAAAAATTTTGTTCCCATTCAAAATATATGAAAAGTTATCATGTGGATGAAATTTGCATGTGGAGTTTAACTTGCATTCTTGGTTACCTACACTCTTAATGATTATTCATAAATCAAAACACATAAAATGATATCAATTTTTAATTAATTATAATTAAATATGGTTCCTAAAAATATACTAATATTTTATGGCCAAACTCCATACATGGTGAAAAATACAAGCATCTAAACAGGAGGCTTGAAAGGGTGTCTAGAACTACAAAAAGTGAAAAACTTCACCAAGATGAAAATTAATCTTACCATAATTAAAAAATACTGAAAAAATTATTATCGTACCTGTAAAATTCTATCAAAACACTCTAAAAGCACATTTTTCTTGAAAATTAAAAAAACCCCTTTTTGGCATATATGTCAATTTACTTTCATAATCTTATATGAGCATGGTTTGCATGAAATTTAGAGTTTAAAAACTATTTAAATGTATAATTATGATGTAAAAACATCATTCCATGATTTTCAAAATTTTATCTAGAATTATAAACCTATGTGGCACTCTAGAATGATGCTTGCTCTAATGGTGGCCTCGAATAGATAGGCTGAGGTCTGAGACAAAACAACAAGTATAGCCACTCATCCAATATAATTTAAATTTTTTTATAAGGTCATTCAACTCATTATGACCTTGTGTACCAAATTTCAAGTCCAAATTCTATTTGTAGCTCCCAAAATCCTCAATTTTCTCTCAAAAATGACCCTTGTGCATGGACTGTCTAAATTTTTTACTAAGTTTTTGTATTTTTAAGGTGATTTAATTGTTTATAAATGTTTTAAACATAAAAATAATATTTATTTATCATAATAATCCTTTCAAAAATCTTGGAAACAACCTCCACCCCTCTTTTTAACATACTTTGACCTCTAAATAAGGTAATTAGGCCTTTCATGACTGAGTATACCCTGCTATAGGTGGGAATTGATTAGATTTTAATAATATTTATAGGTCAATACATATTAAATGTGTGTTTTAAGAACATTTATGTAAAAATATATCTCCTCACATATCTCTTTTATGGCAATTTGACTAGTTTCAAGCTTTTTAGGACTTGAATTAGGTATATTTCATACAGTGGCATGTAAATACCTTCAAGGACTAATTGTTATATATGTGAGCTTGTTAATTTTATTAATTTAACCATTGAACACTTAGGATTTATCAATTATCATCATAAACCTTAATTTACTTGAAGGAATAGACTGTGCTTACCTTCATCTCATGGCCTATGACTATGTTTTAGGTCTAACTGTAGATACAAATGGTTGTAGATGACCTTGAATGGACCATACCCTTCTAATGACACACTCTTTAAATCTCTAGTCACTTGATAGTAACCATCTCCTCATGAACAAACCCCATAGACCTTCTACATTAACAATTCTTTGAACATGATCCTTATGAGTCTGAAAAAGGATTGCCCCCAATAGCCTGACTATAGCTTGATTTACCCTACATGTAGGTCATCAAGATGAACTCAGCATCAAGTTGAAATCATTTCAAACTTTTCATTAAAAATTCATTCAAAATATATCTTAATATTTCAATTTTTTTTTGAAAATTTCAAACCTAAAGAACCCTCATCTTTTATATTATGTCCTTTGCAATCTACAATCACTTCATGTGACTATAAGCAGGGTCCCTTATGGTAAATAGGATGTTATGCTTGAATATTTTGTACACCATGAATAATAAAGGATCAAATTATTTACTCTTTTGATAACAAATCTCCTCCATACATCACTAATATTACACAAACTTTCCTTTGCCACATACTTTTCATTAGGTATTGACTGTGTTTAAGGTTGATTATTTATACATAATGTGACTTGATTTAGGCCTTGAAAAATCCAAGATTAGAGTTTTAGGACCTTATGATGATTCATGAAGGTCATAATAGGTTTCATAATTTCCTTCAAACTTTAAACCCTCTCACAAAGGGCTCAATCTTAGTCTTTAATACATCTTTGATCATTGCTAGTCTGCTTGATTTTCCTTTATACGAATTGAGTTGGGGGTATTTAGGAAGGTCTATAAGTTTTTTTAAGAAACAAGATACCCTTGATTGAGTTATCCATTAGGATTATCCTTCATAATCAAAATTATTCTTGAAACACTCACCTTCAAGGCATCTTTACAAAACACTACATGACTGCCCTAGCTATAGATGGATTCTTGTAGTGACTGTAGGTGGTCTTTTAGGGATTATAGGTGCACTTGTCTTTCTTTTATATCTCTTTCTTTCAATTAAACCTTTGCCTTAAATTGAATTCTTCAAAATGACCATATCTTATCTTCTATAATCCCATCTCAGGAATACACCTCTTTGTCATGACTTAGGTTAGGATTTTACGTTTGTTGTAGGTGCTCGGTCCATACAGGCTGATAAGTCATCCTTTGTGCTAAGTTTAGATGTTCCATATGATATTGTGATTTTGACCCATTCATGAAAATGACATTATTAATTCCACTTATGTTCTTGATTTGGCAAGGTATTAAATTAATAACCTTTATGAACTCTCCTTGATAGCCAAACACTTTCCAACTGTAAGTGAATGTACCTACAAGCCTATGGGTGCATTACAAGCACTGAGGTCCCTTTATATGTAGTACATAGTATAAAAAAACACTATCTAACTCATATCTAATTATGACATCCTCACACACAAAATCATAGTGAAATAACATCTCTTAACCCCCATTCCAAACATTAAATGGTTGTGCCTTCTTTTGAGTGTTATTGGTCTAGTGTTGTATGTAGGTGAACATTGTATCTTTGAGAGCTTTGCATATATTCTTCAAATTCATATGCAAACCCAAAATTACTTATTGTCCTCAAGGAAATATCATAGTCAATTAGGCCTAAAACTAGGAAAAGCTTTTAAAACCAATCATGAAAACCTTTTTGAAGAAAAATGGCATGCACATAACTATATGACATCATCCATGTATGGAAGGATGATGAACTAGGTCCTAGTGTGATCATCATTAAGAATTTAATCATGTTTCTCTTGGCTTCTTATGTTGGATAAGTTAATTTGAATAGGCCATGATTGAAGGATGCTCACTATCAAATTGATATGATGCTTTTGATAGATTACCATGACTTTATAAACCTATTATAGATCCTCTTTTGACTATGCTATGATGTTCTTTTAACTTATTCTCTTGCTTAGGCCTATGGTGACCCTTGATCATGCTTGTAGTACACTTTATCAACCTTGACTTTCCTTGATAATGGAAACATGGAAATTAAGGTGGGATGGGGGCTGAGTGAAGTGAAAAGACATAAAGAATTATATATGAAACTCATGAAAGGAGGTGGAAAAAAAAACACAGTGATAAAGGAAAAGCATGATAGTGGTATGGGGAGGATGAAATGGAGGTGAGAGACAACACTTGGAGGTAAGAGAATACCAAGATAAATAATTGAATACAAATAAGGACTCATAAAAACCACTTCACATTAATTTTAAGGTGATTAGGGAAGGGCAAGAGACTAAAAATAAAACTTGGTTTTCTCTAAAATCCTTAAAATTTGGAAAAAAACCTTAATTTATGCTAAATTAGCCTCTAGAGACATTTTGAAAACATGGATATGGGATTTCATAGCCATGAAACTTGAATAATATCTAAGAAAATGATTGAAATTCATGAAAACTTGATGGAAAACCTTAAAAACACCATTTTCTTGAGAATTTGATAACTTCTTCTTTCATGACTATACAACTCTTCCTTACAAGCATGCCAACTATAGATTGATTGGCTTAGTTTGAGACCTTTGTTTGACCTTGAATTAGATGAATAAAACCTAAAAAAGAGCATGAAAAGGTAGATCAAGTCCAAAAAATTATGGAACAGTTTTATTTTCATTGAAACTCAACCCAAATGAGGAGAAATTATAGAAAATAGGTTGTCTTCCTAGTTGCAAGGTAGTAGAATTTTACCCAATTTAAACTGAATGGTTCATGACCTTGGATAATGAAATCAAAGTGCCACTTATAACATTAATAATCCCTTTGAGTTTAATTTCTTCACCTTAAATTTGAGAGCTGTATCCTTCCTTAGTACACCATACCATCAGATGGCCTACAGGTAGTCCCTATGTGCCAAGAAGCAAAAAACCAAAAGACAATTGGTTTTGGGCCTGTATGGCCATGAATTGCCATGAAAATTCTAATTAAGCCTTAATATACCCTGAAGAAGATATCCCCTACCCTAAGTTGTATAGAATCTTTATGGATTTTATACTTATCTTGGAAAATGAAGGATATATGCCTATTTTTCCCTTTTAAAAGATAAATTTCACTTTCCACCACTTGAAATAGAACATTTGAGAAGCATAATGTGCCATTCATGCCTAATTAGACTTTTTAAAACCTTTTACATGTTTTAATATTACAAATTTGTCATGTGGGAGGGGTTTTGGGGCCTTTTAGGCTTATAAAACATATGAAATGACCATTTAATGATTTAAAACTTTATACATAGGCTATTTTCACCTTTTTGAACATGAATAAAGATTAATTGGATAATTTAATTACCTTTTAAATCCTAATTTTGACATTTTTGCTCAAAAAATTGCATTTTAACACCATAATTGACTGGTTTAACCAGCTGCAAGGGGTTAATGACTAGTTTTAGAAAAGTTTCAAATGATAGAAATACTAATTTGATCTTGATAGGCCAAATTAATAACAATTTTGGCAAATTTTAGGGTTTGACTAGCTTACTGGTCTAAATAACTCAAAAACTATGGCAAGGTTAGACTAGGACAAACACTAAAACTAGAAAAGCTTGTAGACCAAGACATAAAAAAATAAACTGACAAAAATAACAATAAACATGTGCAGATGTGCACTTAAAGGAATGGAAAACAACATGAAAAGGAAAAAAACTACTAAAAGCATGTGCATAAATGCACTTAGAGGAATGAAACTATGACTATGTATAAAGGAGTGACTCTCCTAATAGTAGTATTTAAGAAAATCCCATTCATAGGAATGGGAAGATTTTCTCCACTCAATCTAGATAATTGAAAAACATTTTTCATCTTACATTTAGTGATAATATAAGGTTCACTCCAAAGCTATCAAATTTGGAGTGTATAATTGGCTTTGCATGCTCTTCATCCCAATTGAGTACTATGTCTCTTTGTTGAATTTTTTTTGATGAATCTATTTTTTCCAATGTCTTCTTAACTTGATGTTCATCTAAGCACATAGTGTGCATATCATCATTTCTTATCTCCTCCAATTATCTTAGTTTGTTCATTCTAACTTCCATTACATCACTTTTTAGAAACTCTAGCTGATGTGCAAGATCCAAAGCTAGAAGCTCTAATGAGATATATAGGCTTGACTCTCTTTCATAGAGTAAGAGATAAGGTGAATGATCAATGGAATCCTTAGTGTTGATTCTATCAACCCATAATGTAGTCTTCAACTTTGTATGCCAAGATTTTTGATTATCTTCCATCATTTTTGTGATGATCTGAATTAGGTTCTTATTAGTGGACTCAACTAGTCCACTACCCCATGGATAGTAATTTGATGAATATTTCAAATAAATACCATGTTCAAGAAACCATTCACATACCTTTGTACTCCTGAATGTCAAATAATTATCTAATATTATAGTAGAAAGTGCTCTAAAATGAGTGACTAGACTCTCATAAAATTCAATCATGGAGATGTCATTTGCCTCTTTCAAAGGCACTACTTCCACCCAGCTAGTTAAATATTCTATAGCCATCAAGACCCACTTATGACCAATACTATATGGAGGATGAATCATGTCAATGAATTCTAAACCCCATTGCATGAATGCTCAACATGTATTGGCTTTACTGGCATAACAACTAGTCTCTATTTTCCTACAAACATTACACACTTTGTATATTTCCTAACCCATGTGCATCTATTAATAATTTATGAAAAAAGGAACCAAATATAATGATTTTTTATCTATGGTCTTGGTTGTAAAATGATGTCCAGAAGGACTATCATGAAATTGCTCAAAAATCTTGTCAAATTGACTAGTTTCAACACACCTTAAAACCATACCTCCAATGTATTTCTTGAAAATAACTCCATAAATATAAATGTATGGTGTTTATTTCAGCATAAATTATCTTATTTGTGATGCAATTAAACCCCTTGGACACTCTTTAGTTTGAATAATTCTAGCTATGTTCTATGTCCAACTTGTAGGAGGTGTATATTCAACTTCATGTTGAGTGTCCTAGATTGTCAAAAATGTTTATTTTTCCTTTTTCACATCTTCTACAAGATGTTAAAATAATCATTTTCCTCAGAACATATTTTTAACCTTGAATTCATTTTCATATTCCATTCACCTAGTGACCCATACAGCTCTTTGTTCACCCAAGTCTCTATCGAGAATGAAATCCTTCACACTTGGATGAGCTACCATTAGTATAATCTTATTATTTGAAACCAAATGTCTAAATTTTTTCATAATTATTATAATATAAAGAACATTTTTGTATAAAAAATAATACCTCTCTTCATAACCCTCTAAATCTTGACTAAATAAAGAAATGGGTTGTTCCAAACCTTCATCATTTTGTTGCATAAGCATGGCTGAGATAGTACTAGAAGTAGAGAAAACATATAAGAAGAAATCCTTACTAACATATAGATTGAGAAAATTAGGAGCTTGGATGATTTTTTCTTTGATAGCTTCAAAAATTTGTTTACCTTATTTAATCTAATTGAACTCTTGATGTTTCTTTAGCATTTGACTAAGTGGCTTTACTCGTTCTGCAAAACTAGGAATGAATCTTTTGATAAAGTTTATCTTACCCAAGAATATTTGCAATCCTTTCTTGTGTTTAGGAAATTATCGAATAATTATTTCCTATATTCTCTCTAGATCAATGGAAATATTATCTTTGGACACCACATACCCAAGAAGTTTTCCCTCATGCATTAAAAAATGCATTTTTTTGGATTCAATGAGACTCCAAATTGTCTACATCTATCAAAAACAATTTTCAAATGTGTTAGATGATCATTAAGATTATTTGAAAATATTATAATTCCATCAAGATATAATAAAACTATTTTACCTAAAATACCATTAAAATTAACATACATTGCCTTTTAGAAGGTAGCTCCAGCATTAGAGAGTCCAAAAGGCATCTTCTTGTAAAAAAAATACCCCATTTGGTGGTGAAAGTTGTTTTATGTTGGCCTTGATCTTTCACCAATATCTGGTTATATCCTAAGTACCCATCTGGTAAATAAAACCTATATGAACTTACTACCCTCTACAATATTTGATCCATGGAAGGAAGTGGATAGTGATCTTTCAATGATACTCTATTTAGATCTCTAAAATCTATAAATAACCTTATCTCTCAATTATTATTTCTTACTAATACAAGATTTGATACCCATGTTGAATTATTTATAGATAAAATAGAATAATTTAATCAGCTTTCTAAGCTCTTTCCTTGTGAGAATCTCAACCTTGGTGTTGATATGCCTTTAGTTTTGTCTCACTAGTTTTTCATCATGATGTAGTATAATGATATGCTATGATAATCTAGGATAAAAAACTTTCAAATCATGGTATTACCAAGAAAATACATACATAATTCCTAACATAATAAAATGAAAGATATTCTCTCAAAATTAGTGTTCACTTTACCCAACTTGAGTTGCTTAACTTTAGTTATGCTAATAAGCTCATAATGCTCTTTCTTAGAATAAATGCTCACCTTGTCTTTCCTTAGATGATCATATTCATTAAAAATTCTTTCTAAAGGCACAAAACCTTTTGACATCTTTTTTTATTTCAATTACACAATCTAATTTTCATATTGATCCTACAATTTATCATGATTTCTTTAGCAAAACTCTACATCATTTTGTAAGAAATATGCTATCTGCTTATTAGAATAAAAAACTTGCAAACTTACACAATTATTTTAGATTGAAGGTATACATACAACCTTGATTTGGGTCTAATTTCTATTGTCCTTAACTTGATCTAGAATATCATATTATACTATCATGGCAGTAAGTCTATCTGCATACTGATTTGCTCCTCTATGAATGTAGTGAATGTCAAATACAAGAAAATGTTTCATGAGATCCCAAAATCTATGTTTTTAGTCCTTAAAAATAGGATTATTTACTTTAATTAAACCTCTAACTTTTTGGACTACCAACTCACTATCATCTTTTGCCTGCTAGAGCTTAATATCCCTCTTTATAGCCCATTGAAGACCATAAATAAGAGATTCATATTCTAAAGTATTGGAAGTACAACTAAACTAGAATCTAATAGAAGAATAATATCTTTGAATTTGTGGTGAAACCAAAATTACATGATCCCAACTTTCATTATTTTTTCTATATCCATCAAAGAATAGATTCCAAACTCCTTGATCCTGCATTGAGCTAGTGAGACCAGGTAATAAGTCACCCTCTTCATGCATTCAATAGACTCCAAAACCAACATCATCAATACTTTTATATGGGTAATTTCCATGATTTTAATTATCCCAATCATCTTGTTGAAGATATAGTATACCCTTAATAGGATTAGAAGGCTCTTGCTCAATGATGTTATCAATTTCTTCCGAAATACTACAATTCACATTTGACATATTTGGCATATATGGTTCAAGGTAAAATATAGAAATAGGCTTAGATATTATAGTTACTTTGGTTTTATACCTAGTTATAAAAACCACATATGAATACTTTGAAGAAAAATAACCTCCTATTTTGGTAGTGAAATCTCTAGATAGGCCTAATGCAAAATATGGAGGTAGATCATCAACAACATCCTATAAAATAGTGAAATTTGGATAAGCAACAAGTATGATTTTTAGATATTTTAACACACCTACAGTCTTGGTAGGAGACCCATCTATTTGAAAGACACCTTTCTCATGGGGTTCATACTATAATCCTAACTTATCAGCTATTGATTTGTGCATGATATAAGTACTAGCCCCACTATCAATCACATATTTATGAACAAGACAATATCTAATGATAATAAAAAGGTGGAATGGAGGTGGCTTAGTCACCTTAAGAGTTTTATACTCAATAGATAGTTTATAATTAGTTATGACAACACTTACTCTTTCCTTTGTATATGGTCTATCTGGGAGACTGAGCTTTGAAATCTCTTCTTGTAAATACTCCTTTTATCTTGGGATTAATAGTGTATCCCAACTAAATTTTTCTTCATATGATACACAATACTAAGGGGAGAAGTGACTACCCTTGAATATATTTTAGGAGCATAAGGATATCCCAAATTTTGTTAAAATTGAGGTATGCAAGGACCTTTCATGTTCTTATCTTTTGGATCTTTAGCTTATTGATTTGTACTTTTCTAAGGTAGCTCATGTGTAGTAATCTTTTGTTGTGGATAAGAAGAAGAAGGGGATACCTTACTATGGATTGAGCCTTCACCAATTTCTCATTTCTTAGATTTGGTATGGGCTACAATAAAATTATCAATATTAGGTAAATTTTGACTTTGATTTGAATCCAAGTGTTCAAAATAATTCTCAACTTCCTAGAAGTTCACAAATGTAGTTTCAATAGGTGATTTACCACTAGCTTCTCCTTGTGGATTTGGCACTTCTACTTTAGTGGATGAAGGAATGTCTCCATAAGAAAGAGAAGCTTCCTTACTTTGAAAAGGTGGTTGGCTTTCAAATGAAGGAATAATTAAACTTTGTTGCATAAAAAATTGATGAAAACTCTCACCAGTTGGAGCCATTGTCATATTATTTGCTTGATCCCATTGATTGTTCCATTATCCTTCTTGAGAATAGTTTCTTTGAGTTGGCACAATATCTCTGGAATTTCTTGGATCATTAGGATTATACTACCTTGATTGAAAATTCTTCCCTTGTCCTTACTGATTAGATTGATAGGATGGTCTATTAGACTAGTAATTTTGAATAGTATTTTGATATGGCCTATATGGTGGAGCTTATTACCTCTCTATTAAAACCAAATTGTTAGTCTAACCCTTAAGAAGACTCTCTATCTTACCCAATCTATCATTTTGATCACCTTCTATTTGATGGAACTTTAATGAATTTGGAATTGGAGAAATAGTTGGAGTAGGAGGATGGATCTCTAGAAAAAGAGGCATTGGTGGCCTTAGAGATAACGTTCATACTTGTATAAGGAAATTTTAAGCCTTGATTGATACTTAAAAAGCTTCAAGTAAAGTTTTCCCTCTCATGGATTGGATCATTACAACCACATATGAATTAAGAGACTTTAAATAGTACAAAAAAGCATAGTTGGGTGTAGGCTTGATCACTACAAGAATCATGTCCCAAGTCTTCTAGAATCTATAGTTAAAATCCACCATGAATTTATGATTGAATATCTAAATCATTGTAAGATGACCCATAAGTAAAATATGATCACTTTTGTCCTCAAAGTGCTTGCACAAGACCTCTCCAAATTCATCACAGTTGTTCATTAATGCAAGAGCCAAACCTTTGTACCACTGAAGTGCCTTCCCTTTAAAAGAAGTTGACAAAAATCTAATAACTACATTTCCTATGTCACATGATGCATTGAACAAATATTATAAATATTTTTAATATGTTCTATAGGATTTGTTGGTTTTTTCTCTTATCAAATAAGGAAGAGCCTTTAGAGCGAAAACTAGAATATCATCCCATTGAGTGAGATTGAGAGGAATACCACCTTTGAATGAAATAGAAGCCTATATTCTAAGAACAACCATCTAAGGTATAGGATTTAAAACAATACTTGGATAAACAATATTGGCTTGAATAAGAATAATTTGTGAAATAATAAGGGAAATAGAAGGTGTAGGATATGGATTTGACTGAGAGGCTTTCTTCTTCTTTGTTGATTAGAAAGATAGATCAAAGAAATCTATTTCTTTCCCTTTTGAAAAGGATTTTTTGAAAAATATTGGTGGCACAAAAAGTATACAAATATGAAGATGAAAATATAGAAATGAATAATATACTCAGATACACAGATAATAATTCAAAAGTGTGAATAAGCTATCCAATCAAGCGTGTCATAAACTATTATCACTCTAGATTACACCGTACTTGAAATTAGAAATTCTCAAAGTGTGGGTGATTATACACTAATAAGAACCTCTGTATAGGGATGTTTCCTTTAAGATTTATCTATTAAAACTGATCACTTATTTTAGGATGAAAAGGGGAAGGGGAAACTAAAGGGAAATTCTATCTAATGGGGTGATGTAATTGAATTATTTATCTCCTATAAAATATGTTGAAACTAATGCACACATATAAACTAATAAAAGCCCTAAATTTACTTAAGTATATGTATTTTAGATAAAGGATTTAAATAATTTTGGATTACAAGATTCTTTTTTACCTTTTCAAATGACCTACATAAGGTGTAATAGAAAGCAATAGGTGAGGAAGGGACTTTATAAAAGGATATATAATCCTACTTATATTCTGATACATAATAAATTATACTCTATTCTCTATCAAAACTCATATGTAAAGTAAAAATCTTCTTTATTGATTTATGGTCCAGAATATAATTTTTGCTTCAGCTCCATGAATTAAATGAAAAATGGCTTGAAAAAGACAATAAATATGTCTAAATTCTAACCTAATACAATGTGTAATTGAAAATGGAGATGTATTAGTCTTGGTTGAGTAACTCAACACTAACTCCTTTTACAATATTTAAAACAAGTCTTTAATAATCTTCAAAGTATCCAAAACATGCAAAAACCTTCATCTTTGCATAGAAAAGAGGTGGTACGCCCATGCTTGACATGTCAATAATTTGCATGAAAATATATTATATAATTTTGAATGGATAACTAAATCTTGAAGTTAGTTTTAAGATCTTGAAATATTTTAATTAAGAAGATCACCAAGAATAAATGTGACACTTGACAATTAGTCAACTGAAGTAAAAGACTAGTCAATCCCAAAATAATGCTTCTTTGCATGAAAATGGACCTTGAAGAGTGATAAGAGAATGAATATCTTCATGTAACATCAAATATGAAGCATTTAAATCCATTTGGAACTCTTTGATGACCAATTTCAATGCCAATCTCAAATTTGACCATTTGAACAATTAGGCCAACTAAGCAAAAGAGGCATATTAGCAAACTTGTGTACTTGGAATCCATGAAAACTATAACAAGACACCATGAAACCTAAAAAATAATGAAAATTATACCTTAAAAAAATTCTCTCATCATAATATATGTGATTTTGATTAGAAAACTCTCACCATTCAGTCAACAAGGTTAACTAGGTCTATTTTGCTCTATTTTCTAGTAGACTGGACATTTTGATCAAGATATTAGGGAAATACATGGGATTATTTATGATAAAATGAAGATTTTAATATGAATAAAAAGTCTTAGGATTTTATTTCCATTGATTAGATTCTATTGAACTACCTTGTACTTCATTTTAAATGATTTTTTCCATAAAATATATGATTTTTTCCCTCATCTATATAGATCCATGCATAAAATTAGAATTTATGGAATCATAAATTATTTTAGTTGACGTATGGAAATGTTTTAGGTTAATCCATGATTATTTTATGGTAATAAAATACACTTTTCTTAAAACTAGTTTTTTAGTGGTTTAAGAGGGATTTAAAGTTGAATCTTCAAAATGGTGAGTCATGAGGTAAATAGATCCAAATACAAAAATATTTACATTTATTAATATAACACTGACACATATTACATCTTTAAAATATTGGGTTCCCATGCAAAATATATGAAAAGTTATCACATTGATGAAATTTGTTTGTGGGGTTTAGCTTGCAATCTAGGCTACATATGCTCTTACTAATTATTCATAAATCAAATCTCCATAAACTTATCTAAATTTTTAATTAATTATTATTAAATATGTGTCCTAAAAAAATTTTAAGATATTTTGTCTAAACTCTACACGTGGTGAATAATACAAGCATTTCAACAGGAGGTTTGAAAGGGTGTCTAGAACTGCAAAAAGTAAAAAACTTCACCAAGCTGAAAAATACTCTTCCCATAATTTAAAAATCATGAAAAAATCATTATGAAACCTAAAAAATGTTATCAAAAACACTCTTAAAGCACATTTTTATTGAAAAGTCAAAAAACCCCTTTTCAGCATATATGTCAATTTCCTTGCTTAAGCCTATATGAGCATGGTTTTCATGAAATTTGGAGTTGTGACAATCTTAAAATGTCTTATTATGATTTTAAAACATCATACCATGATTTTAAAACTCTTACCTAGACTTAGAAACCTCTATGGCACTCCAGAATGATGCCAACTTCAATGGTGGCCTCCAACAGATAGGTTGAGGTTTGAGACAAAGTATAAAGTATCTCAACACATCCAATAGCCTTTAAACTTATTAAAAATATTATTCAACTAATTATGATCTTGCTTACCAAGTTTCAAGTCAAAATTCTCTTTGTATCTCCTAAAATCGTCAAATTTCTCTCAAAAATGACCCCTATGCATTGACTATTTGTATTTTTGACTGAGTTTTGGTTTTTTACAAGTTATTTCATGGTTAATTAGGGTTTTAAAGGTCAAAATAATCTTTATTTATCATAATATTCCTTTTAATAAGCTTGGAAACAACCTCCACTCATCTTTCTAGCATACTTTGACCTCTAAACAAGGCAATTAGGCCCTTTCATGTCTGAGTATAGATTGTAATAGGTGGGAATTAATTAGGTTTGAATAATATTTATATGTAAATACATTTTCAATATTTTTTTAAGACAATTTATACCAAAATATATCTCCTCACTTATCTCCTTTATGCAAATTTGAATAGTTTCAAGTTTTTTGGGCCTTAAACTAGGTATATTCCATACAATTGCTTGTAGATAACTTCAAGGACTGATGGTACTTTATGTAATCTTGGTAAAATGTTTGAATTTACCCATTTACCACTTATTCTTTCTCAAGTAACATCATAAATCTTACTTTACTTGAAGGAATTGACTGGTATTCTGATTGCCTAAATTTCCAAAGTAATCAATGGCATAAAACTCACCCTCCAAATGAATTATGCGGGTAGCATCAGTCTAAAGTTGTCCATTAACACCCATCCTTACATATATCCTTCAAAATTTTAAACTTGGAAAGATTGACTATCTTTCATTACCATGCATTGATTGTGCATCTCATTTGCATAAGCAATATGCTCTTGACCATGTTCAAAAGATGGATAGTTGGGTTTTTCTTAGACCAATTTGTTTTGAGTGGGGACAAGGGCTTTGGAGGATTAGGGAACATTAGGATTATATATTTGATAAGGCTTAAGCTGGGTGATTTGGCCTTGCCCTTACGCATTGTTTAGGAAAGGAGGTATACTTGCTTGCCCAAATTGATTGTATGTTTGATATGGCCTATAACCTTGAGCTTGTTGTCTTTTGAGGGAAACTACCTCATTTGTATCACTTTGAAGAAAGATTTTAACTTCATGGATTTAATTTTAAGGAGAAATGGTATACCTTTTATGATTAGTCAAAGGGGCTAAAGTGGGTAATATACCTTGACTAGGAGAATGTAAACTAGGGAATAGTGGCATTGGAGGTCTAGGAGCTATCTTTCCCACTTGTACAATACAATTCACATCATTTATGGTTATTTCATAGGTAGCAAGCATTGTGTTTTCACCCATAGATTAAATAATCATGGAAATGTCACTATTCAATACTTGTAAGTAGTACAAAAATCCATAGTTTGAGGTTGGCCTCACAAGAGTTGGGATTATATCCCATGTTTTTTGGAACCTAGTAGTAAAGTCTTGCATGAATTCATGTGGTGCCCTCTTGATTGTGGTTAATTTTAGAGATAGAGATAGGTAGTCGCTCTTCTCCCCAAACCTATTAGTTAATAAATCTCCTAATTTATCCCATGAGCTAATGTAATTTACAGGTAGGGTCCCATACCAATCCAAAACTTTTCCTGTAAAAGACAAGGACAACAACCTAATAGATACATTTTCTTGGGTGATGTTTTGGATATTAATTTTTTTTGATATATTCCTAATGTACTCAATAGCAATAATAAGACTATCCCCACTAAAAGATGGGACACTTTTGAGGGTTACTCCCAAAATTTGATCATATTAGGCAAGATGTAAGGGAGATGCCCTGGTGAAAGGCACAAAATGTTGTCTTATATCCATCTTGGAATGATCACTATGGATATTAGGAATGGAGGTTTACATAAACTTAGAATATTTAAACACAAAATCTCTTTTGTAAGGATGAGTGTTGACAACCTAAAACTTTTGGTGGAATATGGAGGTAGTTACACAAAATCAAAGGGTGTCTCTTTAGTAACACATCTAGTTGTCACCTTTCGTGTGGAAAATAGGACTCATAATCAACCAAAGACTCGAATTGTTTAATGGGGTCTCCAAGTACTAAATGTAGATGCTTCTTTCATCTTCATGTATGCCAAGACCAAAACCAACCTTGAACAATATTTTATGACTTGGAAGTCCCATTAGGTGCGCCAAAAATTGTTGACACATGGATTTACAACCTTGAGGATATGAATAAATATCTTCATCCAAGTGTCACAATGGAGAAATTTCTCTTGCTATGGGTGATAATTTTGAGAAATGAATCTCTAGATAAGGGGTTAGCTCCCCTTAATGCACCTTTAAAGCTCTCTCTCTCTCTAACTTAACAATTGAATATGAAAAGGGATTAATAAAAATGATTGATAAATCAAGAAGTGATGCACCAATTTATAATGTCCTCCCAATTTACTAAAACTAGTAATTAAAGACAAACAAAGTGTTTCTGACATAAAAAATCATAACTCAGGATTCATTGTTACATCAATGTTTCATATGCTAGATTTGAGGAGGTATATGATTCTTAAGAAGGGAATGAATTATTCCAAAGAGGGATATAATCATGGACCACTTATAGGATATATTTACACTTAGAAAAGAATACTATCAAAGACCTACAACAATATCCTTTTTATAAATGGTATACCATCAAGATTGCATACTAGAAAAGACAATATTTCACTAGACTAGACTAATAAGATTCAAGTCATTAATAAATATTGTATCATATAAGTGGCAAAAAAACTTGTATAACAAGCCAAAATAATTCATATACATAACTTTTGAGAGAGAGAGAGGTCAAGCAAAAGAAGTTCAAGAGTCACTTAGACATGTGTTCATATGTGAAGATCAGTTAAAATTGCATGTGGAAGAGAGGTCGGGTGAGAGACACCATTTAAATATGTCTACTTATCCAAAATAAATCATAAGAATGGTGAATGGTGAAAAGTGGCATAAAACCTTTAGAATTGGCACAAAAAACTATCTCCATCAAAGACCATCCATGAATGTTCAAAATTGAAAATAGAGGAGTCAACACATAACAGTACTGAGGGAAATAAAACTTATGGAAATAGTTAGAAATTTATTTTCCTAAGTGCTATCAATCCTTTAGATGCCTATGTTTGTTGATTTTATGGAAGCTCTTTGATTTGGTCATCTACTAGCAATGACTCAAACTATCAACCTATCCATTTTGCTTGTTTTTTCTACACTAGATGCTGAAGATTAAACCATTTTTTACCTCCACATTTTCTCTCATGTTCTTTCCAACTCTTTTGACATTAATGGCTATTTTCCATATTTTGAAATTAATGTTTTTGGGACCTTCACCTTCCTTATTCATTCAAAACACTTTTCTTAGACTTAAGCTTCTTTCAGACCTTTATCAAGTGCTCTTTAACTATGGAAAGTGTCCTCTGAACCATGAAAAGTTCCCTTTTTAAAGCTTTTCATGGGACACTTTTCCTTGCAATATATCTTTTGGGGAGATTATTTGAACACTTGGCTTCAAAGGTGTCCTTCGAAAAGATTTGTCTCGGCCACTTTTTCCAAAATAAATCCTTCATGATTTTTGCTTTTGACCATTTCTATGGACTATTTTCCCAAACAAATTCCTTCAATCTTTTTTTCCAAAGAAAATCCTTTGGGAATTTATTTCATCATTTTCTCCTAAGTTAATTCATTTGACTCTTTGCATCGGGTCTTCTCCTTTGGGATTTTGAATAGGGCACCCTAGTTGAAAAATACCCTTTAGAAAGATTAGGATGCACCTTTATAAACTTCTATTTGGTCCACCTTCCTATGAAAATACCCTTCATATTTTTTTGTAAAGTACCTTTTGGCTTTCTAAAAATGTCCCTTCAAAAAAGTTGAAGTGACCCCTTAAAAAAAGTTGAAAATGACCTTTTCAGAAAGATGGAGGTGCCCTTCAAAAAAGTTGAAGTGCCCTTCAGAAAAGTTTTAAATTACCTTAGAAAAAATTTCAAATGACCTCCTCATCTTGAAAATATATCTTTCAGGGAAATTTTTTAGGAAAATTTTCTGAAAGGAATTAGTCTTCATCTTCAAAAAATCTATCTCAAACAAATTGTCTAAAAGAATTCAACACTTAGCTAAATGAAAAGTCTGAAAGAAATAACACTTATTCAAAAACAAAAGACTCAAAAAGATTACTATACAAAGGCTTAATAAAATACCAAAACCAAAATATCTAAAAGAATTAGAATTGTACATTTTTTTTGGGCTTTATCAAATAACACTTCTTCTGAGGAAAATCTACATACTAGTTAAGCTTTTCAATAGGGGTACCCAATTTTGACCTGAAGGTCTAAAATTTGGTCAACAAATTGGTGATTAATAGGGGTAGTATGCCTACTATACTAAATATACTAGTAGCCAAATTAGTCCTTTGGGAATGTAGTCATCTAAGGATACTCAAATAAGGAAGCATTGGCCATGACTCAAAACGTTGAAAAAACACACCAAACTTGAAAGGAAAACCCATGCCATAACACACAACACACAACACAAAAAAAAGACACAAAGAAAATCAAGACATAATACAACTCACACATGTGTGTAATCACTTAGGCAACACAATAAAAGTAGGAAACTATGTACAAAGGAAAAGGAGAACCTTAATAATAATGCTTTTGATATATCCTATTGACTAGGATATGCAGCTCCTCTCCATCCAAATTTGAGAGTTGGAAATCATTGTGTTGTTTTCACTATGTAATCACATATGGGCCACTCTATAAAACATCAAACTTTGTGTGTCTTCAAGGTTTGGCCCTATCTTCAACCCATTTTAAGACAATGTCTCCTTGTTTGAAGCTCCTTTGCATGGATTTCTTGTCAAAATAATTTTATTCTTGGTGAGTTGTCATGGTATTCAAAGCTTAATTTTTTGCATCATCAAGCTCCATCAACTCACATAACTTGACATTCATGATATCATTTTCCATTAATTACAACTTATAGGTAAGATCTAAATATGGTAACTCAAGTGACATAGGAAGTCTAGCTTCCCTTCCATAAACAAGTGTATATGGTGAATTCCAAATTGCTCTCTTTGGCATTATCCTATCAACCTAAAGGGCTATCTTACATTTGGTGAGCTAAGTTCTCTGATTCTCCTTCATTGTCCTCTTTATAATCATGATTAGATTCTTGTTTATGGACTCAGCTAGTCCATTTCCTTATGGGTAATAGTTGTAGGAGGTATTAAGATAGATGCCTTGCTTCAAAGACCATTCACTTTTTCTTGCTCTTAGGAAATCTAATGCATTATCTAAAAAGATTATTGAATGAGTTCCAAACCTGGTTACTATGCCTTCATAAAAGTCTAAGACTGAGATTTCATTTTCCTCATTTAGGGATATAACATCCACCCATATTGTAAAGTAATCAATAGTAATCAACACCCACTTATGACTAACACTAGAAGGTGGATTGATTAGACCTGTGAAATCCAAACCCCATTGCATAAATGGTTTCTCAACTTGGATTATATGAACAATAAAGGCAACTAGCTTTTATTTGACTTTAAAAAGAACACACTTTTGGCATTTTCTTACACAAGCATGGGTATCTTTGAACAAACTAGGCCAAAAGTAACTAGACCTCATAATCCTAGTAGCTATAGTTCTTGGAGAAAAATGACCATTAGCTAGTCCATCATGGAACTCATACAATACTTTATCAATTTGATCCAAAATTATACATATCAAAAGCACACATTAAAGTCCTTTTTGAATATGACT
>JARHVA010000556.1:4962500-5101015 GCA_037957365.1 Torreya grandis
CCTTTTTTAATTTGCATTCTCATCTAACTCTATATTATGTTGAGCTATATTTAGCTCAAAACATTTTAAATCACTACACTCCCATGCAAAGACATCATAAAATTCATTGCATAACTCAATGAAAGCATGCTTCTCTTCACTAGTACATACCTTCCCAAGTGTAAGAAATTTATCTTTGAAGATCTAAACCTTCTCATAGTTTTATTTCTTGGTAGATATGATTATATTTTCTTTCTTCATCTAGTCATCATCATTGATTATGCTCTCAATAGTGACTAGGCCTTTAGGGAGTTTGTTAGACCTCAATTACACCATCTACCCTCTATATTGTTGTTGTAGTTTAGACTGATTCTTGGAAGAAAACTTAGCTTATTCTTGTATAAGAAGTGATATTTGATGATCAGTATCAAACACCTACCAATTAGTGACATTATCCAGTATGGAGGGCCTTACAATAAGTTTTAGATGAGGTTGGTTTTTGTCTTCTTTTCTCCCTTTTGAAACATTAAGTTGAGCTCTAATTACTGAAAGCCTATTAGCATGATTTTTGTCTTGTCTTGAAATTGAAGTGATGTTGAAGTATTTGAAATCTTCCACAAGATCCCACACTCTATGATTATAGGACTTAAGCAAAGAGTTTTTAGTCAAATTCTACTCTCTAACCTGATTGACAACAAGCTCTCTATCACCAAACACTTGCAATTATTTAACACCTCTTTTCCTAGCCCACTCAAGATCATGAATAAGAGATTCATAGTATAATACATTACAATTTCATGAGAACTAAAATCTAAAGGTTGAATAATACATATCCTTAGAGGGTGAAACCAACATAGCTCCACCACTTGCCCCAATCTTGCTTCTAGACCCTTCAAAGAAGAGCTTCCATAATCCATTCACATCTTCACTTGAATTCATCAGATTAAGAATTAAATATTCATTATCATGCATATAATATACCCAAAGACTAGATTATTAAATAAACTTGTAAAGATCATGTTCATAGTGCTCATCTCCCCACTCATCTAGGAATAAATCAGAAACCCCCTCAAGAGAAGATGATGGAGATTGGTCAATATGAATTTACTCTTCACCAATGATAGCATAATTAACATTTTCCACCTTAGGTGAGTAAGGTTCCAAGTGATATCTATGTATAGTTTCTGACTTAATCTTCACTTTATTATCCTATTTTGTCCTAAACACCATGTAGGACCAATTGACTACCAAATATCCACCTATTGTGGATGTGAAGTCTCTTGATAAACAAAGAGAAAAATATGGAGGAAAACATACCACAAACACATCATGAGTAATTGAAAATGTATGAAAATCATGAAGGATAAAATTAAAACCTTTAACTATCCCCAAAGTCTTGGCTAGTGATCCATCCAATTGTAAAACACTTTTAGTCATTGGCTTGTACTTGAGGTCTAACTTATCTGCTATGGATTTAGGCATAAATAATGTGCTTGATCCATTATATATAATAAAATTATGAAAAAATAAATAAATAATGATTATATATAGATAAAAATGAAGAGTCTTCTCATCTTTCTTGACTTGACCATCTATAAATTGAGTTCCATTTACCAAAACCACATTGTCAATTCTAGATGGGCTAGCCTATTTACCCAATCCATGAAATTCATTTTGAAGTATATCTTTCTACCATAGTAGTGTTAGAGAATCACAAAATTAAATTTTAATATTAATCTTATTCATCTTGTTTGGCCACATTAATGGAAGGATTACTCACTTTGGGGTTCTCTTTATGAACATTGACACCTTGTGATGTAGCTTGTGGAGGTAGAGTTGTAGCAGCTAGCCTAAAGTTTGGAATCTTATAATTTTATTACATTTTATGAGCTTTATTAGACCCATTTACCATAGGATATTATGTGGGATTCATAATAGGTCCTTGATTATCTTCTTGAGATTCATCAATAACTCTCCTTTTGGACCTGGTATTAGAGGCAACACTAATATTCTAATTGTTTACATTTCCCAAAGTAATTAATGGAAAAAAACTCACCTTAAAAATGATTTATGATGGTAGAATTAGTATGAGTTTGTCTATTTTCCATCCCTCCCTTCATATATCCTTCAAATTTTTAAACTTGGAAAGATTTACCATCTTTTATTACCATGCCTTGATTATGCATCTCATTTACATAAGAAACATGCTCTTAACCATGTTTAAAAGATGGATAGTTGGGTTGTTCTTGGAAGATGTTTTTTTTGAGTGAGGTAAATGGATTTGGAGGATGAGGGAGCATTAGGACTATATCTTTTATAAGGCTTGACATGGGTTATTTGGCCTTGTCCTTATGGTTTATTTTGGAAAGGAGGTCTACTTGCTTTCCAAAACTAATTGTATGTTTGATATGGCCTATAACCTTGAGCTTGTTGTCTTTTGAGATAAAAATAATAATTTTTAACACTTTTATCAAGATTTTAACTTCATGGATTTAATTTTTAGGAGTAATGGTTGGACTTTCTTGATTAAGTAAAGGGGCTAAAGTGGGCAATGCAACCTGACTAGGAGAATGCAAATTAGGGAATAGTGGCACTCAAGGTCTAGGAGCTATCTTTCCCACTTGGACAAGACAATTCTTATTATTTATGGCTATTTCATAGGTAAAAAGTAATGTGTTTCCACCCATAGATTGAATCATCATGGCAATGTCACTACTCAACACTTTTAAGTAGTATAAAAATGCATAGTTTGAGGTTTGCCTCACAAGAGTTGGGATTTTATCCCAAGTTTTTTAGAACCTAGTATTAAATTATTCCATGAATTCATGTGGTTCTCTCTTGATTATAGTGAATTGATCAACTATAAATAGGTAATCTCTCTTTTACCCAAACCTATTAGTTAAGAAATCTCCCAACTCATCCCATGAGCTAATGTAATTTACAAGTAGGGTCCCATACTAGTCCAAAAATTTTCCTTTCAAAGAGAAGGACAAAAACCTAATAGATATATTTTCTTGGGTGATGTTTTGGATATTAAAAAAGTTTACTATAGTCCTAATGTGCTCAATGATAGTAATAGGACCATCCCCACTAAAATATGGGACAATTTTGAGGGCTACTCCTAGAATTTGATCATATTAGGTAACATGAAAGGGAGATACCCCAGTGAAAGGCAAAAAAGGTTGTCTTATATCCATATTATAATGATCACTATGGATATTAGGAATGGAATGTAACATAAAATTAGAAAATTTAAACACAAAATCTCTTTGGTAAGGATGAGTGTTGAAAAACCTAAACCTTTTGTTGGAAAATGGAGTTAGTTGCACAAACTCAAAGGGTATCTCTTTAGTGGTAGATCTAGTTGTCACATTTGGCATGAAAAATAGGTTGATCATCAATCAAAGACAAATTATTTAATGGAATCACTAGGTACTAAATTTAGATGCTTCTTTCATCTTTAACTATGCCAAGACCAACACCAACCTTGAATAATATTATAAGACTTGAAAGTCCCACTAGGCATGCCATAAAATGTTGATACTTTGATTTGAAACCTTGAAGAGATGCCTAAATATCCTCATCAAAGTGGCACCATGGACACATTTCTCTTATTTTGGGTGAAAATTTTGAGAAATGAATCTTTAGATAAGGCGATATCTCCCATTGATGCACCTTTAAAGCCCTCTCTTTAACTTAACAATTGGATATGAAAATGGATTAAGAAAAATGACTGAGAAACCAAATGGTGATGAACCAATGTATAATGTCCTCCCAATTGACTGAAACTACTACTTAAAGACAAATAAAGTGTTTCTCACACAAAACTCATGACTCAAGATTCATTGTTACATCAATGTTTCATATGCTAGATTCGAGGAGGTATATGATTCTTAAGAAAGGAGTGAATGATTAAAAATAGGGATACATGCATGGACCACTTTTAAGATATATCTACACTTAGAAAATAATACTAGCAAAGACATGCAATAATCTCCTTTCTACTAATAGTATACCATCAAGAGTATAATCTATAAAAGACAATGTTTAACTAGACTAGACCAATGAGATTCATGTCATTACTAAATATTATAGCATATGAATGGAAACAACACTTGTATATTTCTTCAAGAGTTCTTCAAGTAAAAATTTTTGTAGAGTTTTCTAAATAACTAGTGGAGGCTACTAAAACAAGCCAAAAGAATGCATATATATAACTTTTGAGAGAGAGGTCAAGCAAAAGAAGTTCAAGAGTCACTTGGACATGTGTCCATATGTGAAAGTTAGTTAAAATTGAATGCGGAAGAGAGGTTGGGTGAGATACACCATGTCAAGAGGTCTACTTGTCCAAAACAAGTCATAAGAATGGTGATAAGTAGCCTAAAACCTTCAAAATTAGCATAGGAAACTGTCTCCATCAAATACCATCCATGAATGTTCAAAAATAAAAATAAAGGAGCTGACACATAGTACTATTGAGGGAAATGGGTCTTATGGTGATAGTTATAAAATGCTTTTTCTAACCACCTCCATCCTTTGGACACCTATGTTTGTTGATTTCATAGAAGCTCTTTGATTTGGTTAGCTACTAATAATGACTTAAACCATAAACCTATCTATTTTACTTGCTTTGTCTACACTAGATGCTCAATATTCAACCATTTTTTACATTCTCATTTTCTCTCATGTTCCCACCAAGTCTTTTGACATCAATGGCTATTTTATATAGTTTGAAATTGATGTTTGTGAGGCCTTCACCTTCACCTTCCTTCTTCTTTCGAAACACTTTCCTCAAACTTAATATTATTTCAAACCTTTTTCAAGTGCTCTTTAACTATGTAAATTTCCCTTCGAATCATGAAAAGTGTCATTTTAGAACCTTTACATGGGACACTTTTTCTTACAAGATATCTTTTGGGGAAACTATTTGGGACACATGGCTTAAAAGGTGTCCTTCAAAAATATTTATCTCGACCACTTTTCCCAAAAGAAATCATTTGATATTTTTTCTTTTGACCATTTCTATGGACTATTTTCCCAAATAAATTCCTTTAAGCTTTTTGCCTAAATAAAATCCTTCAAGCATTTATTTCATCATTTTCTCCTGAGAGAATTCATTCATCTCTTTTCATCGGGTCTTCTCCTTTAAGATTTTGAATAGGGAACCCTACTTGAAAAAACACTTAAAAAATATTAGGATGCATCTTTCAAAACTTTTGATTGCTCAACCTTCCTATGAAAATACCCTTCAGATTTTTTTTAAAGTACCTTTTAGCTTTCTAAAAATGTCCCTTTAGAAAATTTGAAGTGATCCCTTTAGAAAATTTGAAAATGACCTTTTCATAAAGATGGAGGTGCCCTTCGAATAAGTTGAAGTGCCCTTAAAATTTTTTACAAATGACCTTCAAAAAATTTACAAATGACCCCTTTGGCTTGAAAAGATATCTTTTGGGGAATTTTTTTTGGACAATATTCCCAAAGGAATTAGTCTTCATCTTTGGGAAATCTATTTTGGACAAATTGTCCAAAATAATTTGGCACTTGGCTGAATGAAAAGTCTAAAAGAAATACCACTTAGTCAAAAACAAAAGACCCAAAAGGATTAATATGCAAAGGCTTAGCAAAAGACCAAAACCAAACTTTTTAAAAGATTTAGACTTGTACATTTCTTATGGGCTTTGTCAAAGAACACTTCTTCCAAATAAAATTTACATAGTGGTTAATATTTCTAATAGGGCTACCCAATTTTGACCTTAAGGGCCAAAATTTGGTCAACACTTACGTTCATCTCATGGCCTAAAGACTATGTTTTAGGTTTAGTTGTAGGTGTTAATAGTTGTAGATGACATTGACTAGCCCATACCCTTATATTGAAACACTCTTGAAATCTCTAGGCACTTGAAAGCATCCCACTCCTCATGACTAAACCCTATAGACCTTTTGCATTAACAATTCTCTAAACATAATACTTATGAGTTTGAAAAAGGTCTCCCCCCAATAGCCTGACTATAGCTTGATTTACCCTACCTATAGATCATCAAGATGAGTTTAGAATCAAGTTGAAATCCTTTCACCCTTTTCATTAAAAATTCATTAAAAATATATCTAACTCCTTCAAAGAACATTTTAAAATTTTAAAACTAAAGAACCCTCATCTTTTATAATGTGTCCTTACCAATCTACAGTCACTTCATGCGACTATAAGCAGGGTCCCTTAGGGTAAATAGGATGCTATAATTGAATATTACCTATACCATGAATAATAAAGGATCAAATTATTTACTCTTTTGATAAAAAAATCTCCTCCATACATCACTAATATTTCACAAACTCTCTTTTGCCATAGAATTTTCATTAGGTATTGACCGTGTATATGGTTGATTATGTGTATAGATTGTGACTTGATTTAGGCCTTAAAAAATCCAAGAGTGGAGTTTTAAGACCTCATGATTCATTAATGCCAAAATAGGTTTCTTAATTTCCTTCAAACTTCAAACCCTCTCACAAAGGTCTCAATCTTAGTCTTCAATACATCTTTGATCATTGGTCGTGTGTTTGATTGTCCTTTGTACAGACTGAGCTAGGGGGTCTTTAAGAAGGTATATAGGGTTTGTTTAATAAATAATATCCAATTGATTGATATATACATTAGGATGATCCTTCATAATCAAAACTCATATTGAAATACTTACATTCAAGGTATCTTTACAAAACCCTACTTGACTACCCTAGCTGTAGATGGATTCTTGCAATGACTGTAGGTGGTCTTTTATGGATTACAAGTGAACTTGTCTTTCTTATAAATATCTTTCTTTCAATTAAACCTTTTATTTAAATGACACTCTTCACAATGACCATATCTTGTCTTCTATAATCCCATCTTGAGAATAAACCTCTTTGTCATGACTTAGGTTAGGATTTTATGCCTACTGTAGGTGCTCAGTCCATATAGGCTTGTAGGTCATCCTTTGTGCTAAGTTTGGATGTTCCATAGGAAATTTTGTCTTTGACCCATTCATGAAGATTAAAATTTTAATGCTACTTATTTTCTTGATTTGGCAAAGTCTTAAATTGAGAACCTTTATGAGGTTTCCTTCATAACCAAAAACTTTCCAACTATAGGTGAATGTACCTATAGGCCTGTAGGTGCATTCTAGGCACTGAGGTCCATTTATATGTAGAACATATTATGAAAAAATACTATCTAACTCATAGCTAATGACGACACCTTCACACATAAAATCATAGTTAAACAACATCTCTTAACCCCCATTCTAAACATTGAATGGTTGTACCTTCTTTTGAGGACTATTGGTATAGTGTTGGTTGTAGGTAAATATTGAATCTTTTAGTGCTTTACACATATTCATAAAATTCATATACAAACCCAAATTTACTTATTATCCTCAAGGAAATAAAATAGTCAATTAGGCCTAGATCCAAGAGAAGATTTTAAAACCAATCAAGAAAGCCTTTTTAAAGCAAAATGGCCTCCTCATAACTATATGACATCATCCATGTATTGAGGGAAGATGAACTAGGCCCTAGAGTGGTCATCATTAAGAATTTAATCATGTTTCCCATGGTTTCTTATGCTAGATGAGGTCGTTTAAATAAGCCATAATGGAGGGATACTCACTATCAACTTGATATGATTATTTTGATAGATTACCATGACTTTATGAACCTACTATAGGTCCTCTTTTGACTATGATATTATGTTCTTTCGACTTACTCTCTTGTTTAGGCCTATGGTGACACTTAATCATACTTGTAATACCCTTTATCAACATTAGCTTTCCTTGACAATGGAAAAAAGGAAATAGAGGTGGGATGGGGGATGAGTGAATTGGAAAGAAATGAATAATTATAGATGAAACTCATGAAAGGAGGTGAAAAAACACAAAACATAATGATAAAGGAAAGCATGATAGTGGATGGGGAGGATGAGATGGAGGTGAGAGACAAGCACTTAGAGGAAAGAGATTACCAAGATAAATAATTTAATACAAACAAAGAATAATAATAACCACTTCAAATGAATTTGAATTCCATTGGGGAAGGGCAAGAGATTGAAATAGAAACTTGGTTTTCTCCAAAAACCTTAAAATTTGCAAAGAAACCTTAGTTTATGCTAAATTAGCCTTTTAAGACACTTTAAATACATGGATATGGGATTTATTAGCCATGAAAATTGAATAATATCTAATAAAAATGATTTAAAGCCATGAAAAATTAATTTGAAACCCTCCAAACACCATTTTCTTGAAAACCTGAAGCTAACTTCTTCTTTCATGACCATATAACTCTTCCTTGCAAGCATGCCAACTGTAGATTGAATAGCTAAGTTTGAGACATTTATTTGAACCTAAATTGTATTAATAATACTTTAAGGATACCATGAAAAGGTTGATCAAGTCTTCAATATTTTGGAATAAGTTTATTTTCCTTGAAACTCAGCCCAGGTGAGGAAAAATTAAAGAAAATCAGTTGCCTTCTTGGTTGTAAGGAAACATAATTAAACCTAACTTAAAATAAATGGTTAATGAGACTAGAGAATGTAATTTAGGTTAAAATTAGACCATAAATAATCCCTTTTATTCTAATTTATTCACCCCAAATTTGAGAGCTTTACTCTTCTTCAATAGATCGTACCATCAGAAAACCAACAAGTAGGTTCCTTTGTGCCAAGAAGAAAAAAACAAAAGAGGATTGGTTTTGGGCATATATGTAAATTAATTTAAATTAAAATTATCATAAAATTTGAATATTAACTGAATATTAAATCCCTTACCCTAGGTTGTATGAAATCTTTACGAATTCTGTACTTCTCTTGTAAAATGAAGGAAATAAGCTTATTTTGCCCCTTTAAAAGAAAACTTTCACTTTCCACCATTTGAAATAGAAAATTGGAGAAGCATCACGTGACATTAATTTAAAATTAGACATTTTAAAACCTTTTTTAGGCATGTGGGAGGGGTTTGGGGGCCTTTCAAGTTTATAAAACATATGAAATGACCTTTTTATGATTTGAAACTTTAGACAGGCTATTTTCACCTTTTTGAACATTAGTAAAGATGAATTGGATAATTTAATGACCATTTAAATCCCAATTTTAACATTTTTAATAAAAAAATTATATTTTTAGACTATAATCGATCGATTTGACTAGTTGCAAAGGGCTAATGACCAGTTTTAGGAAAGTTTCAAATAATAAGGGTATTAATTTGACCTTGATAGGCAAAATAACTAACATTATGTATATTTAATATATTAAATCCAAAAATTATTACTTTCATTATTTAATTTAATAGCTAATGTTTTATGGAATGAGTAATAATTCTCTAAGTTGGTTAGTTTATTACAAAGACTACTTAAAACATAATTAAATTGGAATTCTTATATGAATTGATATAAATTTGATTCTAAAACCTTGTTATATTAATCCAACATATGAAATGACTTATTTGAATATTGTTTTCTACTTCATTTAATGTTGTATAAACAAGTGATGGCCTTATGCATACATGTTGATTTTCATCTCTTTGGATTGCATGTGCTTTCATTCCCTTTTTTGTTGGTTGAACTTACTGCATTGTTTCACCATGGAATTCCCAACAATAATCTATAAAATTTAATTAAGTGAAACATTTTATTTGGATTCCACTTAACTTGAAACTCGGCTAAATTCTTTTTTGTATGAGTTGTATGCATGGAAATCCTCTGTTGCTCATGTACTTTTAAATCATCTAGTTCACTTAAAAACCTACTGAATGCAAGCTTAGATTATACATGTTCAAATCTAGAATATGATATTTTGTTATACTTTTTCATGATTAAATGTAGTACCTTAGATGATAATGGAAAATATTAGCTTGAAAGAGGATTGTTCCTTTGAGAAATTCCTTTTTATATGAATGGTTAAGGTGATAGTTGTTTATTGGTTTAAATAAATTTTAAGTTAAAGTATGAATGAAAATATTGGAATATGTAGGAAGTTAAATATGTTATTCCCTTTAACATTATAAATTATTAGAAGACTAATGATTAATTGAATGAATACTCTTAGTTGTATTATGTTTTGAATTCTTTGAATTGTATTATATTGCATTGGCTATGCCAATATAATGTCGTAACATAGATTCAATTTTAGGCTACCCATAAAGGTTACTTGATGAATAATGATAGTGATCATAACTATATCACTGTTCATTTATTCTAATAATGATATTCATTATTATTAATTGAGTGTTGTGAGAACTAATAATGCATTAGTTCATTAACCTTTAAGTTGTAAGGTGATTACAACCTCAACCAGTAGCAGTATGAAGCCTTGAGTTTCAATATCTTCTTTTTTGTACTCTTTTTTATGATATAATGTTTTCTATTGTATACTTATATAAATCTACATGACTTGAATTTTATTTTTGGTTGTTGTTTATGATTTAATTTTATGAAATCATACTTAATTATGAGGTTAGTTTATCAAAGTAACTTGTAATTTTTACATAAACCTATTTTAAATTGAATGATAACATAGGATATTAGAATTATCCTTTCTAGTTAAACTAATCTTAAGAAATTAGTCATCCTTGAGTGGAACAAAAATCCACTAAGGAGAGTGATGTATTTACCTAGGGTTAAGAACCTAGAAATGGTCCTATGGGAAAGAACAAGTGCCACATATTGTGCTTAAGTCCTATATATGTATGCACACATTGATATTCCCCAAACCCCATAAACATTAATAAAGGTAACATGCTTACTCATAACACCCTTTGTATGTAGTTACCTCTAACTAATTACCTTAGTTCACCTCCTTTGGTTCCAATTGCATGTATGCGAGTGTACTAAACAATTATTATGTGTATCAGTAAGCAAGGTATTGTGTGTGACATGCATCCCAAAACATTCTCTGATATACAATTCTATATATTTTTGTAGGGGGGTTATTTTATCTGGTATCAGAGCAATTTTATGCTCTAAGGAACTTTTAAAAGGAATATTTTATTTTTAAATTTATAATCTACTGAGTTATCATTTTTTACTTATTAGAATGGTTAGAATGTGATCAAGTAGTGATAACATCTGTGATAACCCATTCAATGTTAACCTAGCTAGGGTAGATGTAAAGGATGAGAAGGTGGTCATCATGGCCACATACCCATTTTTAACAATGAAAAGTTGCCTATAAATAATGCTAAAAGCAATACTAAGGTTCCAAATGCTAATTCATTTGGTGGGAATCTAATCGATAAGCATGAGGATATCCTCAATGGAATTTTGACAGCCCTTAAGACTTTACCAAGTTAGGTTGATAGATAAGAGCAAAGGCTAAACAATATTGAATAGGTATCCCAAGAATAAGTACCTAGATTAGAAATGGGATAAGTATAAGGACCTGTAATACAAGAACTTACTTTGACCATAGTTGATATGATCATAAAAGAGTTGAAGAAGCTTCCATAACCTACCTTTTTGGGTGAATAATTAGATGATGTAGTTGATGTTTGGCTGGTACAATTTTAGAAATATTTTGACCTACATAACATGCCATTAAATGTGAAAACAAGGGTGGTAGCCTATCAGCTGGTTGATCCTACAATATTATGGTGGAATCACCTTTGTGCCATTGAAGGATATTAGCCCTTAAACCTATCTTGGTTAATTTTTGAGACTCAATTTCATAAAACATACATAAACACCAATTATAAATAGTTTAAAATAATTGATTTTTAGATTCTAAAGAAATAAAACAAGTATGTTACTTAGTATGAGAATAAGTTTCTAAATCTACTGCATCATGTAAACTATATGCATGTTAAGGAAACAAAAATTACTAAGTTCAAACTTGGTATCAAGAATATATTGATACATGGCATAAATATGATGAACCCAAGGACTTTGGTAATAGTAAGTGAATCAACCTATAGGGCTGAAAAAAATAAAGTCCCACCAAAAGGCAAGATATGAATTTAAATCAAATATGTAATAATCTAAAGCTAAAAGTCTTTCTCTCATAAACAAGAACTTTTTAGGAAATTGGATCTAAATCATAGATTTTATAGTAACAATAAGAATATTAACATATTTTATAACTAGAACATAAATTTCAAGTCCTAAAGATTATCTAAATCTGGTTCGTTTAAGAAGAAACAACCAACATGGACCTTCCTTGGGTGCTAATACTATTTTGGTAGCATCTTCTAGACCTATTATTTGTTGGGAATGTGGTGAGAAACACTATAAAAAAGACTATTCCAAATTAAAATTAGGCTAATCAGACAATCATAGGGTATATGTTGTTGTTGATAATTAGAATTATGACTTAAAGGCCACCCTAATCAAAGCTCTAGAGTTTAACAATCAAGATGGTACTATAAATGGGTTACCTTTAACTATTTTAATTGATTCAAGTGAAACTAATTATTTTATCTCCTTTTAATACTAAGGAATGTAAAATCAAACCTATTTTGATAATATAAGGTTGGGAGGTTGTCTTCAAGATGAAGTTGAATTTGTTATTTACACCTTTGGGTTCTTATGATCTCATTCTTGAGATGGATTGGATGCATGAACATCAAACCACACTTGATTCTATGGGTAAAAGAGTGTAGTAAATTAATGACATTGGGTAACTTATAGAATGAAAAGGTATTCAAGGGTATAAAATGCATAAAACACTTTTATCCTTGCATCTACAATGATCTATTAGGAAGGGATGCAAGATTTATGTAGTCTATCTACAAAAATTACCCAAGGAAAAGGAACCGGTTCATGCAAATTTTCCTATTTTGAATGAATTCATAGATGTATTTCTTGAGAATCTACCTAGTTTACCACTTAAACATCACTTTTATTTTTACATTGATATAATGCCCATATTTGTCCTTACGTCAAAATTTCCCTACCACATGAATATGGCTAACCTGTAAAGATTAACGGTACAATTGTAATAACTTTGTGGATAGTGGAAGCATATATAAAAGTGTGTCTCTTTGGGGTGATCCAATGGTCTTTGTGAATAATAAATATGGTATATTGAGGCTTTGCATTGATTATCTCTTTCTTAGTAAGGTAATAATTAAAAATTGATATTATTTTCCAAGGATATATAACTTGTTTGAGCAAATAAAAGGTGTTATAGTCTTCTCAAAAATTGATTTGATATCATGCTACCATTATCTATGAATAAAATAAGAGGACATTCATAAAAAAACTTTTAGAACTTGATATAGACATTATGAGTTCATGGTAATACCATTTGGCTTGAGTAATGCTCTTGTAGCCTTCATGAATTTTATGAACAACATGTTTAGAGATTTTTTTGGATACGTTTACGATGGTTTTTATTGATGATATTATCATTTACTCTAAGAATGAGGATAAACATGATTAACACCTTCACTTAGTCTTTCAAAGACTAAGATAGTATAAGTTATATGAGAAACTCTCCAAATGTGCATATTAGGAATCTAAAATTCAGTATTTAGGCCACATTATTTCTAAGGATGGCATTGTTTTAGATCTAGTGAAAATAAAATCCATACAAGATTGGCCTACTCTTTTACATGTGCATGAAGTTCACATCATCATGGGTTTGGCTGGTTATTTCAAATGGTTTGTTGAAAACATTTCTATTATAACCCATCCTATTACATCTTTGCAATGCAAAGTCAAGAAATTTTTATAGATGCCTCAATGTGAGGAGGCTTTTACCAAGTTGAGAGTAATGCTAAAAATAACACCTATTCTTATCATTATAGACCCAAATGGTAACTTTGTTGTATGGGTTGATGCTTCTAATGAAGGATATGGAGGAATCTTAACTCAAGATGGCAAGGTTGTGGATTATGAGTCATGAAAACTTAAAGAACATGAAAATAATTATCCCACACATGTCATGGATCTTGTTGTTATTATCCTTGCACTTAAACAATGGAAACATTTTTCACTGAGAAATCCTTTTAAGGTGAAGTTTGATCACCATAGCCTTGAGCGCTTATTCTCTCAAGATGATTTAAATTCACTCTAGTACAAGTGGATGGAATTTTTAAGTAATTTTGACATGGACATATCATATGTCAAAAATAAGGAGAATCATGTGGATGATGCACTCAAAAGATGCATGTACCTTGTTCCCTTGTCAATTTTACAAGGAAATTTTAGAAGTGTTATTTTGGAATAAAAACTTGTTGATGAATTATACCATGATATAAGTATAGGTTTGTTTGATGAGCTTATCAGAAAGATATCTAGTAATTTTTTTGTTGAAATAGATGGACTTGTAAGGCATAAAAATAAAAATTGTGTACCTAATTTAGGTGACTTAATAAATTTTGTGTCAAAATAAGTTCATATAACACCTTATTATGCTCATCCAGGTGTCATAAAGATGATACATGAGCTGAGAAGCCTCTACTTTTGGCTTGAAATGAAGCATAATATCATTGATTTTATGTTGAGATACCTCTAATGCAAATGGGTTAAAGCTAAGCATTACCATTCAAGAGGGTTGTTGTACCCTCATGATATTCTAAGATAAAAGTGGGCTATGATTTCACTTGACTTTATTGCATGACTTCCTAAATCACACAACAAGCATGTTATAATATGTGTGGTAATTGATAAGGCTAGTAAATGTAGCCTCTTCATTGCTCTAAATTTAATGGATGACACTTCCATGTTTGCATAATATTACATGAAATAAGTGGTTAGACTTCATGACATACCTAAAGTGATTATTTTAGATAGTGATAAATTTTTTACCTCAATATTTTGGCATACTTTGACTATAGACTTTGGAACATGGTTGAATTTCAATTCTTCATATCATCTAGAAATGGATGGTCAAACTACAAGGATCAACTAGGTGGTTGAGGAAATGTTGTATGTGCATTTGCATGTGCATGTCATGGATGGCCAAACTACAATAAATATGACTGTGTTTGAAGCTCTATATGGGAATAAGTGCAAAAGTCCTCTTGGATAAGATAGCTTAGAAAATAGAGTTATTGTTGGACCTGATTTGTTAATAGAATATGATAAGTAGATTGAATTAATAAGGCTTAATTTAAAATCAACATTGGATTGGCAAAAGCATTATGTTGATCAAAAGAGAACTCTATGTGAATTCAACGTAGGTGACAAAGTTTTTATGTGTGTTGGATCACATAAAAGTTCTATAAAATTTGGTAAAGCTTCTAAGCTAGCTCCATGATTTATCAAGCACTTTGACATTGTGGAGAAGATTAGTCTTATTGCTTATCAGCTAGCTCTTCCTCCTTCTCTATCAAGGAATCATGATGTATTTAATGTTGCTTTGCTATGAAAATGCATACCTGATCCATCTCATGTTTTGGATTAGACTCATTTATAGGTAATGGAAGATGAAAATATATAGTTAGAACCAGTGACAATCCTAGACCATCATAATAATAAGCTTCAAAATAGAGACATACAATTTTTGTTATAATGGGACTCGTTGAGTGAAACAAGTGTTACTTGGGAAGATGCACATCTTTTCAGGCAACATTATGCATGGCTATTTGACTAGTCAATGGGATGGATCCCTTCAATTAGGGAGGATGTAATAACCCCACCTATTTATAATCTATTATACTATTTAAAAAATTATGGTTATTGGTGTATAACTGACTATGATTTTATTTTCTTAAGTTGGATTATATGGTTGGACTTGATGCAATAGTATTTGAACTACATGATTAATGACTTGGCATGTTTTGTCTGAGCACTTGATGGTTTTATATATTATTACTACAGATGATATTTTACTATAGTTCTTTAATAATTTATTGATTATTTGATTAATTATTGTTGATGTACTTTTATGGTTGTAGGTACAATCTTATGAACTAGGCTAATATTAACAATGGTGCATTGGGGTACCAAAATGAATTCTGAGTGGTTAGACAAGTCTGATAGGTGTTCATGATTGTTAGTTATATTCCTCATTATTAAACATCTTGATTTATTCATTATTATGTCATTGTCTTGAAATTGGTACCTTATCACATTTTGTTTGTGTATTATTTCATACTAATGTATTTATTGTCTCAAGATTGACATTGAGTCATTTTGCTTTCTATTATCATTGTTTTAAGATCCACAAAAAAATCCTCTCACCTCTATGCATAACTTCCCACTCCTCATGTGTGAACTATTCTTTCTTGGTCTTTGCTTTCTTACATAGACATGGACTCTCAAATGCCTACCTAGACCTAACCATGACACACACTCCATGGATTATTACCTAGACTATTTGTTAAAAGGTGGTGGTGGTGGCATGGTTTATTATGTTTGCATGGTTATATGGTTTGAAGGCATAAATATTTGAATAGGGTTAAGTTATTAATTAGTTTTATTATAGTTAATTTGTTTCATTATGATATGTATTGATTATTTTATTGGTTGTTTATTTTTAATTGGGATTGACCATTTTAGAGGGTCATTTAATGACAATTGCATTGATTAGGAGATTTTGACAAGATTACTTTGGGAAGTATTGGCATTAATGTAGGAGGATTTATCTATCCTCACATTGAATGTATGCATTGAATGGGTATGGGAAGTTGGATGGAAGGCATGGAGCCTTAGTCAGTGGTTGGAAAGATTGGATAGGAATAGGAAGATGGAAAAAAATAATGGTGAAATAGTGGGAGGTGCTTTACTATTTTTTAACACAAGAATGTTTTGGGATTTTTCACCACCATGGCTTTGGAATACAAGGTTATTCATTATATCTTACTATTGTTTTATGATTTTTCATCATCTGTATTTCTAGGTAAGCTATTTTTTGGTCTATATCTAGTTATTTATTCTTTTGAGGAAAAATATTGGAAAAGATTGGATGCTACATATGCATCTAGAAGTCTTAGGACTTTTGGATGCCTTTCCAGTCCTTGACATAATTGATATGAATCAGTTTTCATATTTCTCATGTAAATTTGAAAAATGGATATATATATATATATATATATAATTTATTTTTGTATCAATTATATTTTTGTTTGGATCTTTGCTTTTGGGCATCTTATTGTGTTGGTTGCATGCTTGTGTTCTCCATTGAATAATTTGACTATGTGCATTTATAAAAGACTCTGTGGGTTTTTAATTCTATTACCTAGTAGAGGTTGTCGACTCTAGTATAGATTAGTGGGTTCTAGTTTGGATGTATTATTTAGTTGGGTCATTTTTTAAAACCCTACACTTAATATTTAAATACATATATATAAATGGCTATGTTTTGGTGTTTATTCAAGATGGTATGTTTTTAAAATGGGACTTGACCTTTGTTATTTTGATTGTGTATTGTTTTGGTTCCTATTTTTTATATGAAAGGATTAAGTTTTATACCTTGTTGATGGTTTTTGGGCATGAAATCTTAAATATTTTTATTTGGGTCATGTTACTTTTGTTGTTGAATACATGCATATATATTAAAGGTTCTTGAATTTAGGATATATTAGGGGGTTTTCTTTAAGGTTTGATGACTATGTTTTATTTCTTATATATGAGTATGGATTGTGTTGAGGCTGAGTTGTATATTATAACAATTATTCTTTAAAGTAAGATATTAAATTGGGGTCATTTTAAAATAGTCGAGGCACCTTGTATATGATTACAATGATTGGGTTTCCTTATTTTTCATAGCCTATGTTTTAATAAGTATGTAGTCATGCGTTCTTTTGAACAAATTCTTTGATTAGATTTTATATATCAAAGGTTTGTTTAGTCAAACATGTTACTCATATATATAGATATTTGTGTTTATTTTAATGGCATTCTGCATATTATTTAAATGACACTTTTGAGGTGGATATCTTGTGGGAAAGTTTTATGCTTTTCATTTTAAAAATATTTCTACATGTAACTTATTGATTTGCCTCTGTTAGGTTTTAGCATGAATATTAAGCATTCATATTATGATGGAAATCTTGAGGATTTCAATTGAATCCTATTGGAATTATTTTATAATTACTTAAATATGAGGGTTTATGTTTAAACCTATAAGTGGTTTGTTATTTTACAAAGATTGTTTTTATATTGATTCTAGTTTAAATAATCTATATTGTTAATTGTCTGCTAGACGTATGGAATGATATTTTATGGATGAGTTGATTGGTTATAATGTTTTTTGATTTAATAGTTTGGTTAAGTTCTATGTTGTGATTTATATTATATTATATGATTACTTCTTGATTGGGTCATCATTCCTAGACTAGACCTAAATAAATAAGTATTTAATTAGTTTATTGTATACCTGGGTTATAAATTTATAATCAAGACAACTTAGGCTAATCACATACTTGGATGGGGATCTAAGTTGTAATTTATAAAATTTATAGAAATGGATTTAGTTATTTAATCCATTACTATATCATTCAGTAGCCTATAATTATTTATCCCCACTTCTAATTTATATCGATGATGGGTTGGTTATTTCCATCTCACCATGAAATAGTGTTTTTTATCTTTCATTTGTGTTATTTTATTTTGTTAATATGTCTAATGATTTATAATCTAACTTACTTAGAAATCCATTTTCATCCCTAGTTGCGTAACCACCATCTCACTGATGGTTGGGGTGATAAGGTCCATCGATGTTTGGGATCATAGGGCTAGTTGGGAGGGTTTGTCCAATTTAGTTACTTGTTGATCCATTCTTAGATGATCATTATGGACAACATGAAGTACATGGTAAAAAATATATTTATGTTATTCGTACATTCTTTCCTTAGTTGTTAATGTTTAATATTATATGATTCATGAACATAGTATTTTATCTTGATTCGATATTGGTTAATTATGTTAATATGCTATTCTATGTTGATGGAATGTAGGGAGAGGAATACAAGCTTAAATATTTCTTAAATGGTAAGAACCTAAAATTATTATATTATTTAAGGTAATTCATTTCATAGGTTAAGTTAATAATTGTTAAATAGTTATCCTTCCTATTGTTAAAGTATTTTTTTGACATTATTAATGCATAATTACTCTTTTGATTTGGTTATGTGATCATTTTGAATTATTATAGACTTCATTCATATTGCTAACTTAAAATAAGCTTTAGATTTTATCAATATAGTATTGGTTTCTTGATTTAGTTATAGAATCTTGTATAGTTGGATACAATTATTTGATGGATGTTATGAGTAAAGCTACTCAATCATGTACATATTTTTACTTGATGTAAAACATACCATTTATATTTGATATGCAACTTAGATATTTCAATTTAATAATGATTATCATCAATTCATTTAAATGGATACTTGTGAGTTGGTTACATTTGATGTTTTAACCATTAAAGGTTGTATAGAACATGGAAATATCTTAGATGTTTCATAGATGCATTGATTATTTGATTAATATAATTTTACTTGATGTTGGGCACATAAAAAACATAAATAAAATCCTTCATTCTAATACATGGTTTAGACATACCTGGTTTCATATAAAGGTATGAATATTACATATATTAAATCTAAAAATTATTAATTTCATTATTTCATTTAATAGTAAATGATTTATGGAATGAGTAATAATTTTTTGAGTTAGTTTATTAAAAAGACTACTCAAAATGTAATTAAATTGGAATTCTTATATGAATTGATATAGAGTTGATTCTAAAACCATGTTATATTAATCCAACATATGAAATGAGTTGGCTGAATATTGTTTTTTAATTCATTTAATGTTGTATAAACAAGTGATGGCCTTATGCGTACTTGCTTATTTTCATCTCTTTAGATTGCATGTGATTTTGTTCCCTTTTTTGTTAGATGAACTTGTTTCATTATTGCACCATGACATGCCCAACATTAAGTTATAAATTTTTCTTAATTGGAACATTTTATTTGGGTTCAAGTCAACTTGAAACTTAACTAAATATTTATTTGTATGAGTTATATTAATGAAGATCTTATACTATTCATGCACTTTTAAATCATCTGGTTCACTTACAAACCTATTGAATATAAAATTAGATTATACTTATTCAAATCTAGAATATGATATTTTAGTATACTTGTTCATAATGAAATGTATTTTCTTAGATGATAATGGAAAATATTATCTTGAAAAAGGACTATTCATTTAAAAAATTCCTCTCTATATGAATGGTTAAGGTGATATTTGTTTATTGATTTAAATAAATTCTAAGTTAAAATATGACTCAAAATATTAGAATATATGGAAAGTTAAATATGTTCTTCCCCTTAACCTTATAAATGATTAGATGATTAATGATTAATTGAATGCATACTCTTAGATGTATTATGTTTTGCATTATTTATATTTTATTATATCGCATTGGATATGCCAATATAATGTCATAACATAGATTCTTTAGGCTGATCATAAAGGTTATTTGATGAATAATGATAGTGATCATAACTATATCACTATTAATTTATTATAAAAATGTCATTAATGCTTATTAATTAAGTGTTTTGTGAATTAATAAGGCTATGGTGTGATGACCTTTAGTCTGTGAGGTGATTCCAACCTCGGCCAGTAGTACTGTGAAGCCTTGAGTTCTAATTTGTTCTTACTTGTATTATCTTTTATGTTGTGATATTTTTTATTGTGTACTTACATATATATGGATGTGTTTAATTGATTTTTGGTTGATATTTATGATTTAATTTTATAAAATCATAAATAATTATGAGTTTAGTTTATCAAAGTAACTTATAATTTTAACATAAACCTATTTTAATTTAAATGATAATATAGGATGTTAGAGTTATCCTTTCTAGTTAAAATGATCTTAAGAACTTAACCATTTTCGAGTGTAAATGAAACCCACTAAGGAGAGTGAGGTATTTATCAAGGGTTAAGGACCTATAAATGGTCCTATGTGGAAGAACGAGTGCCACATATGACATTCAAGGCCTCTCTATGTATGCATACATAGATATGTCCTGAACCCCATAAACATCAATAAAGGTAACATGTTTCCTCGTATCACCCTTTGTATGTAGTTACCTCTATATAATTACCTCATTTCACCTCCTTCAATTCTAGTTGTGTGTACATGAGTTTTATGAATGATTATCATTTGTATTATTAAGTGATGTATTGGGTCTAACATGCATCCAAAAATATACTCTAATATACAATTCCATTTTTTTGAGGACTTGTTTTATTTTGGTCTATATTATTTTTCTATTGATAATTTTAATTTATATATTTATTATGATGTTGATCATGTTGGTTATATTATATATCACAAATATTCTTTTAGATATGTGTTTAAGTTTGGTGTAGGTGATATCACTTTAAGTTAAAAAAATAAACCTATTGTTTCTATCTTTTTTACAAAATAAAAGTATAAAAGTGATATGGAAGCTGTTAAAGAAGCTATATGGCTATGAAAGTTGTTAGAATAACTCAATTTGTATATTTATAATAGTACCACCCTTATTTGTGATAATTTAATTTGTATATCTCTAACGAAAAAACTATTGGAATGCCAAATAACTAAGCATATTGTAGTTCATGTGAATTTTATCTAAGATAAAGTCCTTAATGGTGATATTGATCTATAGTTTTGTCTTATAGATGAATAAGTGGTAGATATATTCACAAAACTACTTGGTGTTAACAAGTTTTACAAGTTTGTATAATGTTGAGCCTCTTATGGTTGTTATTGAGGGTGAGTATGCATGACAATGTCACTTCCTAATGGACATGTGTTTCTTTATTATTATATATAATATTGATCAATTTTAAAATCATTGTAGTAGGCCATTTAATGTGATTTTTTTCAAATTCACCATATGTGAGTTTATAGTGTACCTAATAATTAGAATCATATTTCATCATGGAGGTCCTTATGTTATAAATAAATCCAAAAATACTGGTTGATTATTCATGAGAACTATGAAATGTAGTCTCATGATCATGATAGCCTAAACTTACTATAAGTAATTTATGGATTATAATTTATTTTATTTCAAATGGTGATATTGGTATGATGAATGTTTTTAAATACTTCAAAAGTTACATGCACCCTAAAGTCATTGTAGATGGTTTACAAAGTATAATTCATTTTGGGTAAAGGTAGTTATGTCATGTATCCACAATTAAAAATTAATGTGAAGTGTTGGAATAATTAATGATTAAGTGGTATAAATTCCATTAATACATTATTACACATTGATAAATAACTAAATAATAATATATTTTATTATTTACATTACATGATTTAAATTATGCATAAATAAATAATTAAATATATGTTATGAAAACTTACCACTAGGTATAAGGTTAATCCCATTGGCTACAATGGTTCACTCTACTTATAAATTATTCGACATAGTAAAATCAAAATACAGTTCAACTTGACATTAAAACCCATGCATTCTAAGTTTAGTGAAGAAACTATGTGAGAATAAGTGAGAAAGAGAAGGATTAATGTATTGGCTGAAATTTAGTTTATCAAATATATGAATAATATTTTAAGAATTTTTTCTACCTCCATGTGAGGTTTTCCCACATAAGTATTTTAATGGTTATCTATGTGGTTGTTATGTGTAATGGTTATCTATGTCTTTGTTATCAATTTTATATCTATAATCCATTCAATTCTATATGCAATTATTTCAATAGTGTATGCATAATATTCAATCTAGCCAATCTTTCCCATGTCAAATTATGTAACCATCTCAACCTAAAAAAATTAGTGTCAAGGCTATCATTGGTGATGAATCTTAATTAAACTGCTTAAGGGAACCAACTTGTATATACAAATAAAGCTCAATCAGTGTATCTTGGCAAGGTTGATGCATCAATTTGTATATGATATAACCATGTATCTATGATTATGGTGCATTTTAATGGGGTATGGACCTATAATGTGTCTCAAGATGAATTATATTTTAAAATGTATCCTTTGCTCTTTTAACTATGTATAATATCTACTAAAAATCTATAAAATATTGTCCTAAATGTAAGAGAAATGTCACCGATTGCATAATAAATTGAATCATGTAAATTTTATCAAATTATTCCAATCTTTTCAACTTTGTGTGTGTGCACTCATGTATTTATGACATACCCCCACCAATATGCCCCCCATTTTGAGGTGAGGGGAATGAAACATGATGGTCACCTTATCTAAAAGGATAAGCTAAGCATGTTATATTTATATCAATCGTGTAATAGTGAATCATGTCTAAGTAGATGTATCAATGAATTTTAAAGTATCCAAATATAATAATCCATAAGATATTGATATGGATCACGAAAATGTCTAGGAGTAAAAAACACAAGCTCAAAATATAATCAAGCACACAAATAATAACACTCAATATCACGCCAAATGTGGTATAAGGAGACCACAAATAAGGATCATGTTCAAATACCACACACTCAAGAGAGAGGACATGTTTAAATGTAGGCATACCAAAGAAGCAAAAATCAAAGGCATTGTGGTTAGAAAAAAAGGAGCATGTTCAAATGTTCCACAATTGAGACAAGGTAGAAGATAATAAGTATAGTCTAGTAATCCATGTGAGAAGATGAAAATGTAAAATATAAAAAACTAACATAATCATATCATACTATTCACTACATATGTGTTATCAAAATGCCCTTTAGCATAACATATCTAGAAAACTATGTAATATGTAAGCATAAATATATAAATTTGTAATAATTAGTTTATAAGATCAATATGATAATGTATAGTGATCATAAAAAAATGTAATCGATATCAGTCATGATTAATGAAGTAGATGCCCCCAATTTAGTGTGTCATGTGGGTTGATGAAATGTCCAATATATGTATGCTCATGTATCATGTATCTAGTGTATGCCTCTATCACACTTAGTTACCCATGAAACCTATCTGTGTATATAAAGGAAATGATATGTTATCTATGAACATGAAGTAAAAAAAATATGAAAAACTAGCAAACATGCAAATGCTAAGCATTTTTATATTTCTACTTTGTTTAAAAGTTTTTATATTTGACTAATTATTTTTTTTTGGTATTTTTGGTATTTTTTTAATTTTTTAAATGAGAAGGATAGATGATGATTCCATATAATGTATTTTCATAGGGTTTCTTTATAATCAGTATGGGTTACAACAAATTAGTCATTCTACCAAGGATCATGTATATGTGTCAAATCTAGATATGAAGAATCTATAATACTGTACCTATGCCTCATATAATTTTGTGGTCATGAAGTAGTAGTATAGTCTATAGTGTTTCATGAAACACATTTATTATTTATCTATTTATTTTTTGGTGTAACTATAATTGTGTATCTTTGTACCCTCTCTAAAGCATTTTTATCTACTTTTGATTTAACAATTTTAAGAATATTGGAGTCTTATTCTTAATTTAGTTAAGGATATGGGTTAACTAAATAAATAAATATTATTTCAAAAATTTAACCAATGATTTTTATAATTTATTTATATTTTTAACCTTTATATAAATAACAATAAATATGGATAGAATAAGACTTAACTTAAAATAAATTGAAATAACTATTTTAGGGTTTGATATTGCCTATGCAAGACTAGGACAATGTCACAAATCAAGATCTGGCTTTCATTTTATGAAAGGATAGGAACATAAAAATATGACACCCTAGAGTGTGAAAATGTTGTATTCTTATTCCAATAGTGTCCAAACTTCTCACAAATACCTGAGTTTTATAGGTTTTGTTTAATGTCCCTATGTAAGCCTACTTGTGAAATATCGACTATTGAAAATCTACAAAAATCATTGTAGAGCTGATTTAATCCTCAAAACCTAGACTTCATTATGATTTGATAAAAATTGATAAAGAAAAGGGGGGTTAGTGTGTTTAATATGCATTGAATGTGTATCCACACCCCTTGTATGGGCATGTTTCCTACATAACAATACTCTAAAGAGAGATTTAGCCATATGTAGTTCTCCCAATGTGCTTTGTGAAATAGTGTAATGTAGATGCAAAAAATGATAAAATGGGTGTGTTTGAGGTGCATAAGGATTGGTTTAAGGATTTGGATATGCTTTTAGCTGAATTAGATGGTTGTATGTAGACAATAGGGAAATTTGCCTTAGTGGTTTTGCTTATATTATTGCTTGCTTTGTAATATTTTCCAACCCCCTTCTAAATGAACATTGAATGGAATTTTATAGAGATATATTGGTCATGGGTTGAATGTATTTATGATAGGTCAACAAGATGAAGGATAGGAATCAAAATTAACTAATCATTGGAGCTCAAAATGTAATTAGATAAGAGCACCAAAATAAGACACCCTAGGGTCTGACACTATAGTCCAAGTTGGGTGCTCTTATCCTATAGGTGCAGGACCTAGGGGCATAGGATTGGATTGGGAAATGCTTTCTAGTTGAGGTGGAATGACTTTTTAGAAAGTTTGAGATGACTAGGAATAATAAAAAAGGTGTCTAAAAGGGTCATGAGAGCATGCAAGAAAGACCTATGGGTTAGGTGTCAAAAACCACACTCAATCTACCAATTTTGAAATTTTATATGATAAAAGTGACCCCCATTTTATTATAGTGATATATTGAAGCAAAATAATAGGATAAAGGAAAAATTAGAAAATGTGCCTGAACTTACCTACAAGGGTAAAGCTCGTGAAGCTATGTGATTCTAGGTGTGCATAGAGAGAGAGAGCATGTTGTGAAGTGTAAATCTATAAAAGAAAATTAGGAGTAGATCAGATCTTACTAGACATGATATTTATAAATTAAAAATGTACATAAAGATATATAAAAGAGAGATGAAGAGAAAATAATGAATACACCTCATGGGGTACATGAACCAATACAAAACTTGTTATAATGCTGAGTGATGTTGGGTATATGGTGAATGATGTTGTACCAAAATCAATATCATGAATAGAGATGAGTGCTCAATTACTTGAGAGTGTCTCAAGGATGAAAAGGCTTGCCATTTGGCTCCATCATCACTAGCTAAGTGAAGCTATGTGATCATGCATGTGTTAATCAATGTTTGGACTATGTGTCTAGTCCCTCTAATTAGGTGGCTCAAGAATACAAAGGCTAGCTAATCCTTTGGCTCCATCATTTTCCCATGAAGTGAAGCTAGAAAATAATACTGGTATGAATGTGTGTCATATGATATGGCTCCTAAAGTCCATGAATACTCTGTAATCTAATAATATGGCATGGATAGTTGAATGTGTATTGAAAATTAGGACACTCTTGGCCACTTAGAAATAGATGGAGATTAGGCTTGTATCAAAGCCACTTTGAAACTAGGCAATAGGCTTATGTTGAAGGCACTTGGGAATAATTCCAACCAATTTCAAATGGAATAAGGCATGCAACTATTGAAAATGCCTAGGTAATGCCATAAACTATAAAGAAGATAAAACAAATGTGTCATGCACTTTGTTCCCAATCACTAGTATCTATAACATGGATTTTGATCTATAAGTTATATCAACTACTTAATCTAAAATTAGAAGTGAGATCCATCATGCCATGCATGATGCCCCTATATCTAGATTCTTTGAGAAAAATTATACCAAAAATATTGATTTTGAACTGAATTATTATTGACAAAACTGTAATTGTACTTAGTTTTCTATCTATTTCTAGATTTTTTTTTTAAATTTTTGGATAAGAGCACCAAAATAGGAAACTCCACTATCTTATGATATAGTCTAAAGTTGGTGCTCTTATATTTTACTAATTCTGAAGATTATTTTATAATTGTCACTACCTATCTAGTCTATTCTACCTAGTTTGAAGTCTAAATACTATTCTAGGTGTATTGAAAACTATTTTTTGACTAGTTTAAGGCTCTAATCTTTGTGATAAAAACCCCTATTATTTTCCCCCTATTTTGAGGGTAGGAATGAAGACCCTACAATGACTATCCTTAGAAGAAAGAGCCCTGCAAGTGTGTTATGATTAAAAAAAATATGATATAGCAATTGTGATAAAAAAGATATCTCAAGATATAGCATAGTTTGTAATGGAGATTGTTAAATCAACAAGGGTATGCCTATATATATGTAACAATGTAATAAAATGTGAAATATAGTGAACTAGAACTAGAATTCTAGTTAGTTTTTAGTTGTTAGTTAATAATCATTAGTTGTCAAAGAGGGATGGAACATGATGTCCATCATGGCATCCAAGAAAGAAAGAGAATGCATGATGTGGATCATGGAATTGAAATCAATTGAAAATAAAACAAGAAAAAAATCATGCAAGGCAAGAAGCAAGAATCATAAAAAAGTGGCCAAGGGGCCAAGCAAATAAGGGACATGGGCACATGTCACTCAAACTAGGAAGCAAGTATACAAGGCATGTTCACATGCTACATACACATATAATTTGAAAATAAGCAAGGTTTGCATGAGGGCTATAGGCACATAGAAGAGTATAAGCAAAGGACATTGGAAAATGTTTTAAGGCACACAAAAGAGATAGAACATGAACTATAAAATTTAATCACATCTAGCTATGCAAATTAGAGAAGGAAAGCATGTAAAATGATGGAAATACAATCACATCTAACAAATCAAAGCAAGAAGTGAAAGTATGTATGTCATGTAGTACAAGACTAGGTATATGCTAAGAAATACAAAAGTGCTATATATTAGTGAGTTTTGATATAGTAATCTATATAAGTTAGTAAGTAATGTACATCATCATGATAACTAGACTGTGTGGTGTAGAAATGACATAACATGGATGGTGTAGTCATGTATAATATGTCCCCAGTGGGTAGATATATTGATGTATGTATCAAATGTAGAAGTAAGATGTCCCTCTTAATGGGTAGAGTAAATCAATCAAGGATCTAGATGTCACTGAACACACTCAAAGAAGATCAAGTGAAGCATGGTAATGTAGATAAATTGATAAACAATAGCATATAAAAACAAATGTCAATCTAGCATGGTAGTATAAATGTAAATCATGGATAATCCATACAATTGAAATGTTTTTTGGTTTTTTTGTTTTTATTTTAATTTTTATGGATTTTTGATATAATATATATACAAGCAATCATAAAAAAACCATGCACAGGGAATACTAATAAGAAATGATACTAGCTAATGAGTCTCATGGGAGACTCCCTATAATGTTGTCTTGTAATGAGGAGAGAGATCATGTGTGATCGTAAAGCATGATGGAGAGGTTAAGACTGTAACTTTGAAATCTATTTATGTTATAAATTCTCTAAAATATCTAAAGTAGAAACCAACTGTGGGGTCCCCCTGTAACTCTGAGAAGTGGATAAAAATGTGAGATTCTTAGTGACCCATTTGGTGGTTGGAGAAGATCTCTAAACATGTGCTCTATGTGTAGAGGTATGAGACCTCAATGATACTACCCTAGGTGTAAACACTGTAGCTAAAAGTTTTCTAGAATTTTGAAACTATGGTTATTCTAAAAGAGGTTGTTATGTAAGTGTATGAACTCTATGTGCTAGTGATGGAGTCCTTTATTGTGTCTAAATCTAAATTGATGGAATAACTGTAACTGATGGAGAAACTAAAACTGGTGGTAGATATAAAATTGGTGACTACAAAGTAGTATATGGCTTTAAAGTGGGGAGTGGTAACTCATATAGAACTCCACCAATTATAACAACCTAATTATCATGAATTAATTTCATGCATTGTGAACTATATAAGGTTCTACTCAAATTTTTTTAATCCAAGGTTGACCAAGAAACATATCAAAGACTCTTGCACTAAGAACTATAGTAAATAGTGTGGCCATGTGTGTTGGACCAAATTGTAGAGGAAGTAAAATCTCACCTAATGAACTCTGTATGTTCCCACTAAAACAATTGATAACTATGTCCATTGGAGTCATATCCTTTTCTGAATATTGCAATGTTGCAATAATGTCATAGTGCAAATTCTCACACTAGATCCATTGTATATGAGAACACTATTAATGGGAAAATTATGAATGTAAGCTCTAATAAAGAGTAAATGATAATCTAAATCATCCTCAACTAACTCTTTCTCTGATAAGGAGATCAAAGGTATAGCTAAAACTCTAGAATTGTACACATCAATCATGTTACTAAAAAATGTGACTCAACTGAAGGTACCCTGTATGTAGCTAGTGGTGGGTGTGCATAATATGCATGGTGAACACTTTATTTATCCCATATCTCCTATTTAGAATGTTGTGAAAAAGGATCTGATAAAAATTTTAAAGCCTTGTCTTATGTTTGCTTTGCCTATAGAGGCTTAACTAGAGTGCCAAGATCATTAATATTTCCACCTATCAAGTCATGTATCTTATGTTGCAAAATCATGAAATTGATTTTTGTGTAGCCTAGTGCCCTATGAAAGTGACAAAATGCATTCTGATCATATCCCCATGGAAGAGGCTTTATTGGATAAACTTCATAAATAGGAGGGAGAGATATGATACTACATCTAAAATATATTGTTAGACTCTAGCTGGAGAAACTATTATATTGGTAAAGGTTTGTTGAGGAGGTGCTAATAAAACTACTCACTAAGGGGGATCTAAAGCTATATTGATTTTACATGATTATAAATTTTGTTATCATTGACCTTAAATTTGTATGGGACTTTGTTTTTACTCTTGTTTGTTGTTTTTGATATACTTATGTATTTGAGTTTGCCCATTGATATTAATTTGCAATGATATTAATTTGACTTCCCTTTCTTTTAGTGTATGACATAACCTAGTGAAGGAAGACAACCTTTTGAACATTATTGATTCATGAAAATATGGTAGAAGACTCTATTTGAAGAGATCTTATAAATCTTGATTGGCCATGGGGCTAGTCATCTTAGCCAAGACAGTCTTATATCAAAGAACATAATCTATGAGATACTTATTTGACATTTTTTTATATTGTGAAACTTGGGTATAGGAAACCTTATCACCAATGTTAATGCTGAAATGAGCTAGGAACATGTCAGCTAAAAGATTGAATACATTGATCAACTGATTCGATAGATTATAGAACCATTCTAAAGCATAATCCTTTAGACTTTATGGAAATAACCTAGTTAATATCTAGTCATTTGGCACATAATCTAAGCATGATGCATGAAAAACTCTCAAATATGTATTTGTATCACACTTCCATCATATAAAGTGAGCTTGGGTTAAACAAAACTTTGTGGCAAGGGTGTCAAAGTAATATGACATGCCAATGGTGTATATAGTATAGTAAAAGAATCTAAACCCTACATTGCTCTAAGAGAACCTTGCTCAAGATGTAACGCCTTATATTGAATATATTTTTTCTCTTTCACAAGGGAAACCACATCAAGAGACAAATATGTACTAGCCACAACTAGTGGTGCCTCATAGGAAGGTTGGGCTACTATAGGGGGTTGTTGAGACATATTTTCCCCCATAGTGTCATTTGAAATTGGTTGCTATATGGTTTGAGATGATTTACCATTGTTTTATTTTTTTTTCTCTTTTTGAAGTATTTTAAGAATATCATATTGCATTTTAGGGTGTTTAGTTAAGAGTTCTTGAATTTCCATTTTATTAGTTTCATCAAAACTGGTGTATTGGGCCATTATTGAAATAGGAATACAAATTGAAAATTTACTAAATTTTTATAATAATTTGTAATAATAAAAGTGTTATGGAAGGAAAGTAATGAATAGAGGAAATGTAAAGTCCTAAAAATAACAAACTAGAAAATGCATAAAAAGGATACAAAGCTCACAAGCATGTAAGGTGATTCCTTAAATGCAATGGGACCTAGTATATGCAACTAGAGTTTTTAAAAATTATATTTTTAAAATTAATAAGGAATTTTAAAAAATTAATGTGAATTTTTTATATAAATATCCAAGTAAAAATCAAAAAAATATTGGAAAATTTTTGATTTAAAGGGACCTAGTATATACAACTAGGATTTGGAACAAAATGATTTTTTTTTTAAATTACTATGGAATTTTAAAATTTTATTTACATTTCTTATTTAAATATGTACATAAAAAATATGAAAAATATACTGCAAAAATTAGGAAGGAATTTTCACTAGGGTCTCTAGGGTTTTTATGCACAAATGAAGTAAGTCAGGTTCACCAAATGATTTAAGAATTTTGGCAAATTGGAGTCTTATTCATAATTTAGTTAAGGGTCTAGGTTAAATAAATCATTAAATAATTGTTCAATAATTTAACCACTAATTTGTATAATTTATTTGTATTTTTAACCTTTCTATAAATATAAATAAATATGGAGACAATAAAACTTGGCTTAAAACCAATTGAAATGGATATTACAGGGTCTGATAGTTGTTATGTAGAAATGGGACAGTGTCACAAATCATGATTTAGATTTCAATTTTTAAATAAAATGACCACCAAAATAGGACACCCTAGAGTTTGGCACTATTGTCCTCATCCACCACTATTGTCCTCTTCTGCCTATGTGAGCCTGCCTATGAAATTTGAACTATTGAAAGTCTATGAAAATCCTTGTAGAGTTGATTTAATCTTCAAACCCTAAACTTAACTATTATTTCATAAACTTTAAGAAATAAAATGGGGGGTTAGTATGTGTAATATGCACTAAATGTGTATCCACACCCCTTGTGTGGGAACATTGCCTACATACCAATACTCTAAAGAGGGATTAAGCCATATGTAGTTCTCCCAATTAATGTTCTTTGTGTAATAGTGTAATTTAGATGCAAAAAAATCTAAATTAGGTGTGAAGATTTGGATATGTTTATATCTGTATTAGATGGTTGTATGCAGAGAAGAAGTAAATTTATCTTAGTGGTTTTTCTTGTATTCTTTCTTGCTTTGTAATATTTGTTAACCCCCTTATAAATGAAAATTTAATGGGATTTTATAGATATAAATTGGTCATGGGTTAGATGTATTTGTGCTAGGACAATAAGATAAAGGATAAAAACTAGAAGGAAATAACCATTAGAGCTCAAAATGTAATTGGATAAGAGCATTGAAATAGGACACCCTAGGTTATGGTGCTATAGTCTCATATATATTAAATAGTCCCACATATGGTATAAATGAAATTTATATGGTCACATGTGTTATACCAACTTATAAAGGTAAATCAATCTTACAAAAAAATTGTCGTGCTTTCCCATTGAATTATTTGACTATCTTGGTCTAAGGGTGTAAATCATCATGTATATATCCAAAATGTATGCATAGTTTCATGGTAAATATATTATCATTAAAACCATTATACACCATAAAAAAATTTATAGGATGATGATCAATATGTTTTCTAATAAATAATGGATGAATATTTGATTCATCATCCATGATTTCACTATCATAAAATGTAATAGAAGGCATATGAACCAAAAGAGGTATCATGTGTTTAAGTGTGCCAAAAATAACATATAATATGTGTCCATAATATGGTGAGGATGATGTTTATTATATTTCATATATACTTCTAGTGATTCCTTAGAATTATATTATAATGGATTGTTGATTTATATTTCATATATACTTCTAGTGATTCCTTAGAATTATATTATAATGGATTGTTGATTATCTTATGGTTTTGATGGTCACCAAGTTATGACCCAAAATATTTTAGCCAATCATTAAATGTTATATTTTCACTATCAATGAGGCATTTTATCTTATTCTTCAACTTGTAACATATGTTCATATAATGCCCAAAAAATTGGTGATAGCAAAAATAAGCATTTAAAACATATCATTTTGGTAGAGGTCATAATGTATCAACATATATGGTAGGGAGGATAAATATGATATGATACTCTAAGAGTTTCTTAAGGATCAAAGATAGATACTCTGGTGATTTTGTAAAATATATATTACATAAATTGGATAAGATGAGTCAATTATATTATTGTGACATTATATTTACCATGTTTCTTTCTTACTTGGATTTTGAAGGTTTTATCTTACAACTTAGTATTTGATGTAGCTAGTGTTTTGGCTACTTACATAAGCTTTTTCAATTAAATAAGTTTCATTTCTTGATATTATATGATATGGTATAAGTCATTAAAATATTTAAACTTATTGAATACAATAGACTCATGTAGTGGGGTAATAAAATGTTTCTTAAGGATATATCAAAAATCTTTATTTACCATTTGATTTGTCATTTTGGCTACATTATATTGTACCTAGAAACATATTAATTGATGAGATCATTGGTTATTTCATTTATCTTTACAATTTATGCATATGACATATTTTCTATAATTTTGATAAAGAAAGGTTCTATAAAATTATTTGATAGAGGTTTTAATGATTTCACTAATCATACTAGTAGATAGTAAAACTATATTATAGCATAGTACTTTAGGCTTCTTGGAAATAAATATTTCAAAATTTTATCATTGGAAGTATAATCAAGATATGTTGTATAGAAATATTAGAGATGCTACTTAGGATCACCCTTTCCATCATAAAGTGTGAACTTTAGTGCTACTAAACCAATTGGTGAAGGGTGAAAATATATTTTGGGTGAAAGAGGATTATGTAATACATTCTTTGAATGTATTTGTTGATTTTGAAACTTTTTATTCAATATTTGTAACCTTATCTTCAAAATTTTGAATAACTTGAAGGAGATTTTTTATAGTATACCCATTGATATTTGATGTTTGAGAATTCACCAAAGGGGATGCAAACATTACTTGTGTTGATATAAGCATTGAAATTTGGTAAATGAGTTAAAAAATGATTGTTACCATGGAGGATGTAGAAAAATTTATTTGGTCTTTAGGAAATAATGATTTGAAGACATATCCCACTCTACCCCTTGATGTAGGAATAAATGGTGTGGTCAAAGGGAGGGATAATTTAAGTGATTCTTGATAAGTATATTTAAATATACCTAATATTTATATCAATCCATACTAATGTTTTGTCACTAATGCTTTTGACTTTTTTAGTTTCCAATATAGTATTGAGGATCTTCAATATTTTCATGACTATGCTCTCAAAACATTGAAATAGATTTAAATTTATCTTTATTTAATTAATCATGCTTATTATTACATGTGATTTAATATTTTCATGATCAAATTAATCCTATATCAACATATTTTTATTACTTTTCTCATTATCATTGTTGGCACTCTGATTACCGATAGAATTAGATAGGGCATTAGATTGAGATATATTAAGTGGTAGAATAGGAAATTAATGATACTCAATAGGTACAACACCTATTATAACACTATTTAAAGTTTTATTAAATATTAATAAAATCAAGATATGAATTATTAATACAATCTAAAACTTTAGAAAGTTGAAAATCCTAGAGCAACTATGGTTACATAGGAGGAATTAGAGGTTAGGTTCACCAAATGTTTAACCATTTTGTTTTATTTTGTAATTATTAGGGGGGAAATAAAAAATAAAATAAATGGATAAGGTTATAAAATCATGCCAATTAAATAATTCAAATTCACAATATTCTAATGTAGTGTTAAATTATGAAAGTATGCTAAATATAGAAAGTAAAATGCTAGACAATAATTTGAATGTAAGAACACAAAGAAGAAAAAATACTTAGATTATTTACCATATGTAAGTGGATATATTATATTTAGGTAAAAGATAATATAGGTTAATTATCTATAGTGATTCATAATATTATGAATATTTTCTCTTTAACAGCCTATACACTATTGTCAAAATCTAGACACTACTATCAATGCTTTTATCCTAAATTTGATGATTTTATCCCATATCAAATATATGAAATTTTATATAATGAATAACTAAACCTATTTGGGATCACTATCACCTTGTATATTATCAACTCAAATTATGTACACAAGTTATGGATATCAATATCTTACTCAAAACCCTAGGTCCTCTAACTTTGCATGTCACCTTAAAAAATATGGGTTAATTGGATGAAGTGAAGTTAACCTAAAATAAACCTCTATAAATGATAATTACCTACATATCCATATAATATTAAGAGGGCCTTAAACCAATTTAGATCTACCTGTTATGTGGGTTTGTCTGTGAATAATTTTGGAATATGTTATATGTGATTTCAATAATGATCTATATTATAACTTGACAAATAATGCTCATGGGATGCTATTTAAATGCTTCATACCTATAAAAATAATTATCTTATGACTAATTTGGAAATATGAAATAATAAGTTAACATAACTCAATCGTAAAAATGATTAAGTATGAGCTTGATAGGTGTTTTCTTAGTAATTACCAGATGATAATGAATAACCTTCTATTTTGTATGTATACCATGCCTTTTTAAATACTATCATGGTAGGGTTAAGGGAAAAAATAGGTCAACCCATACATGTTGATTTTTTTCAAATTTGACAACTTTTAATGCTCAAACACTAGCTTCAAATTTAGGACACTAACATTGTTGCTAGTGTCTGAGAAGATAATTATTTTTGAAGATATGCAACTACTAAAGTAAGATATAAATCAGGTTTTATGTAGACTATAGGCTATAGGTGATCTAGGTAATAATAATATTAGGGTTTAATTATATGATAATAATTTATGAACAGTGAGATGGCAAATGTGAGCCTTTTTGTAAAAGAAAGGCCATGAAATTAAGGGTTGAGCCATGAGTGATATTTGTCAAATTCACAAGACTAGTTTGTCAGATATAATTAGATTTTATTACCTAAAAAATATTGAGCTAAATTATTTTGAGGCAAAAATAAATATATGAAGATGTATATACATGATTAACACTAACATACTCTAGATTATTTGTGTATGTGTTACTATTTTTATTTGATATGATATTTGAATCGAAATATTGATTATGCTTTTTCAACTCTTATTTTGAATTTATCATAGTGAATTAATTTATCTTGAATGGATTCATAATAAAAAAACCAGGTATTATTGATTGAATATGAAAATAAACACCCTCAATCAGAAGTGTAGGAGATGGATGGGTTCGAGTAATGACAAGTAGAACTTGAGGTTGTAGAGGAGGAAATATAGCATCTTGAATAAATTTTTGAACTTGTTCATATGTCATGCTTTAATTTAAAAAAAAAATCATTAATGGTACTTATGTCTAAGCATGTAAGGTAGTTCATTTTTAAAAAAAATGAAAAAAACTAATCCAAAAGAACCATATTATTTGAAAATTGGAAAAAGGTAACAAAACCTTAAAATGCAAGATCTTAAAAAAAGGAATTTTTTTGTGTATGGATATTAGTAAAATCCCATAAAATACAAGGTAAAAAAAAATTTATTGTAACTTCAAATATCATATCCAAGTCAAAATAAACAAATTTTAGTTTCAACAATTACATCCAAAGTTGAAAGTAAGTTTTTTTAGTGTTAGATTTAGATCCAAGGTCAAAATGAAATTCTCTGTGTTGAATGTTTAAGAATTCATCTAAACCCTAGTAAAATAATTTCAAAGAAATGATAAAATAAAAAATAGGTTTACCAATAAATGTGTATGACTATATTAGGTTCACCAATATATTCTATAAGAATTTGAGTTAATTGGATTATTAACCCTAATTCAAATAAATTGAATAGAATATTACATAATGTTTTAAATCAACATGTGAAAAGTAAAATATTATATTTGACAAAGTATAATATAAATAAAATTAACGAATCAAGACTAATAAAAGGACACAAGACTAAATATAAAAAAAAAAAAAAATAGTTTTTCCTATTTGAAATCTAACTATGTGAAGCTAACAGATAAGTAAAAAAGGAAAATAGTAACCAACCTTATAATTTCATAGAGACTGAGATTGAAAATGAAGATAAAAAAATGTATCCAACTTGGAACATGATCCATTTCCACTATATTCATGATTTGGTTGATCTTTTCCTATACTAAAAATAAATAAACTCATACCGTGATCATTTGAGATAGCTTAAATTTGGTTTGTGTGTGTAGATTTGAAATTCATATGTGTTTGGAATACTTTGAAATGACTTCTTCAAAGTTGTAACCCTTGTACATATTGTAATGGATAAAGATAGATAAATAAAAAAAGGGAGTGTAATAGGTTTAATTGGCCCCAATCACCCCCATGATGACTAAACACTACCTATGTATTGAATAACCTAAAGAGGGAAAGTAAAAGCACGTAGTTCTCCCGCTTAGAGTGTTTTGTGATATTGTGTTAATTAAACTATATGAATGTGTAAAAACATAATTACAAGGGAGTTAGTTTCTTATTAGTAAGAAATCAAAAATAAATTCATACAACATAAAACCTAAGCACATGTTATAAAAATTAGGAAAGATCAAGGAAAAATATAAATAAATGCAATGAAAAATAGATAAAACACAATGGCATACCTTCCATTTGGATTATCTTCCTTGTTTTAATGCAAGTTTGATTGACCCAAATATACTTCTTGGGATCTTTGTCAATGTCATGATGTCATTCTAGCAACATCTTCCCTTGCGTTATACATTTGTTTATTAAGAAATGAAGAACATGGTGAAGATTTTCTTTGGAGTTTTTATTGAGTAAGTATAGAAGAAAAATCTTGTTAAATAATAGGTAAGTATACATAATTTAAATATTTTATTGTCAAATGTGATATATTGATCCAAGATGAAGATCAATGGCTAAGGATAAATTCTCATACTCATAAATGTTGGAGGGTGAATTTGTAATAAACTCCATTAATTTAAGTATGGAATATGTAAGAGATTCAAAATATGAGATATTATGTGTGTAAGAGGTTTGTAATAGCATGTTGAGTGTGTAAGATAATTTCATACTTTACTTTGCACACTTTCCCTAATGATGTCATATTTGGTAATGAAATTATGTAGGTTTGATTTTAGAAAATAATAAATTCTAAAAAGCTATAAAATTTACAATTACAAGAAGATTAGGCCTAATTATCAAGGGTTAATTAGCCATTGGAATTAATATGAATTTTTAAATTTTGATTGTCAATTAAAAAATACATTTAATTGTCTTGTGGTAACATTTATAAAATTTTGACTTTATTCAAGACATTATTGATAATTTCAATGTTGTGTTATGGTGTGTTTCCTCAATTAGGTATGTGTCATCAAGTTTCAGGATAAAATCAATAATCTTATTGATTATTTGGAGCAATTAATTATTTTTGGTTAAATTCATGAATTTTTTTGAAAAATTATTTGGACTAAAATTTAGACATGGAAGTGATGAAATTGGAGTGTCTACATTTTCTCCCTATTTGAGAGGTACGTGCTAGACAAAAATAAAGTAATGATTTTTAAACAAAATGAAAAATTCATTGATAATGATTAAATAATGATGTCTTCTTTTTTTGTTTATTATTATTCAATTTAATGAGAAATAAGTTCACAATGATGCCCCAAATGAAATTTGGGATGCCTAGGATGTCCCATCAAGGGAGTGGCTAAGAAATGTTAGTAATGGATGAACCCCCTAAAATAAGAAACCAACACATTATATGGTATAATAGGCAAATAAAATAAGAGGAGAGAAGAAAACATGAGTGAAAATGGATAAAGGAGCCATAAATAGGCCTCTTGGGAAGAAAAATGAAATAAGGGGAAGGGTTGGGGTAAAAAATCAAATTTAGAGATATAAATTCACACCTAGGGATGAAAATAGTTAATTTTCACCCTCCCTATTTAGAAATTCTTGATCTCTATTTTGTGCATGATAAGTTTAATTTCAATGACACATATTCCTCAACACAAGCACCTTGGCGAGCTAGTATGAGAGTAGAGGAAATCAACAAGGAGTGGGCATTTAGTGACTAATTTTAGTTTTTGATTTTTTTTGCTGTAAATGTGATAAATACAAGGTAGAATTAGGAAAAATGGAAATATTGACATTTTAAAAAAAATGTGAAAATAATAGGATCACCCTCGTAAATGGTGGGAATGTGACCAAATTAGTGGTAACACATAGAAAATTGGTGATATGCTTGAAAAAGGTAAAAATTGCCTACATAATAGGATTGATTGGTAAAAAAGGTGGAAATTTTATAAACAATTAGAACATCTTGATAAACTATAGGAACACCCTAATAAATAATGATAAGATATATGAAAGTGATGAGAATGATGTGGATAATTAAGGTTTCCAAAACCTAAGGAGCCACCTTTAAAAATAGTGGGAACATCCTAAAAAATAATAAGAATGCCACCAAACAATGATATTGTCAACTATTCAATCTAAATTGGTCTCTTGACACCTAATATGCTTCTTCATGACGACTATGATGGCCTAATTATAGGTATATTTTGAGTCATTAAAAATCCTAATGTATTGTTGCTTTATTAGATAAGGGCTAGCAATCATTTTCTAAGGCCATAGGTTAGCATTAGTCCTATAACAAGCCTATTAGGGTGGTTTTTAATGTAAATGTGTATCTAAAGTCTTGTATAAGGTCTTTTTAATCTTTTCAAGTCCCATTTTTATGAGTAAAGGCATTCAAGTCACCTCTCGCTATAAAATCTTACTAAAGTCCTAACAAGCATTCTTAAGCCTTAAAAAGAGTCTTAAAAGTAACTCATGAGTTCATAAAAGGGTTAAAGGGTATTCATTAATTCATTAAGGTCATTTTAGAGGGGTTGAAGCATTTTATAAGGTTGTATAAAGTCACATTGATATTTGAAAACTCTTCACAAGATCTTCAAATCTATACATATTATTTATGAGTAAATTTGACTTGGTTCTCCCTCCAATATTATTTCTTGGTGGAATTTTTAATCTCATAATGTGGGAAGAGTAAAATCAAACCATGATAAAGTTGTTAACTATCTTTAATCCCTTATCTAGGGAAGTCTTTATTGCTCTTAACTTTTTAAGCATGTTTTTATAGGCTTCCTAATGTTATATTGAAGAAAAAATCATGGTTTTAAGGTTGTAAGTCTAATGCAAAAATTATCAAGATCAAGTCACTAGATACAAGGTATCTATCATAGTATCAAATCTCCTTCAATGCTTTGAGATTCAAAACATCAAGTTGTATGATCTTTCTAAGCATTTTTAGGTGTACGAGACAAATTCCATGCTTTCTAGAACTCTAAACAAGATTTTAATGTAGATATTAATTCATCCAAGCACCTTGAATAATTAATACTAATCAAAATATATATAAAACATAATTATATAAGGGCCAAGAGGTCCTAAACAACATCGAGAAAGTTATAGAACTTCAAAAAGAGGAATTAAAATATACATGATATGCGTTATGTTTTATAGGGTCTTGTTAAGCATATAATGTTGTTGGATAGAGTTTGAAGAAGGTATGAACAAGTTTCATGAAGTTTAATAAATTTTAATCATGTCCTTAATGATATCACAAAGTCGTTGGCATCAAAACCAAACTTTTATGAACACAAGATTAGGGTTTCTAAGAAAGTAATAGGTGTCTAACAAGTATGACGGTTCATGATAAAGATATAGAGTAGCGTAAAGGTTTTAAAAATTCAAAAATTTAATCCATTAATGGTTGAAAGACTTCAAATATTCCCATAATCCTATAGATTAAATAATGAGAAATGGTAGGGTTTTTTTTACAAAACCAGTCATGTTATAGATTGTATTTTACAAGTGCATGGTTTGAACAAAGTATCAACGAGAGTTAAGAGGGTTGTTAGGTTTCTAATAGTGATTTTTTTATTGATGGAGAAGGATAAAAATAAATAATTTAACCTAGAATATGGAAGACAAATATAACCCTACTAAAACCCTAAAGTAATGTCTTTACCTTTTGAATATTTTTCAAGCCCAAGAAACATCTAAATAAGCTTATATACCCTTGAAAAGGTTTTAATGAGGGTGGTGATGAAGTTTTTGGATATTATGTCATGATTACAAGTTAAGGCTCTCAAGTTATTAAGAACTCATCCACAAGTATACAAACCAAATAGTAAGGTTTCAAGCATGTTATACAATTTCCATGATGATCTAGTTCATTTTAAGAAGTTTATAGATGTTATCATTATTTTTGAGTTTTAGAGAGAGGATATTGTTGAGTTGTGGAGCTAAAAAATTTCACTAGATGAGCAAATGTAGAGGTCGCTGGAGTTACACAGTCACCGACATCGGTTAGGATCGACTGACGTTGGTTAGGGATTAGCCAACATCGGTCATATGCAGACAGACAAAGACCGGTGTCAGTCATCTATGCATTCTTAGAATTCTATTTTTGAGGAGAACAATTAGTTTGTATGTAAAGATTAACTATTAGTCTTGAGTCCACTTTTCTATTTTTGGTAGGACAGGTTTGAACCTTTGATTAAGAGGTGCATCTAACGGTGGAGAATGCATGGCTCATGAACCCTAGTTCTATATAATAGGGCTAGATCCTCATAGTTTATAAGGTGAATCAATTCAAGTAGTGGAGTTGGTTGTAATTAAGAGAGAGAGAACTCTTAAGGGAAAGAGATTTGTATATCTGAGAGGTGTGAGAAGAAAGAGATTTCTTCATTATATTTCCTTTTGGAAGAGTTTAATACAAGATTGGTTATTTCTTATATCTCCTATTCTTTACTGTTTCTGATTTCTAGTTACTTATTATTTTTGGTTTAATTCCATGTTTAGTTGCTTATACAAAAGTAATCAATTGTGATGTAAGATCCTAACAAGTGGTATCAGAGCATATTAGTGTTTGTTGATTATAGAATTCACTCACAGGGGTTTTTGATTGAGTGGGAGTAAAGCAATGGTAGAAGAAAGTAAACTAAGAATGGAGAAATTCACTGGCAAGAATTATCAATTATGGAGGATGCAGATTGAAGATTATATATATCATAAATATTTGTACTTACCATTGGGTGGGGTTTCAAGAAAGCCCATAGATATGCAAGATGAAGAATGGAATGTTCTTGATAGAAAGCTCTTGGATCTATAAGGTTGAGCCTGGCATCTTCTGTGATTTCCAACTTATCACAGGCAAAGACAACGGTAGAGTTAATGGATACTTTAGAAAATTTATATGAAAAAACCTCAGCTTTGAATAAGGTATATATTATGAAGCAACTATTTAATTTGCAAATGTAGGAAGGTGGATCGGTATCTAGTCATCTTAATGATTTCCATGCAATAGTAAATCAGTTAAATTTAGTCAAAATAGTTTTTGATGATGAATGTAAGGCTCTCTTAATTTTATGCTCTTTACTTGAAAGTTGGCATAGTTTGGTAATGGTAGTTAGTAATGCTACATTTGCTTCAAATATCTTGAAAGTTGATGATGTTGTTAGTGTAATCTTGAATGAATAAATTCACAGGAAAAGCATAGAGGAAACATCAGGTAATGCTTTAAGTATTGAATGTAGGGGAAGGCAAAGAGAGAAGGGCAAGCAAGGGAGATCAAGGTCAAAGTCAAAGATGAGAAGTAGATCCAAATCCAGAAATGGAAGAATAACCTACTGGAATTGTGGAAAGAAAGGGCATGTAAAGAAATATTGTTGGTTGAAGGATAACAAAGAAAATCAGCATGAAGGTAATAAAGAAGAAGCAAAAGTTGTAGGTATTGTTGCACAGGATGCTCTTATATTTTCTTTGGATAATAAATTAGAATCTTGGGTTTTAGATTCTGGTGCCTCTTTCCATGCAACCCCAAATAAAGAAATTTTCAATGATTATGTCCATGGAGATTTTGGAAAAGTTTATTTAGGGGATGATGAGCCTTGTCAAATTGTTGGCAAAGGAAAAATGCAACTAAAATTATAGAATGGCAACACATGGGTGTTGAAGGATGTCATGCATGCACCCATCCTGAAGAGGAATCTGATTTCTACAAGAAAGTTGGGTGATGAGGGTTGCACAATAACTCTCACAGCTGAATCTTGGAAAGTTTCTAAGGGTGCAATTGTATTAGCCAGAGGTAAGAGAGTAGGTACACTTTATTTATCTACTTGTATTACTGATCATTCTCCTTCTGTTTTATCTACTTTAGATGTAAATGCAAAGTTGTGGCACTATAGGCTTGGTCACATGAGTGAAAAGGGAATGAATGTTCTTAAGTCAAAAGGTAAGCTTTCAGATTTGAAAAGCATAGATCTAGATTTCTGTGAGCATTGTATTTTTGGGAAATAGGGGAAAGTGAGGTTTCTCAAAACTGGGTCAATAAAGAAGAAGCACAAGTTGGAGCTTGTTCACATAGATGTGTGGGAACCAGCTCAGGTAGCTTCTATTGGAGGATCATGGTATTATGTTTCTTTCATTGATGATGCTACAAGAAAGGTATGGGTTTATTGCATAAAGAGGAAATCTAATGTTTTTGACACATTTAAGAAATGGAAAGCTCTAGTTGAGAATGAAATAGGTTTGAGATTGAAGTGCCTTAGATCTAACAATGGTGGTGAGTACTACAACAATAAATTCAATAGTTACTATTCTATGAATGGAATACACAAAGAAAGGATGGTTCCAAGGACATCTTAGCAAATGGAGTTGCTGAAAGGATGAATAGAATAATAATGGAGCATGCATGAAGTATGAGGTTTCATGTTGGTTTACCCTTATAGTTTTGGGCAGAAGTTGTAGATACTATGGTTTACCTAATTAACAGAGGACCTTCTACTACACTAGATGGTAGAATTCCAAAAGAGGCGTGGATAAGTAAAAAGGTATATCTTTCATTTTTTAGAGTTTTTGGTTTTGAAGCTTTTGTGCACATTGATAAAGAAAATAGAAAGAAGTTGGATGCTAAATCTATGTGGTGCACTTTCATTGGTTATGGTTCTGGAGATTTTAGATTCCAGTTGTGTAATTTAGAAACTAAAATAATTATTAGAAGTTCTGATGTAGTTTTCAATGAGAAGGTGATGTACAGTGATCAGCTCAAGAGGCTGAATAATTTTGAGCAGGGAAATCATGATTTGGAAGAGGTTATGATCCAAAATGAGCTTGTAGGTAAAAATCATCACTCACAAGAAAACATAGATACTGACGTCGATCAGGGAAGAACTGATGTCAGTCAGATAGAAATTGATGTCAATCAAGAAGAAACTGACATTGATCAGGTGGAATTAACATTAGTCAGGTGCAGACTAACATCGACCAGCAATGACCGAGATCGATCACTGAGAGAAAGAAATTTGGGTAGACAACAAGCTGTGAATGAATCTCAAATGCCCATAAGTAGGTCTGAAAGGGTAAGCAAACCTCCAATTTGTTATTCCCCTTCTTTATGCTACTTGTTGCTCACTGATGGTGGAGAACCAAAAAGTTTTGATGAGGTAATGCAAGTAGAATCCAAGAAATAGTGGGAGCATGGCATGAATGAGGAAATTGATTCCTTGGAAGAGAACCAAATGCGGGATTTGGTTGAGTTGCCAGCCAGAAAGAAATCATTGAAAAACAAATGGGTTTATAGGTTAAAGGAAGGAGAGAATGGACAAATGAGACATAAGGCTAGGTTGGTAGTAAAGGGATTTGCATAGAAACCAGTAATTGACTTTGGTAAAAAAATTCTCCTATAGTAAAGATGACTTCTATTCAGACTATATTGTCTTTAGTTGCTATTGAGGATTTGCACCTTGAGCAACTTGATGTTAAGACAACATTTCTTCATGGAGATTTGGATGAAGAAATATATATGGATCAGTTGGAAAGTTGAGGTCAAAGGTAAGAAGAAACTTGTGTGCAGGTTGAAGAAAAGATTATATGGTCTTAATCAAGCTCCAAGACAATGGTATTTAAGGTTTGATAGGTTTATGATAGAGTGTGGCTTTAGTAAATGTCAATCTGACCATTTGTTTATTTTAATAGATTGGATAATGGTAGTTATATTATCCTATTATTGTATGTAGATGATATGCTTATTACAGGTTCACACATGTAGGATATTATTGAGCTTAAGGTAAAATTAGCTCACACATTTACCATGAAGGATTTAGGAGCAGCAAAGAAAATCCTTAGCATGATTATTAAGAGAGACATGAAAAACCATAGTTTGATTTTGTCTCAAGAGGATTATGTGAATAAGGTGTTGGAGAGGTTCAATATGCAGGATGCAAAATTAGTAAGAACACCAATGGCTGGACACTTCAAGTTGAGCAAAGAACAATGTCCTAAATCACATGATGAGGTTGAGTACTTGAGTAGAGTTCCATATGCTTCAACAGTTGGGAGCTTGATGTATGCAATGGTATGTACTAGACCTGATATTTCCCAAGTAGTGGGAGTTGTTAGCAAGTTTATGGCCAATCCAGGAAAGGAACACTAAAAAGTAGTTCAGTGGATTCTCATATATTTGAGAGGGACCAACAGTAGGCATTTATGCTATGGAGGGTCAAACACTTCTCTACATGGGTATGTAGATTCAGATATGGCAGGCGACTTGGATGGTAGGAGAAGTACCACAAGATATGTGTTCACTGTTGGTGGAATGGTGGTTAGCTAGATTTCAAAGTTGTAGAAGGTTGTTGCCTTGTCTACTACAGAGGCAGAATACATTGCAGTCATAGAGGCTAGCAAGGAAATGATTTGGTTGACTTGGTTCATGGAAGAGTTGGAAAAGGAGCAAGAGAGTTGTAGATTGTATAGTGATAGTCAAAGTGTAATTCATTTGGCAAAGAATTCAGCCTTTCATTCAAGAACCAAACATATACAACTTAGGTACCACTTTATTAGATAGGTATTGGAGGATGGACAGTTGAAGTTGGAAAAGATCCATATGGATAAGAACCCTGTTGATATGTTAACAAAGCTAGTAACATAGGAGAAGTTGAATCTTCATTCAACTTTTGTTGGTCTTCAAGATTGAACTTGAAGATGGAGAAATAAGCTAAAGGATCTTGTTGTACAGGTATAGGTGCAATTGTTTATCTCCAAGTGGGAGATTGTTGAGTTGTGGAGTTAAAAGCTTCACCAGATGAGCAAATGTAGAGGTTGCTAGAGTTACACAGTCATTGACATTGGTTAGGACTGACCGACATTGGTTAGGGATCAGCCGACATCTGTCATATGTAGATAGATAGAGATTGGCATCAGTCATTTGTGCATTCCCAAAATTCTATTTTTGAGGAGAATAGTTAGTTTGCATGTAAAGATTAACTGTTAGTCTTGAGTCCATTTTTATATATTTGGGAGGACAGGTTTGAACCTTTGATTAAGAGGTACATCTAACAGTGGATAATGCATGGCTCATGAACCCTAGTTCTATATAATAGGGTTAGATCCTCATAGTTTGTAAGGTGAATCAATTCAAATAGTGGAGTTGGTTGTAATTAAGAGAGAGAGAGAGAGAGAGAGAGAGAGAGAGAGAGAGAGAGAGAGAGAGAGAGAGAAATCTTGAGGGAAAGAGATCTGTACATCTGAGAGGTGTGAGAAGAAAGATATTTCTTAATTTTATTTCCTTCTAGAAGAGTTTCATACAAGATTAGTTGTTTCTTGTATCTCCTCTTCTTTGTTGTTTTGATTTCTAGTTACTTATTATTTTTGGTTTAATTCCGTGTTTAGTTGCTTATACAAAAGTAATCAATTATGTTGTAAGATCCTAACAGATTCCAAGGAGGTTTTAATCATGTTTCCAAGGGTGAAATAATAATATAGGGTCCTAATGTAAAAAATATATATCTTCATGATCAAGATCCTCCATAATTTTAAGCTTGACAAGACATTTTAAATAGTAATTTATTTTATTACATGGATTATAAAGGGTTTTGATAATTTAATACATGTTTCATGGATTGATTTGAAAATTAAGGTATAAAAAATCCTTGAAACAAGTATGCCACTCCCCATTTTAACCTTTATGACCCTCCTCAAGTTCAAACAAACATCAATAAATATTAAGGTATGTCTAAGTAAGGTCTTAAAGGACATAAAGAGGGTATGCATCCCATTATGACTATATTTTAGTGCTTACAAGCATGATATTATGATAATAAAGGTTGAGTTTAGGAGTTATAGAGTGACCATCCTTTATGCAAAGTCATCTATAGACCTGTAGGCAACTTAGACAAGGTGAGATGACCTTAAAACATGACCTAAAAGCCTATTGACACATTAGATAGGTTTAAGAAGGGAAAAATAGCTTAATCAAGATTTAGGTAGGTTTTAAGAGGTATTTTGAGTATAATACCCTACAATCAAGACTGTTACAAGTGAGATTCAAGGTTTCCAAGTATCCAAGAAAGTTGTAGGTCTTAGTTGCACATCTTCAAGTTTTTCTCATGTTATCATGGGGTTCTCAACATGTTTACAAGGTATTATTGCAGGTTTTAAACATCAAAACAAGTCTTTATGAAGCCAAATCAAGCTTACAACTATGTCTAATGAGTTTCATGAATGAAAAAGAGTGAATGCAAGTTTAATGATGTGAAGTTTTAGGATTATAAGTGATGTGTTTCAAGCAAGAAACATGCACCCATATGCATGTTACTAAGGTTTTGAGGAGAATAAAGAATGTTAAAGGATATAATAGGCCTATAAATATTTCCAAAATCTCCTTGGTAATGGATAAATAAGTTTCTTTAAATCTAGTTATGATAAAGTGCATGTTCAAAGGTAGGATTTGAACCAAAACCTTCATTTTTTGGCTTATAACAGGTTTCTTGGAGGATTAAAATTGTGATATAGTATCATATATAGGTATAAAGGAAGGGAGTAAGGATTTAAATATTCCCAAGGTTGTCATCTTCTTAACTATTATCCATCTCTCAATTTTTAGGTCTACACTAAATATTCATGAGGGTTCCTACAAAGATCAAGCATACAAATATGTTTGTAGTCTATATAGATGAAAGTTCAAAAAAATAAATGTTTCAGGTCTAAAAACATTAAATAATATCTATATTGGATTTTAAAAATCTTATAAATAAGCTACAAGTCTTTAATAGGATATTTACAAGGTTGAAAAAGAAGAGGTGACTTCTTGAGTTCAATCTAGCATATCTACAAGCCTACAAGACATGTTTGGAGATGTCAATGCTTCTCAAGAGAAATCTACAATATAAGACATTTTTTTCAATAGCCAATGAGTCTCAAATAAATTTTCATGTTTTCAAGATGAATTCCAAGCATGTTATGTATTGGAAGTTGCATGTCTACAGTGGATCTCTTTGGGGGCATGATGATTATAATAAGTCATGGTCTTTTGAGGGTTTTGAAATCTAAGGAGAGATCATGAATGCCTATCTAATAGAGGTGAATAAAATTCAAGGTTTTACGAAAGTTTGAATAAAATTAAACATGATTAAAGGTTTGTAATGACTTTAAACACCATTAAAACATGAATCTAAAATATTAATAAGTATGGAGATAAGATCTGAAGAATACAGAGAAAAATAAGCATGTAGACTTTTAACAAGAGTTTCCATGAAGATATAAAAGGTTAATGGTCTTAAATACCTTCACATAAGTTTATAACAAGATTATAAATATCCACTTTAGAAGGTGAATATTTGAGAACTCATGGAAAGACATTTACAAGTTTTAAGCTAGTCCAACCTCTAAAATCAGCCTCAGATAGACCTATAGACTTCATTGGAAGCTTGGGTGTTTGTTTGCAAATTATGATGAATATTAAGGTCTCAATAGTGATTCCTAAGGCCTATGAGTGAGGTATTAGATGAAATCATGATTTTTCAAAAGTTTGTAAATTGAAATGAAAAATTTCTAGATCATTATTTGGAGGTATATACAAAGATATAACAAGGTTCTTTAAAGAGTTTCATGAATTATAGACTTAAATAAGACCTGTATAAAGATAATACAAGGGTTCATGGAAGGTTTTGGAATACTACATGAAAAATAAGTATTGATAATAAGGATGTTAAAGCCTAAAAAAAAACCGTAGGTTAACAATTTGAAGAGATGGAGGTTTTATGACCTCAACACCTAGCTCATAGACATGTAATAGTTTTTTAAGGGTCTTTTGAGGTTATAAGGAGTTAGATGCATGTTTGAAAGTTAGAAAATAAGGAAAGATGGAGCCTTCAAGCATGAAAATGTAGGTTTATTAGTTTCTAAAATAGGCCTCAAGGGAAAAGATGGTGTACCAATTTTTCAAAATCTTCAAGAGACCTTCACAAAAACTTCAAAGTTGATTGCATGCAATCCATGCATTTACAACATATCTAGCATGACCATGGATGGAATAATTGGTCATAAAAATTATGGAAGGGACATGGAGACATTAGAAAATTCCCCCTATAAATGTGTAACTCACTCCATAGAGTAGTAGTCATGTAAAGTTAACCCAAGGATGTAAATAAGCATAGCAGATGTGTTTTTAGGTCAAACATTCATAAAGCATGGTAGTTAAAAATACAAGTCAACTTGAGTTATATTATCTCTATCATGCATGCATGAGAGGAGCAAATGGATGAGTTAAGGATATTAAGTCAAGATCTTTACAAGAATGTAACAACATTAAATAAGCATATACACCATGTAAAATCATTCTTAAGGACAAAGAGATAAAGATAGGATCTCCACTCCCACCACTATACCAAAATTCCTCAGAGATATTCATGAAGTAGGCCTAATGTGTTGGGGAGGGCTTAATGACTCCATTTTACTTATGTTTTTTATTGTATAGGATGATTGATGGAGTAGTGTTAAGACTTATGAGGCCTACTTATTTTTCTCCTCTCATCCTCAACTCTATTTCTTATATATAGGGAAGAAAATGACTTTTTCATCAGCCCTCTCTTTGGTATGTCAAAATTATTTTTATTTTTAGTATTGTAATGCTATATTATGCCTTGAATATATTAAAGAATTGATGTTTGTCTCTTATACATTTTTAAAGTTCTTAAGTATTATGTATTTTTGAACTATTAATCCTCATTTATGGGTATTTTAGTCCCTTGTATTTTTTTCCTATCATATTTACACTCTACTTGGTAGGTGTTGAGGTCAACATACCCCCATTCCTAAAAATGGGGACCCTTATTTCAAAATTATGCAAATTTGTGCTTTAAATTGAAATACCACTTGATCATAATTTTTTATTTCAAGATAATCCACACTTGGTTCTCATTTAACTTAATCGACATGTCTCCATTTGATCCTTATCTTATTTTTCCTAATGTTGCTAATGGTGGATTTTATGTTTCAAGGTTTCAAGCTTAATGGAGTTTGAATATAATGTACAATGTCTAGGGTTTTAAGATTTAATGAAAAATTAAACCTTTGATTAGTTATTTATTCTTAATTGTTCAATTAAATTCATATTTGAGCATATAGAAACCCTTAGTCTAATTATTTTAGCTTAAGACTGTTAAATTTGAATTTAAATTTACAAAGGTTCACCAAATTTGAAATTTGGCTAGATCTTTTATTTAAATTTTTGTGGGAAATTTTTAATTTTAACTTAGCTTATATTTTATCCTAAGGTCTTAATCATGTTTATTAACATGAATAAAACCTTACTCTAAGATCTTAATGCTAAAGTTCTTTATGTCCTAAGACCACATTAATTATTTATTATTTGCATAGACTAACTAAACTCAGGACCCCATTTGCTATGTTTTAAAACTTAGCTTAAAATTTTATCCTAAGGTTTTATCATGTTTATCAACACTAATAATATAATATTCTAAAACTTTATCCTAAATTTTCTATATTCCCTGAGCCTTACTTGATTTATTTTATTGTCCACATGATCGATGATGCATGTTCACTCAAGAAAAAGGATCTAATAGTGAATGGTAAGTCAGAAATTCAATAGAGCCCCAAGATAAATGAGAAGGTGACAAGTGTCATAATTTTGACAAAATAAAAACAAGCATCCAGCGGCATTCAACCCCTTGGATTGAGATCCAACAGAGCACATTTGATTGATTGAATATGATTTGATGGTGTGAAGCAAAGGTTAAAAATTAAAAACCTAATGATAAAGTATAGAGATGCCAAGTGTCATTCCTATAATGGATAATTAAAGCTTGAGCATTATCCCAAAGATCGATGGTGTACGACTAACCATACATATTTCAATCAACATTGATCATTAACTCAAAGATTTAATGAAGCATCGAATAGAGAGAAAAGGTGAAAAGTATCACCATCATGGATATTTAGACATAAAATTAATGGCTCATATAGCAAAGGATAGAACCTAGAGGATCCAGATCAACATGTGTTGATCTATATAACCAAGATCCAATAGTGCATATTGAAAATTGACTTGTCAAAGAGTATAGAATGAATGAGAATCTACCATGTGGTGTAAATACATTGGCTTGGATTGGATATGACAATTGAAAGCACAAACAAGTCTCACAAAAGTGATAAAGGGAAAAATCTTAGATACTAAGCACAAAAGTCAACCAATAATGTTTAACCTTCCAGATCCAGATCAAAAATGCGAGGTGAGATGTAATTTTTAAATATTTTTACACCAATGAGATGTTGACACATGTATTTAAGGACAAATAATCACTTTTTAAAAATTAATAAGCTAGGTGACATGGCATAATCACATAAGCACCAAGTCAAACTAGGAGATCTTGTGGACTTAAAAAGGAAAAGGTATAAATACATTATCTAAATAAAATATAAGGTATGCAACTCTTTATTTGAACCAGATGCCACCATTAAAGCACTGTGAAAACCTTTATAAAATCCATAAAAAAGTATAGAATCCCTAATTTGACCCTATGTTCATCATAATCAAGATAAAAGACATTGAATTGTCTCTTTTGTAATGCTAATTCAATCAAAAATCAAATTACATTCCAATAGTAATAAATTTGATCAATTATAGCCATAAAAGCTTAGAAAGGCATCCACAAGGAGATGTGGAACTCTATCTGACCATGAATGTTGAGGGTAGGATTTTCCAAGATATAGAGTTTGATGCCACTACTCTAAATATGAGAGACAATAATTGGTCTAATATTTTTTAGACCATTGAAAACTAGATTTCCATCACTAGATAGAAGGAGAAGAATGTGTCCACAAAGAGACTATACTATGATATAGTTCTAATTCAAATGACCAATCTTCATTATGTAGTGGAAAAACCTAAGGTTCTCCATTGCATTGATATCCTTGATCCAATTTTTAAAGATGCTAAAATTAAAAAAGGTGTGTTAATTAATAGACACACTCAAAATAAGATAGCTTTTATCTCTGCTATAGCTTTTGAAAACTACTCTAAGCTGCCTAAACCCCAAATAAACTTATCTTCCATTAATACTTGGGACACAGAGAATGATTTGAAGAACATTCTTACCCTAAGGGTATATTATGGGAACCAAGTCTTTGCAAACTTAAAAAATAACATCCTCATTACTCAAATTAGAAATAGAATTATAATGATCATGAAAATGTTGGCAAACTATGTGGAAATTTCACCACAGCCTATGTTGATCTGATCTGGGTACCAATTATCTATTTCATGGTTAGAAAGTAGATTATACCTCCTTTAGGTGAAATTATTAGCATTTATTTAAGTATTTTAATTTATGCCATCAATTAAAATAAGAGATCCCAATTTTGCATGATGTCATACCTTTTGGATGCCATCTATGCCACTACAAAGATCCCAAATCAATAGTAGTGGTGACTTAATGAAACATAAATAGTTTCATAATACTATTTAAATATACATATATTCAATTATAGGGATCATATCTAATTCATATGTGACTATGTCTATCCATCACTTATTAAAGCTATAACTAGTCATCCCATATAGAGGATCAACATATTAATCAAGAACTATATTCAAGTTATGAGTCATATTTGGTTATACCTAGATTGTATAGTTATTAGAATTGAGGGAACCAAGTGCACTCTTCTCAAGCTACCCATCCATGTGTTAGACAAGAAAGTAGAGAAAGAGGTAGCATATCAATTTTTTCATGATATAGATGGCCTTTTTAAGACTAAGAGAAAAGGGATCCTCCATAACTTTCTCATCACTATTCTCAAAACCATATTCAAATAATGGTATAATATTGAGGTAGCTTCCAAACACATAACTTCTTTCATTTTGTAAATATTAAGTTGAAATAGTGGGATACTTATGGAAGGTTCAAGGAACATTTAAGGGTTAAAAAATTTATAAGTGTTTCCTATGATCATCATCTTGGTTCTTTTGATCTCATCTATACCAAGGCATATAGCTACTCTGAGGTCATAAAGAGGTTGAAGGGGCACAACCTTAAACCTTTGCTCAGACTAGAAAGGAACTAGAAGAGATAATATATGGAAAGTTGGGCCAAGACAATATCATTTTCTAAGTAGTGAAACTACTATACCTCCTCTAGTTCAACCATAAGTAGAGCAAAAACTTGAGGTATATATTGAGCAAAGGCCAAAGGAAACAAGGTCTAAAGAGATTACATCTTCTTTAGTCCAAGTAGATGAACAAGAATCACCATTAGAAGAGATTCATATGGTAGAATTAAACCCTAGTGAGATAGTTGAAGATGCTTTAAATATGATATCACTAGCTTATGAGTTAGATAATGAAGAATCTCAAGCTACGGAGCCAGGGGAAGAAAAGGGGAAAGACATAACATTGTACTTAGTTCTTATGGAGACCCCCAAGAGAAAAAATAAGATCACCATTGTTCTAGTAAATATAAAGAAGACCAAAGTGAATTTCACTCATCCTTTAAGTGAAGTTAATTTATTTAGTGAAGAGAACCTAATTTAAGGACTAGCTATTCTATATTAGTTTATTTATGGACCTAAATTTCAAAAAGTCCCCACTATGCACCATTCTTGGGCTATGATGCAAGCCATAAAAATCCCTATACATGATGAAATAAAGACATGGATAGTTTCCTTACAAGATGAGGAATCAAAAAAATTGAATACCCTATGAGAATCAAGTGAAACACAAATGAATATCCTTGTACTATAGGTAACATAATTCTTAATTGGTGTCAAGTTTAACCCAAAGATAGCTAGATTATAGAGATTAACAAAGAAGAAGGTTATGGTTAGTGGGGAGGAGATAAATTTTTATAAAATAGAACCATTCATCAATTTTATTCTAATGGTAAGACAAAATCATGATTAAAATCCCATATTTGAGGAGAACATTCTTGAATTGGCCCAAGCACAATCAATATAATTACAAGTTGCCCTCAAAGGAATGCAATAATAAAAGGAAAATTTGGAGAAATGGGGTATCTTATAAATTCCATAGGTCATGATAAAGATGTTTGAATCATCTTTGCTTGATATGTTCAACTCTTTGAAATTAATGAAATCTAGAAAAAATGTGGTGAGCCAACAGAGCAATGTGGCTATGAATCTAGTCCACCAATGGCAGAAATCAAGTAGCAAGGTAAAATTTTTGATCAGTATCCTAATAGAGGATCAAATTCCTATCTTTGAAATAATTATCTTATCTCACCAAAATATGGCCATGGTAATTTTGGTAGACAAGATCAAAGATTTGAGTAAATGGTCCAATAACTTGGAGGACCTTCATAAATATGACAAGTATCTAATCAGTAGGTCGGAATAGATACTTGGAAGAATGATCACTGAGCTAACTTCACTTAGCCCCATGGGTCTAATCACTGATGAAGAATTCAATTTAAGACCTACTCAAGTCATACATGACATGAGAAACTAGAGCCAAGGAAGGACTGGGGCTAACAATAGTAGGATCTTAAACATGATCTTGAATTTTAAAGAAATGATAGGTAATGCAAGGAGTGTTAAAGAAGCTATGAAAAGGGATTACATATACTTCAAATACCTATTAGATTAAGAGGATGGACTCTTAGTTAGGCCTATTATCAATTTGAAGTTAATAGATGAGTAACATGTAATGACAATGAAAATATTATAATAGCAACAATAGGGTAGTTTAGCATCAAAGGGATCTCAAGGCCAAACTAGTTGATTTAGGAATATTAATTTTGTATCTTAACTTATATAATATTTTTAAAAGATAATATTCTTTTGTAAAGGCATGTGCAACTTGTAAATCATAATGTATATAGGTCATTTCATTAGGAAGTGTCTAGAGTATTCTAGAAAGATCTATAAGGGATTGTTATACCTGACACTTGTATTATTATAATTTGACATGACTTATTGACATACCTCATGTATTATCTATATAAAGAGGTATTATCCATTGTAAATGGAGATGGAGTTTTGAGAAAGAATATTTGTGCTAATTTTGGAGAAATTTAATGTAAGCAGGGAATTTTGAAAAGTTTGTCTCATTTATCTGTGTGAATTGTATCATGGCTTCACTCTCAATTGTCTAGTTTACAATTTAGATTTGAATGGTTCTTATTGATTATTTATGTGCACTTTATAAATGCAGAGTTGTTAACTTGTGCTAATGCTAGGTCAACTAAAATCTCTTAGGTTTACTTTGTTTTCTATGCTCTTCTTGTGGATGTGATTATGTTATTTACTTGCAAGAGTAAATCTTCAAAGTGAATCAATTTATTATATGCATTATTTCATTTCCTTATATGATTGCTTGATGTGTAGTAAGATTTGAAATTATGTAATTTCATTCTATACATTGGTTTTAAGTACATATTTGGATGATATTTTAACTTTGTCATAATATGTATGTTAAAGATCAACAACATCAATATGTCTCTTCTCTGACCTACCCTTGCTTTTGATTTTTTTTTATCAATTAAATTTATGTTAGCCTCCATTATGAATATTCATCTAAGCATTATATTTTATCTTAGACTTTGATCATAATTCACTTCATTTATCTTAGATTAATCTCATCTTTAAAGGTTAACTATTAATCCATGGTTATTCCCAACAACCAAACATTATAAATGTTTTGAAATAATTCACTTGTTATTCCATTATTCCATCACTAATATCTTGAATATCTCAACCCAAAACTCATGCATTTATTTCTCTAAATTTATAAATGAGTAGTGTCTCTTAGACACTCTAGACCACCATATGATACACTTACATGCATTAATAAGAGGAATGTGTTGTACTAGCAGTAGATGGAGGAGACTTATTTAGATATTTGTAAATTTTTGGTGTCTTTGCTAGGTTTAGTGATTTTTTTTCAAATATTAGTGAATTATTTTCATATTTTTGCTATTCTTTGCTCAATTATGTAAATATCACTGATACACACGGTTTGATACCAATCTTTAAGATCCTTTAGCTAAAGATTCATATAACTTGAAGGTTAATGTTAAATTATTAAAAAGATAGCTTAAGCTTGGTAAGATTTCCATGTTCAAGGTTAGTAAGAGATATTTTTTTCAAATATTGATTAATTCTTTATAAATTTGAGTTTATTTAAACTTAAGGTTATAAAGTGTTAGAGGTAGAATCACTAAAGGGGGAGGGTTGAATCAGTGATACAAGATAATCCAATTAAATTCACAACTCTTAAAAATTCAACACATATAATCATGATGCATATAAATTAACCATTTTAATGAATAAGGAAGATATAACAAGATCAATCACATAACACATGATATATGTGGGAAACCCTCTTGGGGGATACAACCCACTATAGCCTACATGATGTACTACAATCATATAAAATAAGATCCAAAATTTAGAGCTACACCAATTTATCAAGAAACACCCATCCCTTAGTTTAGTGAGAGCCAATCCCATAAAGAGCTACTACCCCTATCTAGCTGAGCACCCACAACAACTAGACCTTTAACAAGCTTGATTTTTTAAGGAAGAACCAACCCCATAGGTAATTAATCACCCACTTAGATACATTGAATGCATCATATTAAACACATGTTACTTCTTTTAAATTGATGATGGCCATCTTTATCTAAACTCTTCACCTCCAATCTCTCTCAAGCTGCCTTTAGGACTAACTCGCTCAAGCTTCCTATTCTAGTATCACTAGGTCCAATGAGCTATGTACCCTTTAGTATCAACTTGATCATAAAATTATGAATAATCATATTCAATATTCTTTGGTATTTAATGACCTATCCCTTATCTTTCAAAGTTTTTCTCCTTCACTTTACTCCACACTTTCACAATTAGTATAATTAATCCAATAATGCCTTGTATTTATACCACTCTCTTGGTATAAACCATATTGGTCAGCTAATATGCTTACCATAATTTTTATACCTTTTAAATAGGTAATCATACATGTTACATGTAAGAAACACACACTTCATATGTTGGTCATTACCTCATTATCCACAAACCACCATTAGGTCTTGGTGAGACCTAAAACAATTAGGCCTTCAAACTCACATGTTACATGTGAGACTACTTGGACTACCTTCATCCTTTAAAAATGATTAATAAACATCAAAAATACCTCCAATATACCTATTATTAATCACTCATGGGTCCATGCCACCTATAAGACAAACTTAATACTTGAACCCACCAATTAGGTCTCTTCCCTCTTTAGGTCTTTATACATAGAAAACATAGTCTCAAACTTATGAAGAAAACAGTCAAGTATTTCACATATCCATATGATTATATTACATGGGTTAACCCTTTATTACATTTTAAAAACCTTCATGTAATTTATACAATTCAACATGATCTCTAATAACTAAAACTAACTCTCTCAAAATGACCACTTGGGCCGGACACACAAAGTCACAATACATTAATACTATTTTGACTCTCCATATTTTATCAAGGGAAACCTATGATAAAAAATGAATTATCATAATAATTAAATACTTATAGAACATATCCATACTCTTTTTCTTCCTTAACTCTAAAAATAAAAATCTTTAACTTACCTCTATAAGATGGTCACTCAAACTATTAGAGCATTCAATAAACATAGTCAAATTTTAATCCTTTGTTCACATTGAATATGGATTGATAAAACCTCAAAAATACACATATATTGTCCTCATGGATTACAAAACACACTCCAATAGTTATTTCATCTTAAAATATCAACATACTATCAAGAATAACTCAAATATCCTTCTAGGATCACTTATAGACCATGGTTACACACACAATAAATTTTAAAGCTCAATATATTTAAATGTAAAAACATTAAAATATTATAATTAAATTTTATATATTAAAATTGAAGTCCTATTTCACTTTTATTTTTACTCCATCAATAAATTCATCCTAGATCAAAAGATACTAGCAAATTACTACAAACTAGTTTTTCTGTTTGCTAATTCAAATGCCAGTGATCACTAGTTAATGTAAGATCATCTACATACACGTGTATTCATCTTATGTCCTTGCACATATTACTAATAAAAACTCTATGTATTTCATTTCAAGCTTCCTAACTTTAACTTTATCCCTCATTGTTGATCCTTGATCCTCGCTTCTGAGATCAAGCTGCTTGGCAACCCTACATGCCTTATAAACATCCTTTGAAATATTAACTTAATACACACTATTGGATCACTATCTAAAAAGATAATGCACTCCATTAGTTATTTATCTAGTAATATTTCTCACCATATATCTACTACTCAAAATCCATGATTGTGACACATCACTAGTATGTGCAATCTCAAGAACCTTTGAAGTATTGACTTCATGCACACTGTTGGATCGCAATCTGGATGATGAATGCTCATAATTAGATCTATCTTGACTATTTGACCCTAGATTCAAATTTATTTAAAATTTATGGTCTCTAACACATCACAATCTATAATAATAACTTTGAATGTTTATAACTTGAGACAGAAAACACTTCAAGAGTCTAAAACTTTTGGGTACCTTCTTGGCACTATAAACAACATATCCATGAAAACCTTTGACAATTGTTTAATTTATAAGTAATTTTAATAAATTCACAAAATTTTTGGTTCATTCATATCTTCATGGCATGCAATGATGGTTTGGATTTTCTTAAGCTAGAAGATCCATGTTTCTCTTTCCAAATAATCAAATAACACAACAAAACTTCACCAAGATATCTATGGATGTCTCAAAACCTCTTATTTTTCCTTATTGATCTACACATATGCCATATACTCTTCAAGCTATCAATTTGATCATTTTTTCATTAATAAACTATGAATCATGTTCTCTCTTTTACATCAATGACAACTTAACATCAATAACCATGCTCAACAATCTCCCCATTTATAATTTATGGAAAAACAACCTTAGAATGACTTCTTACTCATTTGAACTCCTTCATTCTGATCTTTCCCCCTTTGACATTAATGACAAAGGGTCTCTTGCTCAATATGCCAACTTGATCATTGACCTAATAAATTGATCATAGAGCTTAGAAATCTCCCCCTAACATCAAGCTCCATCTCATGTCATTTTTTATTTTACATACAAAAAAATGAACATGGGATTCTCTAATCCTTAGACCTATCTACCTATAGAATTCACAATCTCTCTTTGTTCATGCATGAAGATTCAATACCTTATCAAAACACATGAATTGGTTTGATCAATTCATCATAACAATCTTCTTAAATTCACAATTATAGTAGACTTATTCATATCTTAACCATTATTAGAACATCTCACATATGTTCCCTCTCATAGCATGCACAACAATTTAAGCCAATCAAACTAATTGAGTTAGCTTCCCCTTAGCCAAATATAACTTCAAATGATATTATTCTCTTGAAATATCAACCAAATCTTAATTTGTATCCACCATGCTTCCTCTTATGTCTCGAGTGTCTCCTTGAAGCATAGATAGAGACACCCTAACCCATAATATCCTAGAATAATGTGAAACTAAGAGTTTCCCACAAATCCTCATATTCCTTCTCCTCTTTGGTCATCTAATAATGATACTTCTTCTTATTCTTCTTAGGCTTAAGAAAATTAACATGCTAATCCACTAAAATATTATCCCTTTCTTTTAAGATTAAATTGACAACATATGGATACAACAAAGATTCATGACATACCTTTTCAACTGAAGAAAGAACATTATCAATGGGCATTGACAATAGATGTTACTTTCATGAAACTTGATCAACAATAGTAGGATATTATCTTGGATCCATACATGCCTCATAATTAGCCTTAATTCTCACTTTGGTCTTTTCCTTGAGCTTGACTTGAATTGACTTTTGATTCTCCTTTTCTATCTAGATAGATGACACATTCTCTTGGTATTCCTAAACCTTCTTCATATCTAATTCCTCTTTTGCTTTGGTAGGCAATCCACCTTGATCTTTCAGCTCAACTAAATTAGTTTTCATGGTATTCACTTCCTTAGGATTCCATACCAAGTATTACACTTTATTGAGCACACTAGGATGTTCATGCACCTTCTTATGACTTCAGAGCTTAATTATACAATATCTTGTAATATGAAAAACTTGATGACAACTAAAAAAAATAACATCTTATCTCTTTGGTTCATTATGATAAAGCTACACTGTCTTAGGTCTCCATACTTGGGTTAGTATTTTCCAATGCATTATTGGGTATAATATATAAATATTTCCCATGTCATGGTAACTATATTAGACTATATTATCCATACCTCTAATTGACTAGCTACTCTTACTTCTATAGTTCTAGCCTTATGACCAAAACTCTTACATGAAAAACATTGACCATGAAATTAATTTTCATACCTTATAGTTTTTGGTTCCCTAATTAGTTTTTTTCACCTTATTGTCTTGATCTAACCTATCTTACTCTTTCTTGGCCTTTTTTACATTGACAACAAAGTGATCACGATCATCCTTAATGAAACTAGAATGGTTTTTAATTAAACTCTCTCATCCTATTTATCTCTCATACTTGAACTTATCACCTCTAACTAAATTATGAGGACTTTTATAGTCTCCTTATCCCTCTTAGATTCTTTAGACATATCATCCTTTAATCTATATGCTTTCTCTTTAAGAATATTTAAAGAATCAAGATTAGACTTCAACTCTTCATGCTCACCTTGCTTTAAACTCAACTTGGCATTTGTATCTTCTAATTAAGTCTTGAGATGTCTACATTATTCCTCTTTTGAACTCAAATTAATATTTAAAACTTTTTATTGATCCTCAAGATCTTTATAGGTCATATTGTGTTTTTTTACTATTTCACTCTCTCAAACTTTTGAAGATGACTTATCATTTATCTATATTTCATGACCTATTCATTAAACTCCTCAAGCCTCATCTCATGTTCATCATCCTTGGAATTAGAATTAATATTCCTATTTACAATATTACTAATCTATTCTTCAAGAATTTTGACCATTGATCTCAACTCAATATTTTCTTTTATCATCTTCTCAACCATCTTTGTACCTTGGATCACCTTCAAGTGGTTAAAATTTCATAGAAGCTCTTGCTTAGACACCAATTATTAAAGGTAAAATCACTAAAAGGGGTGTGAAATAGTGATTCAAGATAATCTAATTCAATTCTCAACTCTTAAAATTTCATCACATGCAATCATGATGCATAAAAATTAACCATTGTGGTGAACATGGAAGATATAGCAAGATCAATTCCATAACACATGATATATGTGGTAAATCCTCTTGGCGAGATAAAACCCACTAAACCCTAAAATATGGACTACAGTCCTATAAGACAAGATTCAACATTTATATAAGCACCAATTGATCAAGGAACACCCATCCTTTATTTTAGTGAGACAACAATCCTATAAAGAGATATTGCCCCTGCCTAGCTAAGTACCCACAATAGCTAGACCTTTATCAAGCTTTATCTTACAAGGAGGAACCAACCTCCTAGGATAATAAGCACCCACTAAAATACCTTGAAAAAATTATCTAAAACACCTTTTTTTTTCTCTTCAACATATGATGACCACCTTTGTTTGCACTCTTCACCTTTAATCTCTCTCAAGTTGCCTCTAGGGATAACTTGATTAGACTACCTTTTTTATGCTCATTAAGTCTAATAACCTATGTGTCCTTCTACATAAAATTGATAAAAACAATCATTAATTATCCTATTCACTCTATATTGGTCCTCAATGACATGGACCTTCTCTTTAAAATGTTCTCTCCTTCATTTGAATCCACACTTTTATAACCAACACAATTAGTCCAATAATGCCTTGTATTTATACCACTCTCTTGGTATAAACCATATTTGTTGGCCAATATTCTTACCATACTTATAAATTTGAAATATATCCTCATACATGTTACATGTAAGAACCATACACTTCATAGGTTACTCATTACCTCATTATCCCTGAACCACCATTAGGTCTTGGTGAGACCTAAAAGAATTAGGCCTTTATACTCACACATTACATGTGAGACTACTTGGACCACCTTTATCTTATACCAATGATTAAAACACATAAAAAATATCTAAAATATACCCTTTATCATTCCCTCATGGTTAATTAACACCTAAAACACAAATTCAATTCTTTAACATACCAATTAGGTCTCCTCTCTCTTTAGGTCTTCATACACAAAAAACATAGTATCAAAATTTTGAAGCAAAAACTCAATAATTTCACATATCCATATGATTATATCACATGGGTTAACCCTTTAGGACATTTTAAACACCTCCATGTACTTTATAAACTTTAACATAAGATCTAATTACTAAAAATAACTCTCTTAAAATGAGCACTCAAGCTGGTCACCTATAACCAAAATATAGTTTTACTATTTTGACTCTCCATATCTGATCAAGAGAAAAATATGACAAAAAATGAATTATAATAATCCTTAAATACATATATAACATCTCCATACCCATTTTATTCCTTAAATATACTTATAACACCTTCAACTTACCTCTGTAAGATGGTCACTCAAACTGTCAGCACATTCAATAAACATGGTCAACTTCTAATCCTTTGTTCACACTAAATATGGATTGGTCAAACATCCAAATTATAAATATATTATCCTCATTGATTCTAAAAAACTATAAAATATTTATTTCATATTAAATCATCACGACACTATCAATAAGATCTCAAATGTCCTTATATTACTTATAAACGATGGTTAAACACAGTCAATTTTTAAGCTCAATATCTTTGACTATAAAAACATTCAAATATTATAATCAACTTATCTAGATGTGCCTTTAGTTTTATTAAACTTTTCTATTTAATCCATCAATAAATTTATCTTAGATCAAAATATATTAGCAAAATACTATAGACTAGGTTTTGCCTTTGCCAATTCAAATGTCAATGATGACTAGTTACTGCAAAATCATCTACATACATGTATTTTCATCTCATGTCCTCATATAGATTTCTCAAACACACTCTATCAATTTCATTATGAGCTTCCTATATTTAAATTTCATTGCTCACCATTTATCTTTGATCCTCACTTTTGATATCAAACCACTTGGTAGCCCCATGTGCCTTCTAAGCATCCTTTGACATATTGACTTGATACACACTTTTGGATAACTATATTAAAATATCACGTGCTTTATTAGATCCTTATCTGGTTATATTAATTTCTCACCATATATCTACTACTCAAACTCAATTATTGTGACACATGTCACTAGTGCATGCAATCTTAGGAACCTTAGACATATTGACTTCATGTTCATTGTTGAATCATAATATGGATGATGAACGCTCAATTTTATCTTTACTAGTTAACCCCAAACTTTAATGCAATTAAACTTGATCGTCTCTAGCACATCACAATCTACAAGAGAAACATTGAAGGTTTACAACTTGAGCTAGAAAACACTTCAAGAGTCCAAAATTTCAAGGTACCTTCTTGACACTATAGATAATATCTCCATGAAAACCTTTGGCCACTGTTGAATTTCTAAGTACCTATACTAAATGCACAAATTTTCTAGTTTATTCATATTTTTACGATGTTCATTGATATTCTAGCTTCTCTTAAGCTATAAGATATATGTTTCTCTTTCTAAATGATCAAATGACACACCAAAACTTCACCAAGAAATATGTGGATGCCTTACAACTTATTTTTTATCCTTACTGATCTGCACATATGCCACATAATCTCCAAGATATTAATATGATCACTTTGTCATTAATACACTATGAATCATGTGCTTTAATTGACATCAATGACCATGATCAACAATCTCCCCATTTTTAGTTGATGGAAAAACATAATTAAAATGACTTCTTACTCATTTAAACTCCTTCATTATAATATTTATCCCCCTTTGACATTAATGACCAAGGGTATCATCTTCAATATGTCAGCTTGATCATTGACCTAAAAAACTGCTCACATAGTTTAGAAAGCTCTCCTTAACATTAAGCTCTATCTCATGTCATATTTTCTTTGACATACACTAATATGAACATGGGCTTCTTTTAACCTTGGACTTTTCTACCTATAGAACACACAAACTCTCAATGCTCATGCATGAAGATTCAATACCTTGTCAAAATGCATGACTTGGCCTGATCAAGTCATCATATCAGTTTTCTTGAATTTATAATTGTAGAAGACTTATTCATATCTCCACCATGACAAGAACATCTCACATATGCTCCCCTCACATCATGCATGACTCTTCAAGCCACTCAAACTAACTGAGTTAGGTCATCATTAGCCAAACACATATTCAAATGATATTTTTATCCTGTAACATCAACCAAATCTTAACTAGTATCCACCATACTTCCTCTTACTTATAAAGTGTCTCCTTAAAGCCTAGATAGAGACACCTTAACCCATAATTTCTTAAACCAATGTGAAACTATGAACTGCCCACAACTTCTCATATTCCTTCTCCTCTTTGGTCGTTTTATACTGATAATTATTCTTCTTTGTAGGCTTATGAAAAACAACATGCTCATCTACTACAATATTCTCCTTTTCTTTTAAGATTGGATTGACAGCATATAAAGACAATAAAGATTCATGACATAAATTTTTTAACTCAAGAAAGAACCTCATTAATGGGCATTGACAACTAATGTTATTTGCATGAAACTTGCTCAATAATAGTAGGATTTTTTCTTGGATCCACACATACCTTTGAATTAGCCTTAATTAACACTTTGGTATTTTCATTGAGCTTGACTTGAAATGAGTTTTGATTATCCTTTTCCATCTAGATAGATGACACATTATCTTGGCATTCCTGAACCTTCTTCATAACTAATTCTTCTTTTGCTTTAGCAAGAAGTCCACCTTGATATTTTAGCTGAACTAAATTAGTTTTCTTGGTGTTCACTTCCTAAGGATTCCATACCAAGGATTGAATTTTCTTGATCACACTAGGATGTTCATTCACCTTGTTGTGACTTGAGAGATTGCTTATACAATACCTTGAAATATGACCAACTTGATAATAATGGAGACAAATAACATCTTGTCTCTTAGGTTCATTATACTCAAGCTTGACTATCTTAGGTCTCCATACCTAATTTAGTATTTTTTGTTGCATTCTGGGGTAGAATCTATAAATATGTCCCATTTCATGAAAATTATAGAAAACTATATTATCCATACCTCTAGCTAACCATCTTCTCTTCCTTTTATAATTTCTTGCATTATGACAAAAAATCTTACATGAAAAATAATGATCATGAAATGAAATTTCATACCATATAGAGTTTGGTTGCCTAATCAATTTTTTTCAACTTCTACTCTTGAGATGACCTCTCTTACTCTTTCTTAGCCTTGTTTACCTTGAAATTTTTTTCTCATGCTCATCCATTAATGAAACTAGCATGGTTTTCAACTGAATGTTGTCATCCTCTTTATCTCTCATACTTGAACTTGTAGCATCTAACTAAATTTTGAGAACTTGGATAGTCTCCTTATCTCTCTTAGCTTTAATACAAATTATTTATCTTCAATAATATTTATAAAATCAAGATTGGACTTCAACTCATCATGCTCACCTTGCTTTGAACTAAACTTGGAATTTGTATATTTTAACTAAGTCTTGAGATGTTTGAATTCTTCTTATTTTAAACTTAGATTAGTCTTTGTAATTCTTAATTGATCATTAATATCTTTCATCATCATCTTTTCTTCTTTGATTATTTCACTTAATCTCTCAAACTTGTTTTGAAGATGACTTATCATTTCTCTATGTTTCATGACATGTTCGTTAAGCTCCTCAAGAGTCATCTCATGTTCATCATCCTTGGAAATAGAATTAGTCTTCCCAGTATCAATATAACTAATCTATTATTTAAGGTTTTTGAACATTGATATCAACTCAAGATTTTCTTTCATTAACTGCTTAGCCATCTTTATACCTTCGATCGCCTTCCAGTGGTTAAATATGCACAGAAGGTCCTACTCTGATACTAATTATTAGAGGTACAATAATTAAGAGTGGGGGGGGGGTGAATTAATGATGAAAGATAATATAATTCAATTCCAAATTCTCAAACATTTAACACATACAATCATGATGTATATAAATTAACCATTATAATTAACAAGGAAGATATAACAAGATCAATCACATAACATATGATATATGTGGGAAACACTCTTAGGGGATAAAACCCAATAAACCGTGAAATATGGAATAAAGTAATATATAAAAAGATCCAATATTTATAACAACACCAACTAATCAAAGAACACACATCCCTTAGTTTAGTCAGACACCAATCCCATAAATATCTACTAACCATGTTTAGTTGAGCACCCATAATAACTAGACCTTTACAAAACTTTAGCTTGCAAGGAGGAACAAAACCCATAGGAAACTAAGTATCCACTTAGCTACCTTGAATATATAATCTTAAAAACCTATTATTTATCTTCAACTAATGATGACCACCTTTGTCTATACTTTTCACCTCCAATCTTTCTCAAGCTACCTCTAGGACTAACTCAATCAAACTATCTCTTCTTGGCTCATTAGGTCCAATGACGTATGTGTCCTTATACAAAAAATTGATTATACAAGCATGAATGATCCTCTCTACTCTATATTGTTACTTAATTACTTGTACCTTCTCTTTCAAAGGTTCTCTCCTTTGCTTGAATCCACACTTTCATAACCAAAACAATTAGTCCAATAATGCCTTGTATTTATACCACTCTATTGGTATAAATCATCTTAGTCAGTGAAGATGCTTATCATAATGGCTCTAAATTTTAAATATTTCCTAATACATGTTACATATAAGAACCAAAAACTTCATAGGTTCTTCATTACCTCATTATCCCCAAACCACCATTAGGTCTTGGTGAGACCTAGCATAATTAGGCATTCATACACACACATTACATGTGAGACTACTTGGACCACCTTCATCCTTTACCAATTATGCAAACACATCAAACCTATATAAAATATACATTTTATCACTCCCTCATGGGTCCATGCCACCTTGAATATCAAATCTATGCTTGAACCTACCAATTAAGTTTCCTCTATCTGTAGGTCTTTATACACATAAAACATAGTCTCAAACTTTTAAAACAAACACTCAAGTCTTTCACATATCCATATGATTAGATCACATGGATTAAAACTTCAAGACCTATGAAACACCTCCATGTACTTAGAAACTTCAACACAAGCTCTAATCACTAAAAATAATTCTCTCAAAATGACCATGTAGGTTGGTCACACATATTCAAAATATAATTATACTATTTTGACTCTCCATATCTAATCAGGGGAAAACTAAGATAAAAAATGTATTTTCATAATCCTTAGATATTTTTATAATATCTCCATACTCATTCACCTCTTTAAATATTATTATAACACCTTCAAATTAATTTTGCAAGATGGTCACTAAAACTATTAGTGCATTCAATAAACATAGTCAACTTCTAAGCCTTTATACACACTGAATATAGATTGGTCAAACCTAAAAAATTAACACATATGGTCTTCATGGAGTCTAAAACACTTTAAAATTGTTAATTAATCTTAAATCATAAATATAATATCAATAAAAACTCAAATATCCTTCTCAAATCACTTACAAACCATGGTTAAACACACAATAAAATTTGAAGCTCAATATCTTTAATTATATCAATATTCCAATGTTATAATCAACTTCTTATGATGTGCCTTGAATTTGTATTAAAATTTGATTTTAACTCCATCAATAAATTCATCCTAGACCAAAATATATTATCAAAATACTCCAGACTGATTTTTCCCTTTGCTAATTCAAATGCCAAGGTCACTGGTTAATGCAAATTCATCTATAGACACATGTATTCATCACCTGTCCTTGCATAGATTTCTCAAATGTGTTCCATCAATTTCCTTGTGATCTTCCTAGATTTAACTCTCATAGCTCACTATTGATCTTTGATCCTTGCTTTTGAGATTAAGACACTTAGTAACCCCATGTGCCTTCTGAGCATCCTTTGACATATTGACTTAACATTCGCCATTAGATCACTATTTGACAAGATCACATACTTTGTTATATCCTTATCTAATCAGATTAATTTCTTTCCATATATTTGATTCTCAAACTCAATGATTATAATACCTATCACTAGCACATGTAATCTCATGAACCTTTAACATATTGACTTCACACACATTTTTGGATCACAATTTAGATGATGAACACTCACTATTAGATCTATCTTAACTAGTTGACCCTAGATTTCAATGTAGTTAAACTTGATAGTCTTTGGCACATCATAGTCTACAAGAGAAAATTTGAATGTTTATAACTTGAGCTAGAAAACATTTCAAGATTCTCAAACTTCAAGGTACTTTCTTGGAATTATAGAAAACATCTCCATGAAAACCTTTGACTACTGTAAACTTTTTGAGGACCTCTACTAAATACACAAACTTGTTGGTTCATTCATATTTTTATAATGCATAGTGATGGTCTAGCTTCTCTTAAACTAGAAGATACATGTTTCTCTTTCCAAATGATCAAATGATACACCAAAACTTCACTATGACAAATATGGATGCCTCATAACCTCTTATTTATCCTTGCTGATCCACACATATGTCATATAATCTCTAAGCTATGAATATGATCACTTTTTCATTAATACATTATGAATCATGTGATCTCTTTGATATCAATGATAAATTAATATCAATTACTATGCTCAACAATCTCCCCCTTTGTCATTGATGGTAAAACAACCTTATAATGATTTTTACTCATTTTAAATCCTTCATTTTAATCTTTCTCCCCCTTTGACATTAATTACAAAGGGTCTCTTCATTAATATGCCAACTTGATCCTTGACCTAAAAAATTTCTCATATAGCTTAGAAAGTTCCTTGTAACATCAAGATCCATCTCATGTCATCTGTTCTTTGACAAACACCAAACTAAACATGGGATTCTCTTATCCTTGGACGTATCTACCTATAAATCTCATAAGCACACTTTGCTCTTACATGAATATTTAATACCTTATTCAAACACATGACTTTGTTAAATTAAGTCATCATATCAATCTTATTGAATTTACAACTGTAGCAAACTTCTTCATATCTCCACCATGACTAGAACATCTCACATATACTCCCCCTTGCATCATGCACAAATATTCAAGCCACTCAAACGAACTGAGTTAGCTCCTCCTTAGCTAAACACATCTTCAAATGATATTATTTTTTGGTAAAATCAATAAAATTTCAAATAGTATCCACCATGCTTCCTCTTGCTTGTCGAGTGTCTCCTTGAAACCTAGATAGAGACACCCTAACCTATAACATCTTAAAAACAATGTGAAACTAAGGGTTGCCCATAACTCCTCATATGACTTCTCCTCCTTTGTCATTTTATACTGATAGTTCTTATTCTTCTTCTTAGGATTAATAAATTCAACATGCTCATCCATTACAATATTCTCCTTTTCTTCTAAGATTGGATTGACAACATATGGAGAAAACAAAGATTCATGACATACATTTTCAACTGAAGAAATAACGTCATCAGTGGGCATTGAAAACTAATGCTCTTTACATGAAAATTTCTTAACAATAGTAGGATATTCTCTTGGATGCATACATACCTCAACTATCCTCAATTAGCACTTTGGTATTTTCTTTGAGCTTGACTTGAACTAACTTTTGATTCTCCTTTTCTATCTAGATAGATGACACATTCTTTTGGAGTTCTTGAACCTTCTTCATATATGATTCATATTTTAATTTATCAGGTAGTCCACCTTGATCTTTTAGCTCAACTGAATTAGTTTTTTTGGTCTTTACTTCCTTAGGATTACATACCAAGGATTGACATTTCTTGAGCACACTATAATATCCATGCACCTTCTTATGACTTTAGAGATTGTTTATATAATATCTTGCAATATGACCAACTTGATGATAATTAAAAATAATAACATCTTTTCTCTTAGGTTCATTATGGTCAAGCTTTATTGTCTTAGGTCTCCATACCTAGGTTAGTATTTTCCCATGCATTTTGGGGTAGAATATAGAAATATGTCCCATGTCAATGACAATTATAGTAGACTATATTATCCATACCTCAAACTCACCAGCTAATCTTCATTCTAAACTTTCTTGCATTATGACCAAAGTGATTTCATGCAAAATAATGACCATGAAATGAAACTTCATACCTTATACCATTTGGTTTCCTAATCATTTTTTTCCACCTTCTTATCTTGAGCTGACCTCTCTTGCTCTTTCTGATCTTTGTTTACCTTAACAAATTGTTCATGTTCATCCCTTAATAAAATTAGCTTTGATTTCAATTGAATTCTCACATCCTCTTTATCTCTCATACATGAACTTTCAACCTCTAACTAAATTATGAGAACTTGGATAGTTTCCTTGTCCCTCTTAGCTTCTTTAGCCATGTCATCCTTCAATCTACTTTCTTGATCTTCAATAATCTTTATAGAATCAAGATTGGACTTCAACTCATCATGCTCACCTTGATTTTAACTAAAATTTACATTTATATCTTATAACTAAGTCTTGATATGTTTGTATTCTTCCTCTTTTGAACTTTGATTAGTCTTTGTAACTCATAATTGATGCTCAAGATCCTGCATCATCATATTGTCTTCTTTGACTCTTTCACCTATATCTTAAACTTGGTTTGAAGATGACTTATCATTTCTCTATGTTTCATGACCTATTTTTTAAGCTCCTCAAGCCTCATCTCATGTTTATCATCCTTGGAATTAGAATTAATCTTCCCAATCTCAGTATGACTAATCTATTATTCAAGACTTATTATGATTAGCCATATTTGTACCTTGAATCACCTTCAAGTGTTTAAACTTTCACAAAAGGTCTAACTCTAATACTAATTGTTATAGGTATAATTATTGAGAGGGGGGATGAGTCAATGATGCAAAATAATCCAATTTAGTTCCCAACTCTTAAACATTCAACACATATAATCATGATGCCTATAAATTTACCATTGCAATGAAAAAGGAATATATAACAAGATCAAGCACATAACACATGCTATATGTGGGAAACCCTATTGGATGATAAAACTAAATGAACCCTATAATATAGATTATAGTCCTATAAATCAAGATATAACATTTGGACCAGAACCAACTGATCAAGTAACACCCATCGCTTAGTTTAGTGAGACACCAATCCCACAAGGAACTACTACCCCTACCTAGTTGAGCACCCATAATAACTATACATTTAGCAAGCTTTATATTACAAGGAGGAATCAACCCCCTAGGAAACTAATCATCCATTCATATACCATGAATAGATTATCTTAAACACCTATTTCTTCCCTCTAACTAATGATGACCACCTTTATCTACACTCTTCATCTCCAATCTCTTTCAAGCTGGTTCTAGAACTAACTTGCTCAAACTACCTCTTCTAGGCTCATTAGGTCCATATTCAACTTAAATATCCTTTATTTAATATATAAATAATATATGATTTTTTCTTGATAGGCTCATTAGGTCCATCATTAAGTCCTCTTCAAATTTTATTTTTACTCCAAGAAATTCATCCTAGATCAAAATATATTAGAAAAATACTGTAGATTAGTTTTTCCCTTTACTAATTCAAATTCCAATGGTCACTAGTTAATCCAAAATCATCTACAAACACATGTAGTCATCTCATGTCCTCACATACCTTGATCAAATGCACTCACTATTGATCTTTGATCCTCACTTCCAAGATCAAGTCCCTTGGTAGCCCCACATGCATTCTAAGCATATTTTGACATATTGACTTAAAACACACCATTGGATGACTATCTAACATGTTCACACACACTATTAGATCTTTGTATATTCAAATTAATTGTTCACCATAAATATGCTATTCAAAATCCATGATTATGACACATGTCACTAGCACATGAAATCTAAGGAATCCTTGACATATAGACTTCATGTGCATGATTGAATCATAATTCAGATGATGAATACTCACCATTAGATCTATCTTGACTAGTTGACCCCAAATTTAAAAGCAGTTAAACTTGATGGTCTCTAACACATCACAGTCTCCAAGAATAACTTTTAAGGTTTATAACTTGAGATAGAAAACACTTCAAGAGTCTATAACTTTAGGATACCTTTTTAGCACTATAGACAACATATAAATGAAATTTTTTTACCACTATTGACTTTTTGAGTACCTGTACAAAATACATAAACTTGTTGGTTAATTCATATTTGCATGATGTGCAATTATGTTCTAGATTTTGTTAATCTATAAGATACATGTTTCTCTTTCAAAATGATAAAATGACACACCATAAATTCACCAAGACATCTATAGGTGCCTCATAACCTCTTCTTTGTCCTTACTAATCTACACATATACCATATACTCTCTAAGCTATCAATCTAATCACTTTTTCATTAATACACTATGAATCATGTGATCTCTTTGACATCAATGACAACCTAACATTAATGACCATGCTCAAAAATCTCCCCCTTTGTCATTGATGGTAAAACACCCTCATAATGACTTCTTACACATTTAAACTCCTTCATTATAATCTTTCTCCCCCTTTGACATTAATTATAAAGGTTTTCTTCCTTAATATGTCAACTTGATAATTGACCTAGAAAACTAATCATAGAGCTTATAAATCTTCCCCTAACATAAATCTTCATCTCATGTCATTTCTTCTTTGACATACACTAATCTAAACATGGGATTCTCTAATCCTTGGACCTATCTACCTACATAACTCACAAGATCTCTTTGATCATGCATGAAGATTTAATACTTTATCAAAACACATAATTTGGTTTGATTAAGTCATCGTATCAATCTTCTTAAATTCACAACTATATAAAAATTCTTCATATCTCCACCATGACTTAGATATCTCACATATGCTCCCCCTCACATCATGTATAGCTCTTCAAGCCACTCAGTATAACTAACTTAGCTCCCCCTTAGCCAATCACATCTTCAAATGATATTCTTGTCTTGCAACATCAATGAAAGTTTAATTGGTATCCACAATGCTTCCTCTTACTTGACAAGTATCTCCTTAAAATCCTAGATAGAGACACCCTAACCCACAATATCCTAGAACAATGTGAAACCAAGAGCTACCTATAAATCCTCATATTCGTTATCCTCCTTGGTCATCTGATACTGATAGTTCTTATTCTTCTTCTTAGGCTTAATAATATCAACATGCTCATCCATTAAAATATTCTCCTTTTCTTCTAAGATTGGATTGATAACATATGGAGACAACAAAGATTCATGACATACATTTTCAACTAAAGAAAGAACATCATTAATGGGCATTGACAACTGATGTTCTTTGCATGAAACTTTCTTAACAATATTACAATATTCTCTTTGATGCATACATACATCAGAACTATCCTCATTAGCATTTTTGTCTTTTCTTTGAGCTTGATTCAAATTGACTTTTGATTCTCCTTTATTATTTAGACAAATGACACATTCTCTTGGAATTCTTAAACCTTCTTCATATCTAATTCCTCTTTTACTTTAGCAGGTAGTCCACCTTGATCTTTCAACTCAACTAGATTAGTTGTCTTGGTCTTCACTTACTTAGGATTCCATATCAAGGATTGAACTTTATTGAGGACATGATGTCTATGTACCTTATTATGACTTGATAGCTTGATTATATAATATCTTACAATATGACCAACTTGATGACAACTGAAACAAATAACATCTTGTCTCTTAGGATCATTATACTCAACTTGACTATCTTATGTCTCCATATGTAGGTTAGTCTTTTCCCATGCATTCTAGGGTAGAATATAGAAATATGTCTAATGTCATGACAATAATAGCAGATGTAATCATTTAAAATGTCCAAATTGGTAGTTTAAGTGTGGTTTGTGACACCCCCTCCATAGGTCCTTCTTGCATGCTCTTACAACCCTTCTACACACAATTTTTCTCATTTCCAATCATCTAAAACCTTATAAACCCTAATATAACTTATCTAGATAGTATTCCCTATGCCAATCATGTTCCCCCATGTCTTGAGCCTATAAGATAGGAGTGCCTAACTTGAAATATAACACTAGAGACCTAAGTGTCCCATTTTTAGCACTCATATCCATTTTCAATTTGAGCCCCAATGGTCCTTTTCATTTGGTCCTTATCCTTAATTAGGTTAAATTAGCATGAATACATCTGACCCATGACCAATAGTTCTCTATAAAATCCCACTTAAAGTTCATTTACAAAGGGGGTGACAAAAAATTACAAGTCAAGCAAGAATAGAAACAAAACACTAAGGAAAACTTCCCTATTATCTACACATAATCACCCAATAGAGATGCACACCTAATTAAATCCTCATACCAGTCCCTAACCACCTCAAACACTATCAAATTATAATTTTGCATCTACATCACACTATTGTATAAATCACACTAGGCTGGATAATTACATATAGCTTGATCCCTCTTCATAGTATTAACAAGTAGGTAGCATGCCAACATAAGGGGTGTGGATTGCACATTTAGTGCATCTTACACACTAACCCCCCATTTTTCTCAAGTGATTCAAATATCATTTTATCAAGCATAATAGAGGGTTAGGGTTTTAAGACAAAATTAGATCTATAGTGAGTTATGTTGATAACCAATGCTTGATTTTTCATAAAGAAGCTCAAACAGGCACAATGTAACTACCCAAAAAGTTTTAGGTTGTCTATGATTAGTTTAGATAATAGTGACAAGAACGAACAATAACATTAGACACCAAAGCATCCACTTTTCTACACTCCTATGCTTTCACAAAATGAAAGCTAGATTTAGTTTTATGATACCTTCCTAGTCTTGTACAACTATTTTTAGCCTTTATATCAATCATCTCAGTCTATTTCTAGCTAAGTTATATTTCTTCCTATTTATTATTATTTTTAGAAAGGTGAAAAAGATAAACATTTACACAAATTAGGATTGTAATTATTGCTATATTTTGTAATTATTTATTAATCTAGACCCTAAACTAAAATAAGAATAAAACTCCATTATTACCCAAAAATTTAAATCATTTGGTGAACTTGATTTACTTTATTTGTACACAAAAACCCTAGAAACCCTAGGGAAAATTCCTTTCTATTTTTAGCAATATTTTTCCAAATTTTTATGCATATATAAATCAAAATTTCTCATTTAATTTTTAAAATTTACCATAGTAATTTTTAAAATAATTTATTTCAAACCTTAGATGAATATACTAGGTCTTATTAATTTTTGAGGTATCACCTTACACACAAATCAAATTTTACATAAAATAAAAAATGGATCTAACTTATTTCAAAACATTTCTTGAAAATAATAAGGAGTCCATACTTGGTCCTATAATGTGAATTAATGATGAATTTTACTATATTTTAATGCAAAGATTCATTCTTTCCCTTTTGTGCTTACTTTTTTTAATATGGGATGATATTAAGAAATTTATTGCTAAACATGTTAAGATACCTCTTGCATCCCCTCCCTTTCAGCCTATATCTAATATAAAGTCATGATACATGGTCCATTTTACTCTTCCCTAAGTCACTACCCATTATCAAAGATCCCATCTGACACCCTTTGTCCCTCCACCACCTCAACCTATTAATTATCTTTATTTTCCTCTTATAGTTACTAATATCCCTATACAACTAGTAGATAATGTAGTTAGAGTTGTTACTCAACATGCCACTATGCCTCCTCTCCCTAGTTAGGAATGTCACCACCCTCCTATTCACTCCCATCTTAGGACCAACCTATTTACATAGATAGATCTACATAGGGTTTATGATATTATTGATCAGTTGCAAAACACACTAGCTAATGATTATATGTTAGAACCACTTCAAAAATAAAATGTGTTCAAGGACATTATTTATCAAGTACTCACTTAGACTTATATGCTCATTGGTTCAAAGACTTCTTATTTTGCATCAGTAGTCAACACATTAAAAACTGTAAAAGATGTTATTTATTTTGATCATGAGGACATTCCTTCTTAGATAGTTAATGATTAGAATTTACCACTTTTCATACAAGCTCAAGTCAAAACCAATGCAATTAAGAGAGTTTTAGTTGATAATGGTTTCAAACTTAATATATGTAATATCACATTTTAATATATCATGGGTGTAGATATGGATTCCATGCAAAAGACATATAAGAACATTATAGGGTTTGATGATATACCATGATAAATATTAGGCACCATTGCTTTGGATATAATGGTAGGGCCCAAAACCCTCTCTACATAGTTTTAGGTCGTGCCAAGTCCTCCTCATTATAACCTTTTACTTGGATGACCTTGGATACACACTATGGAGGTAGTTCCTTCTACTCTTCATCAATGTATAATTTTTTCCATGAAGGATACCTAAACACATGCCCAACAAATAACTATCCATTTAGATATTATAGAATAATAGAGTCATATTTGATTATTTTTCCAATTGGGACAACTTATATCATAGTTCAGTCATCACCTTATCACATCTCTCTTGACTAGATACATACATATGAGGTATGATAGAATATCACATCTTTCACTCCTCCACTTATAGTTATTTCCTTAGTTTTGAATATTTAGCCAATTATCAAAGTTTCATCCACTCTAGCTACTGCATCAGTCATAATTTCTACACTTTTTACAATTACATAATCACTGGCAATAGTACAATAAATCCTAGTTGATTCTATAGATATAAATATTCAAAAAGTAACAATTAGTTCACTAGTTATAGATACTCTCATAGTATCATTGTATTTTCCTACTACAGTTGATGAGATCCCCATATTAGATTTACCCCTTGTGGTAAATTATGAATTACCATATGTGCATGATGTTGATATAGATTCTCAAGCTATGTTTGATGATGAAATGACACCCAAAATTATAGATGACTATTTATGTGGCTTGAGATTTACACCAATTAGCCTAAGAGAGTACTGAAATGACTCCAAAGCCCTCATCACACATCTGACATCACTCTTAGAATCTCAAACCATACTATCATGATATACTTCACATTCATAGCCATAGATAGATCACTTGGCACATACATTTCACATAGTTACCTATATGGATATAGAGCCAATTAGTCATATTCAAGTAGGAAACACATAACATCAACCATAGATTATTCAATAGATGTTACTTGATCATGGATTAATCACACTACTTATGGTATAGCATAGATCTATCAATATTTTATCATGGCATGATGGTCACCCATTTTGTCTCTTTCACCAAATCATAGTCCATGACATAGACTCATGTATCTTTATAGTAGAGATTAGATAAACTATAGGTTTAAGGTATTATCCAAATTATATCACCACCAACACTATCTCCACCACTTCCACCAAGGTAACCACTTACCAAAGCTAAATGTCCCAAAGGATAACTAGCATATTCACCACTATAGAAAACCTATATTTGCCTTTGGTAGGATGAAACCATTATGAGTGATAAATATCTAACAACACAAAGATCATATATCTTATTGATACTTGAGGAGATAACCACCAAGTATATAGAGCCTACAACATATGATGATACTTATGATGATGATCTTAAGGAATTTTATAATGGATGTGATCCCTTCCTCCATCTCCATACCCAATATGCTCCATCCTTGAAACCTTTACCCACTCTATCCTAGTCTTTTACATCATGGTGTACATATTGATTTACTCACATTATTGTACATAATTTCTTATCTTACTTGTACATAATTTCTCATCTTACTTGTACATAATTTATTAGCTTACTTTTACATAATTTCTTAGCTTACTTTTACATAATTTATTTTTTGTTACTTATACAATATAATATTTAAAAATAACAAAAAACAATACAATATTTCAAAATACCAAAAATAATATAATATGTCAAAATACAAAAACATTCAAATAACTGAAAAAAATAAAAACAATTTCAAAATCTATGCATTATCTATGATTTATATTTCTAATACCATATTATACTTACATTTTGATATTGTATCCTATTATTTTTTTTTTTATCTATATTACCATTCTTCATTTGATCTTATTTGAGTGTGTGTAGTAACACCTGAATCCTTGATTGATTCACTCCACCCATTGAGGGGGCATCCTACTTCCACATTTGAGATATACATCAACATATCTACCCTTTAAGGGAATCTTCTACATGATTAAACCATCTAGGTTATGTCATTCCTATACCATACACTCTAGTTATCATGTTGATTTACATTACTTACTCGCTTATATAGATTATTTTATCGACACTCACTATTATATAGCACTTGTGTAATTATTAGCATATACCTAGTCTTGTACTATAAGTTTTGCATACTTTCACTTCCTTATTTTATTATTTATATGTGATAGTATTTATATCATTTACATTCCTTCCTTTCCTACTTTGAGTATCTAGATGTTATTGTATTTCCTAGTTCTTATATTGTTACTTGTGTGTGTCTTATGACATTTTACAATATCTTTTGATTGTACTCTTGTATATGCTTGTGGCCCTCATGCCAATATTCCTTGTTCAAAATTGTATGTGTATGTGGGAATTTTAACATGCCTTGTATGCTTTCTTTCCTAGTTTGTGTTACATTTTTCCATGTCCCTTATTTTCTTGGCCCCTTGACCTCTTTTTTATGCTTCTTGCCTTATGTGCTTATTTGCTTCTCAATTGTTTGCAATGCCATGATCCACATCATACATTATATTAACTTATTATATACCATGATGGACATCATGTTCCATCCCTCCTAAAAAAATAACTATATTTCCAATTTTAGTTTAGTATAATGCACATGATATTACATTATTACTTCTATCTAGGCATACCCCTATTGATATAACAATCTCTAATACAAACTATGATATATCTTGAGACATCTTTTGGATTATCATTGTTATATAATGTATCTCACAACATAACACACTTTTAAGGATCTTTCTTATGAGTACAATCATTGCAGGGTGTTCATTCCTACCTTCATAAGAGAGGGCAACAAATAGGGGTGTTATCATAGAGATTAAAGCCTTTATCAATCAAAAATTAGTTTTTAGAACATTCATAATAGCAATAAAAATTTAAACATTTCAAAATAGACCAAAAAAATAGTGAAAAATATAGATTAGTCACTAGAAATAGTAAAGGACAAGAGCACCAAAATTGGATAATAGCACCGAACACCAAAGTGTCCACTTTTTGGTGCTCCTATCCAAACAACCAAAAACCCAAAAATTTTAGAAACAGATAGAAAGGTAAGGTCAATTATAGTTTTGTTAGCTATATTTTAGTTTATATTGGGTAGTTTTAGTATATTTTTACTCAAATTATCTAGATATAGAGGTCATCATGTACAACATTATGGCTCTCACTTCTAATTTGAGATTGGGTAGTTGGTACAACTTCCAGATCAAAATCCATGTTATAGACACCGTTGATTGGGGGTAATGTGTGTGGAACATTTTCCTTATTTTCTTTTTAGTTCATTGTATTATCCAAGTAGTCTCAAAAATTACATGCCTTATTCCATCTATAGGCAGTTGGCATCATTTTGAAGTGGATTTCATATAATCCTAGTACTTAGTTTTGGAGTAGCTTTCATATAAGCCTAATCTCCACCTTTTGGAGTGGCCAAGATTGGCCTATTTCTAAGTACACATTTAGCTATCCATGCCACATTTTTATATTAAAGATCATTCATGGGCTTCATGAGCCATCTCATATAACACACATTCATAATAGTATCATTTCATAGTTCACACTTAGTGAGCAATGATGGAGCCAAAGGAGTAGCTAGGCTTTATATTCTTGGGCCACCTACTTAGAGGGATTAAACACATAATAAAAACATTTATTAACATATACATGATCACATAACTTCACTTAGTGGGTGATGATAGATCTAAAAGGCCAACATTTATATTCTTGAGCCAGCCTTAAGGAATTGAGCACTAAACTTTGTTTATGATATTAGCCTTAGTACAACACATACCTAGCATCACTCAGTACCACTCAATATCACTCAACATAATAATAGGTTTTTTATTGGTTTGCATACCTAGTGAGGTGTATTAATTCTTTTCTCTTCCTCTCTCTTTTACCTAGCCTTTGTATATTCTTATTTTAGACATAACATGTCTAGTAAGAACTGATCTACTCCTTATTTTCTCTTATAGATTTATGCTTCACACTATGCTTTCTATGCACACTCAACATCACATATATTCATGGGTTTCACCCTTGTAAGTAATTTTAGGTATGTTTTCTACTTTTATTTTATCCTAGTATTTTAATTTACTACATCACTAGAATAAAGGGGGTAAATATAGTCATATAAAATGTCTAAATTGGTAGTTTGAGTGTGGTTTGTGACACCCCATCCATAGGTCCTTCTATCATGCTCTTGTGACCCTTGTATACACGTTTTTGCTCATTTCTAGTCATTTGAAACCTTTTAAACCCTTATTCTACCTCAACTAGATAATATTCCCTATGTCAATCATGTTCCCCTAGGTCTCAATCTCGTGGATAGGAGCATCAAACTTGGACAATAGTGTCGATTACTAAAGTGTACCATTTTTGGCACTCCTAACCTTTTTTTATTTGATCCCTAATGATAATTTTAATTCAATCATTATCCCTAATTAGGTTGGATTAATATGAATACATCTAAACCATGACCAATAGTTCCCTATAAAATCCCACTCAAAGTTCTCTTATAAAGGGGTGATAAAAACTTACAAAGAAGGCAAGAATAATAATAAAGCACTAAGGAAAACTTCCCTATTATCTACATATAGTCACCCAAAATAGCTACATAGTACTCAAATCCTCATACCAGTCCCTAAGCACCTTAAACACTATCAAATCAACATTTTTCATCTACATTACACTATTGCACAAAGCACACTAGGTGGGAAAACTACATATGGCTTGATCCTTCTTTAGAGTATTGGTATGTAGGTAGTGAGCCCACATAAAGAGTGTGGATTTAATGTTTAATGCATCTTACACACTAACCCCCCTTCTTTCTCAAGTGATTCAAATATCATTTTATCAAACATATTGAAGGGTTAGGGTTTGAAGACAAAATCATCTCTATAGTGAGTTTTGTCGATAACCAACACTCAATTTTTCATAGGTGGACTCACATAATCACAATGCAACTACCTAGAAAAATTTAAGTCTTTATTATTAGTTTGGACAATAATGACAGGAATAAATAATAGAACTAGACATCAAAGCATCCACTTTTAATTTCTCATATCTTTTTGCCAAACAAAAGCTATATTTAGGTTTATGACACCTTTCTAGTTCTGTATAGCCATTTTCAACCTCTATATTAGCCATCAAAGTCTATTTATAGCTAATTTATATTTATTCCTATTTATTTCTATTTTTAAAAAGGTGAAATAGATAAACAATTACACAAATCAATACTTTAATTTTTACTATATTTTGTACTAATTTATTAATCTAGAACCTTAACTAAAATAGGAATAAAACTTCATTATTCCCAAAAAATTTAAATTATTAGACTATATTATCCATACCTGTAGCTGACTAGCTACTCTTCCTTCTATAGTTTCTTCCCTTCTGACCAAAAAGCTTACATGTGAAACAATGACCATGAAATGAAATTTAATACCTTATAGCATTTGGTTGCCTAATTAATTATTTCACCATTTTGTCTTGAGCTAACCTCTCTTCCTCTTTCTTAGCCTTATTTACCTTGACAAAAAATTTATCATTCTCAACCTTTAATGAAACTATCTTGGTATTAAATTCAATGCTCTCATCCTCTTTATCTCTCATATTTGAAATTATAGCCTTTAATTGAATTCTAAGAACTTGGATAGTCTCCTCATCCCTCTTAGATTTTTTTGCCATGTCATGCTTTAATCTACATGATTTCTCTTCAATAATATTTATATAATCAATTTTGGACTTCAACTCATAATGCTCACCTTACTTTTAACTCAACTTAGCATTTATCTCTTCTAAATGAGTCTTGAGATGTTTGTATTCTTCTTCTTTTAAACTCAGATTAGTCTTTGTAACTCTTAATTGATCCTTAATATCCTTCATGGTCATATTATATTCTTTGACTATTTCCCTTAATCTATCAAACTTGGTTTTAATATAACTTATTATTTCTCTATGTTTCATGACCTATTCATTAAGATCCTCAAACCTCATCTCATATTCATCATCTTTGGAATTAGAATTACTCTTCCTAGTCTCAATATGACTAATTTTTTATTAAATACTTTTGACCATTAATCTCAACTCAATATTTTATTTCATCAACTACTTAGCCATATTTGTATCTTGGATCACCTTTAAGTGGTTAAAATTGCACATAAGGTCCTACTCTTATACCAATTATTAAAGGTATAATCATTGAGAGTAGGGGTGAATCAGTGATGCAAGATAATCCAATTCAATTCCTATAACTTAAAAATTCAACACATACAATCATGATTCATATAAATTAACCATTGTAATGAAAAAGAAAGATATAATAAAATCAATCACATAACACATGATATATGTGGGAAACCCTCTTGGAGGATAAAACCCACTAAATGCTATAAGATGGACTATAGTCCTATAAAATAAGATAAAACATTAATAACAACACCAATTTATCAAGAAACACCCATCCCTTATTTTAGTGAGACACTAATCCCACAAGGATCTATTACCCCTATCTAGTTGAGAACCCACAACAACCAAACCTTTAGCAAGCTTTTCTTGAAAGGAGGAACCAACCCCCTAGGAAACTAAGCACCCACTTATATACCTTGAATAGATAACATTAAACACCTTTTGATTATATTAAACTAATAATGACCACCTTTTTCTACACTCTTCACCTCTTATCTCTCTCAAGCTACCTCTAGGACTAACTTGCTCAAACTACCTCTTCTAGGATCATTAGGTCGAATAACCTATGTGTCATTTTACATCAACTTGATTAGATAAACATGAATTATCCCATTCACTATTTATTGGTCCTTAATTAATTTTACCTTTTATTTCAAATGTTCTCTCCTCTTGAATCCACACTTTCAAAACTAGCATAATTAGTCCAATAATGCCATGTATTTATACGAATCTCTTGGTATAACCCATATTGGTCAGCCAAGATGCTTACCATACCTGTTATGCCTTTGAAATAAGTCCTCATACATGTTACATTTAATAATAACACACGTCATAGGTTTATCATTACCTCATTATACTGAAACCATCATTAGGTCTTGGTGAGTCCTAAAACAATTAGGCCTTCATACTCACACGTTACATGTGAGACTACTTAAATGACTTTCATCCTTTATCAATGATTTAAACACATCAAAAATATCTCAAATACACCCTTTACCTCTATTGTATGGGTAAATTCTAGTTGGAACACCAGATCAATACTTTAACCTACCAACTACATCTCCTCGCTCTTTAGGTCTTCATACACAAAAAACATAATCTCAAATTTATGAAGTAAACACTCAAGTATTTCACATATGCATATGATTATATCACATGGTTGATACCTTAAGGACATTTTAAACACCTCAATGTTATTTATACACTTTAACACAACCTCTAAGCACTAAAAATAACTCTTTCAAAATGACCACTCAGGTTGGTCACACAAAATCAAAATACAATTATACTATTTTGAATCTTCATATCTGATTAGGGGAAAAATATGACAACCAATGAATTATATTAAGTTTTAGAGACTTATTTAACATTTCCATACTCATTTTATTCCTTAAATATACTTATAACACCTTTAACTTACCTCTATAAGATGGTCACTCAAATTGTCAGTGCATTCAATAAACATAGTCAACTTATAATCCTTTGTTCACATTGAATATAGATTTTTAAAACCTCCAAAATCCACAAATATGATCCTCATGGATTTTAAAACACTCTCCAATAATTAGTTCATCTTAAAGCATCAGGAGACTATCAAGAACAACTCAAATATCCTTCTTGGATCACTTATAGACCATGGTTAAACATATAGTCAACTTTGAAGCTCAATATATTTGACAATAAGAACATTAAATTCTTATAATAAACTTATCTCTATGAGATTTGAAATCCTCTTCAAATTTTATTTTTAATCCATGAAGAAATTTATCCTAGATCAAAATATATTAGGAAAATACAATAGAGTGGTTTTTCCCTTTGCTAATTCAAATGCCAACAATCATTGGTTAATACAAAATCATCTGTAAACATGTGTTTTTATATCATGTCCTCACATACTTATTTAAATGTTTTATGTCAATTTATTTTGGGCTTTAATATCTTTAACTCTCATCACTCAGTCTTCATCTTTTATCCTCACTTTCGAGATCAAGCCACTTGGCAACCCCATGTGACTTCTAAGCATCCTTTGACATTTTGACTTAATATGCACTATTGGATCACTATATGACAAGATCACATACTTTTTTATATCCTTATCTACTAATATTAATTTCTTATCATAAATCTTCTACGAGAATTCCATGATTATGACACATGCCACTAACACATGAAATCTTAAGAACCTTTGACATATTGACTTCACGCACATCATTGGATCATAATCTAGATGATGAATTCTCACTATTAGATCTATCTTGACTAGTTGACACTAGATTTCAATGGAATTAAACTTGATGGTATCTCTCACATCATAGTTTACAAGAAAAACTTTGAACATTTATAACTTGAGCTAGAATACACTTTAAGAATCCAAAACTTTAGCATACCTCCTTAGAACTATAGACAACATCTCCATGAAAACCATTGACCACTATTAAATTTCTAAGTACCTATACCAAATGCACAAATTTATTGGTTCATTAATATATGCATGATGTGTAGTGATGGTTTAGTTTTTCTTAATCTAGAATATGCATGTTTCTCTTTCCAAATGATCAAATGGCATACTAGATCTTCACCAAGACATCTATGGATGACTCATAACCTCTTCTTTATCATTATTTATCTACACATATTCCATATACTATCCATGTTATCAACTTGATCATTTTTTCTTTAATACACTATGAATCATGTGCTCTCTTTGACATCAATGATAATATTGAACATAAAGATCATTCATCTTCATTGGTTCAAGCACATATTTGAAATAAATTGGTTAAATATAGGTGTTATTTGTTTAATTTTTTGAATTTTAAAGTTTGACCATTTTTATTTACAAAGATAATATTTACACATCATATTTTGAATAGGACTCAAAGTTTACAAGCTGGAACTACCTAGAATTAGGACTAGGTCAAGGTCAAAATCAAGACTATTTTTCCTTTCACTAGAAGTTCATAGGAGAGCCATAGTAGACAAAGGTAAGCAAAGGGTTTCTAAATCTTATCCTACTTCTTATGCTCAACTTTCTCTTATATTCAACCCTCATCAAGGTATGGCTTGGTTGGCAGGATCTTCTATTGATGTGCTTGGACCTGTACATGAATTACCTAGGAATCTTGAAAAATATTTTCCATCTTTAGTCCAAATGGTATTACCAAAATATAAGAACACATTAAATATTATAAATATACTTTAAGGTTTCTAAATTTAGTTCATGAAGATGTAACATGTAGACTATTTACATTTACTTTTAAAGATGCTACATTGAGTGGTTCCTTAACCTTCCAGAAAACTATATCACTGTATGGAATGATTTTAATAGGATATTTATTGATAAATTTGGTAAAATCATTAGTCCTTGTATTATTAAATAATAATTCACCACTATTAAGAGATATTTAAGTGAGACCATTAGAGTTTTCAATTTTATATTCCAAAAGATGTTCAATATGATGATCACACCTTACATACTTAATGAGGCCTTACTTTTATAAATCTAGTAGACCTCTTATTAAACACATAATTCATGGGGTCTAAAGCATCCTTGTATATTTAAATAAATCACACACATGCAAGTTTAATAAGAGGTCAAATTTAATGAAAAAATTCTATCACCTCATGGATTATTATATTATTGAGAAAAAAGTTGGTCATTATTATTAAAATATGTAATAATGAAAATTACATTAAATATTAGATTATGAGCTCTAAGTATTTAGAATTCCACAAGGCTAGTTAGTTATTACAGCGTAAAATTTGATAAACATCCCATTGAAGGCGATCCTAGAAGTAAGAATAGATACATGCAAAATAATGATTTAGGACTAGTGTCATAAACAAAGGTAATGATAAATACTTAGAGCTCTAATTTCTGACAAGGGTTAAAAAGGTTGGGAGAGATGTTAATTTAAATCAAGGAAAAATGGCACATAATATTTCTTGGCTAGTTAGCATATGCCATTTTAAATTTCAACCTTAATTTTCTTGCTTTGAATGTCATTCCTCATGCCAATCAAAATGTGGATAATTTACATCAAACCTCAATCTTTAACCAATTACCCTTGACTCATGCACATGTTGATCAAAACTTAGGATTCTTGAGTAGTAATACAAATAGATCTCATCCCCAAGAACAAATATCCTTGGTGCCCATAGCCAATAATAACACCCAAGTTCATAATTATAAGGTACCAAAGAATGAAAATGATTCCATTCTCAAGATGGTTCAAAATATGAGTATTGAATTTAGTTAATTGAAAAACAAGTAAGAAATATTGGAGAAAACTCCAATAGAATTAACTCTTATCAAAGGTTTAATAAACCTAACAACCAATTTCACAATGGTAACACTAGAAAAAATAATAATAATTAGTCATTATCAGGTATGAACATTAATCCTAAGATTAATATTTGTGATGTTGTAATAACTAAATACTATAGGGTCCATAACACCTCAAAGCATGGTGAGTTAGATTGCATTGAATTATGTAATGATTTTGAGTTATTTCAAGATGAATTGAATACATCTAGAGATGGACCTAATAGAGATAATTATATAGGTGCATTTATATCTTTAAGGTCATCTAAATTTATAGATACAACCTTGATGGTAGAGACCTTTGACTTCCATTTTCAAAAAGAGAATGAGCCTGAGGATACTCCTAAAGCGACACATGCCTTTCAAAAGTATTTGAAGAAGACATATCCTCTAAGGAATAGGGAACATAAGTAACCATTGACTACATCAACTCCACCAAATAAATTTGAAACTCCTTTAGACCCTATAGCTAACAACAACCCTAAGTCTCCAAATGGAAGTAATTATAAGTCTCATGTTGATTCATAGTACTTATACTAAGGGTGGGTACAATATAATAGAGGACATGAATAAAATTAATGCTAACATCACCTTTCATGAACTGATTCAAATCACTGAGTAGAGATATTGATTGTTGGAATATCTATCCAAGAAACCTAGTAAGTCATCCAAGAATAAAAATTCTAATGTTGCTATTTACAAGAACAAGGTAGACGTTTCTCCATTCTTACTTAAAGTTAAAAACTTTGGTAAAATTTTTCATTATTTTTTATTATATTTTGGTGCATCTGCTAACATCATGCTTGAAAGTATTTATGAGTAACTTAGTTTGACTCCAATAAAATTTGATAGGGTTGTTACTCAATTAGATGAATCTAGGGTGAAAGTAATTGGAGAGTTATTGAATATTCACATGCAACTTGTATTTAAACCAAAAATCTAATAGTTTATTGATATCCAAGTGGTTGATATACATAATGCCTATGGGATATTGCTAACCAGAGACTAGATAAAATCCTTGAATGGTTACATGTCCACTAATTGTTCCCATATATGGCTACCCAAGAAAGAAATTCCAAATCAGATTAGAATTGAAAGAGAACCCAAGATGAAGCATATGATTAATAAATATAATGCTACAAACTAAAAGGTCAACATGGTTAATTTAAAGTTAAGAGTTTATAATCTTGACACATCTAAGGTATGTAACTCAAATGATACTCATACTATGCCTAAAATATTGAAGTTATACTTTGATGGGGCTATATGTAAGTTTAGTTCTAGTGTAGGGATTGTTTTAATTAATCTTGTTGGAAAAAAAATTAGTACTTCAAAAAAACTTCAATTTTATTTCAATAATGAGCTAGCATAAATGAGGCTTTGATCTTAAGTTTATAATTTTCCATCAAGTATACAATCAAAGAACTGCTAGTATATGGTGATTCAAAACTAGTAGTTAATCAAGTAAGAAGTCAGTATCAGTAAAAATTGTCATAACTTAATAAATAAATTTTGATATTTTGGGATCTAATATAATATTTTGATGCTTTCAATATCGTATTCATTCCTAGGGATCAAAACAAGCTTGCAGATGTGCTAGCCTCAATTGCAGCTAATAGCATACCTAACCAAGACTCTAAGCAAGACAACCTTAGTGTGGAAATGATTTCATGTCGCTCAGTCCCTAATAATGTTAACCATAAATAGGTTATTCAATCATGACCAACACATTTTATACTTCATGCATATTTCAAGAGTGTTTGAAGCTCACATCATTGATGAAGACAATGAAAATGATTTTGATAAAGATAACATTGATGACAAAATTGTATAACTAAGTGAAAATAAAATTCCCAAGGGAATGATTTCCATAAAAATATTATTTTACAAAGATAAAAGAGCTAATAATGTCAAGGTTACCAAATTAAATGGGAAGTATTACAATGTAGTTAATGTAGGAACACAAGGTCAACCCTATCAGAGGATTTGCCAAGGTCTGAATAACGAGGATGCACGAGTCATGGTTGCAAGGGATGAGGCAAGTGAATACCACAAAATGCTAAAGTAAATGAAATAAAACAAGAGATAATTATATAGACAATTTGGAGAAAAGCAAATATTCCATTAACATGAGAAGGACATAATAAAGAATACATAAAGGAGAGCTCATAAGTAACTCCTCCACAAATGGTGGTCAAAGCACCCCATGAATAGAATGTAACACATTCATGAAAGGTGGTGACAGGGTGCTAAGAATAGAGAAGCAACTCCCATACCTAGAATAGCTAGTCAAAGGAGTTACTTATGACATTCTTATGACACCTTATGACACAAATATGACACACAATCTCCACATAAGCTAGCTTATCCCACAAATGTAGGAAAACTCCATGTATGCATAAATATATAATTTCCCTAATTAAATAATAGGGAAAAATAAAAACCTATACTAACACCCCCCATAAGCGCAGCTTAGGTGGGCAGTGTGGAAATATAAAATGGGTCCCGACAACTTGGCCTGATGAGGTACCCATGTACAAATGCAATCTCCCATAAAATAGAGAAAAGGAGAAAACCCATAGGAAAAAACTCCCCCCCAAAAGAGAGACATAAAATAAATGAAGAGGATAGAGGTCCCCCCTAAAGATGATGCTATTGTAGATGTGGATCGCACCCCAAGAAGAGCTCATATATGAATGAACTTGCTCTTAGTGAAATGTTTGGTGAAGATGTCTATAACCTACTCAAAAGACTAGCAAAATATCAAGTCAATGACCTGACTATGAATAAGCTCCCAAATGAAATGCATGTGAATCTCTATGTGCTTGGTCTGCTGGTGCTGAACTAGATTCTTGCTAATTTGAATGGTACTCTAGTTGTCACAATAAATGATGGTGGGTTGCCTGATAGGAATGCCAAACTCAGAAAGTACCCCATGAAGCCAAATAGCCTCAGTAGCTGCATTAACAACTCCCCTGTACTCTACCTCTATGGATGATATAGCAATAGCATTTTGCTTCTTCCTAGACCAACTGATAGGACTAGAACCTAGAGAGAAACTATAACCAGAAGTGGACTTGTGAGTTTGTGAATCGCCAGCCCAGTCTAAATTTATATATCCAACCAATTCAACCTCTATGCCTAATTTGTAATGAATCTTGTATCTATGTGAACCCTATATGTAATGCAAGATCCTCTTAGCTACTTTCCAATGTAGCTCATGAGGTTCCTGCATAAATCTGGAGACAAGTCCCACTGCATATGATATGTCAGGCCTAGTGTGAGTCAAGTAGAAGAGATTGCCAACAAGTTGTTGATACAGAGTGGCATCAACCAATGGTGAAGAATAGTTAGGCTCAAGCTTGACTCCTGATAGAAAGGGAGTCAGAGATGGCTTCTAATCAGCCATGTAAAAATGAGCCAATAAGTCAAGAGAATACTTAGGCTGTGCAAGAGAAATCCTTGAATTTGATTGTGAGATCTCGATGCCAAGGAAGTAGTGCAACAAACCCAAGTCTATCATGTCAAATCTATCCTAGAGAGATGATTTCACCACTGCAATAGCTGATGAATAACTCTCGATGATCAAAAGGTCATCAACATAAAGAACCAGAATCAAGAAAGAGTCATCCTACCACAAAAAGTAGACATTAGGATCAGAATGGCACCAGTGAAACCCACTATGAGAAGGAAGGAATCCATCTTGGTGTACCATGCCTGAGGGGCCTATTTGAGGCCATAGATAGATTTCTTAAGTTTGCATACTAAGGAAGAATCATAAACAAATCCTGGTGGCTACTCCATGTAGATCTCCTACTCTAGGTCTCTGTGAAGAAAGGCACTCTTCACATCCATCTAGTGCACATCCTAACCATGTGTTGTGGTAATAACTAAGGTGAGTCAGATAGAAGTCATCTTTGAAATAGGTGCAAAGGTATCTGAGTAGTCAATGCCTACCACTTATGAGAAACCCTTGGCAACCAATCACACTTTGTACTTATCAACTGACCCATTTACTACAAACTTGGTTCAATATATCCACCTACATCGAACCATCTTCCTTCCCTTAGGAAGTGAAGTCAAATCCCAAGTGTGATTTTTGATTAAGGAAGAATATTCTTCCTCCATAGCACTATCCCACTTAGGTACCCCTGATGCCTTCTATGGATCCAAATCTAAGGTAAAGAAGGCATGTGGATCTCTCTAAAACCCCCCCTAGTTCATCTGTCATCTACAGGATCTCCTACCGAAGTGTCAACACTCTCAAGTGTCTGTCTAGCCCAAAGTGGCCTGGAAGTGGGTGAGTTAGGTGCTAACTCATTGTGGATGACTCTGCATCACTGTCCTCACTATCTAAACTTGAAGAAGAAGATATCTCTGGCTCAATAGCTTATTGTGGCTGATTTAAATCTAATGAGGAATCATCATGAAGAAGTAGATCTGATGAAGGAGAAGAAGTGCCAAGTGTCGAGTCTCTAGGACTCTCTTAAAAATGGACACTTCTCTTGATGAAAAACTCATGAGTGACTAGATCTAAAAGGTGATACCCCTTAACACCATCCAAATATCCTATAAAGATGCAAGGCTTGGACTAACATTCCATAGCTTTACATTTCTTCTTTGGTATGCAGGCCATGACTAGGGATCTAAAAACCCTAAGGTGCTCAACATCAGGTTTCCTTTTATGAAAAGCTTTAAAGGGTGTTATCCTTTTTAAAGCTTTGTGAGGAACCTATTTTTAATGTAGCAAACACAATTAATGGCTTTAGCCTAGTACTATGGTGCTAAGGATTTGGAGTGAATCATACAGCTACCCATCTCTTTCAAGAACCTATTTTTTCATTTTGTAACCCCATTCTATGAAGGACTGTAAGTGACTGTGCACTACAAATCAATCCCCTCTATGGTGCAAAATTGCTCAAACCTGTTGCTGACATACTCCCCTCCATTAACAGTTTGAAGAACCTTGATGGATTTCTCACTCTATTTCTCAACAAGAGACTTGAAGTCTAAAAACTTTTCAAACACTTTAAACTTTTGTTTAAGAAAATATATCCAAGTGTACCTAGAGAAATCATCAATGAAAGTGAGGATGTACTTGGCCCTTGTGAAAGATGGTTTGGGAAAGGGTCTCATACATCACTGTGGACTAACTCTAAAGGTTGTGAAGCCCTCCAAGCTTTGCCTTTATCAAATTTTGCTTCGGGATGCTTCCCAAGGGAGCACCCTTGCAAAGTTCTTTTGAGAATTGGACATGAGGCAAGCCAAAGACCATGTCATGTTTTCAAAGTTGCTCAAGGTAGCGGTAGTTAAGGTGGCCAAACCACTCATGCCATAATTTGCTAACTCCATCTACATGAGTCAACAATGCTATTGGAAAAGAATCAAGTGCAAAATGTGAGAAGGTATATAACCTTGCTTAGTGATTTGCCCTACCCACTGCCACTATAGTATCACTATGAAACTCCTTGATAGCCATTGAATCTGGTGAAAACTCAACTCTCATGCCCCGACCAATGTGAGTGATTTGGTATACTGATATGAGATTGGTTGAAAGAGAAGGAACACTTAGAACATTATTGAATGTTCCTCCTTCCATTTCAACTAACCCTCTCCCTACAACAAAAATTGATGTGTCATTACCCAAACTAATTGAAGTCATGTTACAAGGCTCTAAAGATGAAAACTCAACTAGGGAAGAGCCCATGTGGTGAGAAGCACTCGAGTTAATGACCCATGAAGATGTAAAAGCTATTTTAGCTACAAGGGTCTTTCCCTTTTCTTTCTCCTTACCCTTGCTATTTGCCTTAGTAGAATCTTGGGTAGATGAATTCTACTTGGACTCAGGAACACCTATGTTGTGCTTTTCTAGAAGATGAGTTAGGCGATCTATTTGTTTCTTCATGCATTTGTGTCCATCATGCCCTATCTTTTTACAATATGCACACTTAACCTTCTCCTTCTTAGGTTCAGTATTGGAGGAGGAAGAATCAGTGTTGTTTTTGGTAGGATTGTGGTTTTCTTTCTTCTTGTCTTGGTCCTTGCAATCTTTGCTTTCATTCTCCTTTCTACATAATTTCACAACTTTCAATCAACACAACTTCACCTAAATTCAGCTTAAAATAGATTATTTTCAACTTAAACCCCTAACACCCTTCAACTATCATGAATGGAAGGTTAAAATGTCAATCATTCTTTGAAGCAAAGGGTTGTATAGGATCACCATGGGTACTAAAGTAGAACCCATCACTGATGCTAAAAAGGTCAAGTGATACAACCGTAGTGATGAAGGTTATGGATTATTGAGCTTGTCCATGTCTCCAGAACTTCTCTTCCATTTAGAGACCTCCAAGACTCCCAAAGACATAAGGACACCCTAGAAACCTTATTTGGGAAGCTTGATGAGATGAGAGGTCATGAGCTCGAAAATGAACTCATAAGTCTAAGTCCTAGCTAGTTAACATTGGTACGACATACACTGATGAAGAGTTAAGAAAATACAAATAATTATTGCCCAAGTATAAAGATGTTATAGCATGGTCATATGAGGACTTAAAGATCTTTGATCCTAAATTCATAATCCACACCATTTCTCTAAAAGAAGATTGTAAGCCTTTTAGGCAAAATCAAAGACCTATCAACCCTATCCTAGAACTTTTGATATATAAGGGGGTCAAGAAGTTGTTAGATGCAAATATAGTGTTTCCCATTAGACACTCCACTTGGGTATCTAATTTAGTTCCATTTAGGAAGAAAAATGGGGAAATAATATTGTGTGTAGACTTTAGAAACCTAAATAGAGATTCTAAAAAGGACAACTATCCTTTGTCTTCTCTTGATGAAGTTATCCAAATTATTAGTGGTATTATAATTAGGTCTTTTCTTGATGTTTTTTTGGGATATAACTAGGTGTTTTTGAATAAGGAAGATAGTTTAAAGACTACATTCATAAATAAATGGGGCACTTTTACCTACAAGAGAATTCCCTTTGGATTGATTAATGTAGGTGTAAATTTTCAAAGAGAAAAATGGACCACACCTTATAAGGGCTTATAGGTAAGTTCATTATTATTTACATGGATGACTTGATTATATTTTAAAAAAATAGGAAGGACCATATCATGCACTTATAATAGGTATTTGAAAGATGCAAGAGTTATATGATTTATCTCAACTTGAAGAAGAGTATTTTTTGTGTTATTGAGGAAAAACTATTAGGACATGTTATAACTAAAGAGAGGATTTATATAAACCTTGATAGAGTAGATGTTATATCAAAAATAGAAACCCCTAATAGTATAAAAGAATTAAAAATTTTCTTTGGTAAAATCAACTCTGTTAGAAAGTTTATTTCTAATTTTATAGAGATTGTAAGACCATTACATGACATGTTAAATAAAGAATCCAAGATCACTTGGAATGAAAAGACAAAGAAGGCTTTTAAGGATATAAAAGAAGTAATAATCTAGGCACCAGTACTGATAAGTCTTGATTCTCCAAAATATTTATATCTTTATTCTTTTGCTTCTGACCATACAATTGTAATTATCCTAACTCATAAGATAGATGGATGTGATCATCCTATTTATTTCATGAGCACTAAATTTAAAAATGTTGAGTTAAACTATTCTCTGATAGACCAACATGCATGTGACCTAGTTAAGGTAGTGAAGAAATTCAGGAATTATATCCTTAGAAATAAGGTACATGTAATACTACCAGACCCTACCACTAAAATCATCATTAGTCAATGTGAACTAGGGGAATGAAGAGTTAAATGGATGTCCATACTTCAAGAATATGATCTAGAAATTAAGGTTGCTAAATTTGTAATATATCAAGGGTTATTTCAATTTATTACCAATACTAACCCTGAGTTAAGTATCATGTAAGTAGAGAAGAAAAGTTTTCAACCTAATGATTGGTATGATTCAATTATTCATTTTATAATCAATGGAACTTGTCCTATAGGGTTAACTAGGGATCAAAGGAGAGATTTAAGTTTCAAGGAAGCTCATTTATTGATCAAAGATGGGGTAATTTTTTAGAAGAATTATGAATGGATATATTTGAGATGTGTTTCTAAAAAGGAAACATCATAAATACTAAGTAATTTCCATGAGAAGATTGGAAGTGGACACCCCTTAGGAAGGATAAATGCACATGAGATCCTTAGGGATGGTTACTATTGGTATATTTTCTTCAAAGATGCTCACAAGCATGTGAGAGAGTGTCATCAGTGCCAAATTTTTAGTACCAAAGAGCCTAAAGTAGCCATGCCATTGAAGCCATTAATTATTGATAAACATTTTGCTCAATAGGGATTGGATTTTTTGGGGGTGATCAACCTTAACTCTTTACAAGGACATAAGTATGTGCTCATTTATACTAACTATTGGAATAGATGGACTAAAGTATTAACAACCAAAAAATGCAAGACTAAATATGTGATAAATTTCTTGGAGGAGAACATATGTACCGAAACACCAGTGTCTCTATTTTATGATAATGGATCTTATTTAATATAAATTGAGATGACTAAGTGGGAATATGAGAATAAAATTATTATCAAGTTTTCATCAAACCATTACCCTCAAGGTAATGGGGTTTTTGAGTTAACCAACCAAAATTTGATGAAATCTATACAAAATTTTATTGCTAATAAACCAAGAACTTGGCACAAGTTAATTAAGTATGCCCTTTGGGTTGATAGAACAAGAGTCAAGCAAGTTCTAAAGGCATAACCATTTTTGCTTGTATATTGTCAAGTGCCTATATTTCCCATCACACGCAAGCTTAAAAACTATAAAATTATGCAAGATTATATGGAGGGAGAGGATCAAGAGTTTGCAAGTTCATGGTTACTTAACATAATTCAAATGGAGGATGTAAGGAAGGAAGTTTTTTCTAATTTCAATAAGCATCAAACCATAATGAAGAGATGGTTTGATAAACATTAAAAATTAAGGTGTTTAGACAAAGAGACTTGGTTCTTATTTAGGACAAAGAATTTGAACCTAAGTGAAAGAATGGAAAATTCACACCTTTGTGGATTTGTCTATACCAGATTGTTGAGACATTAGGAGACAACACCTTCAATATCAAGGACTTGTATAGAATAGAGTTTATGTTGCCAAAAAATGGGAAATATATTAAACACTAATTCTCTATTTCCCCACCTCAAGTTCACATGGAGTAAACCTATAATAATAGTTAGAGTTATAGTAGGTATGATTAGATTAGGTTTATTTTCTATTTATAGCTTGTAAATAGTGCATATAAATATTTTTTTCTTGATGGTTTACTTGTTGTGTGTTTCTTTTCCTTTGTTTTTATTCCCTATTTTAAATAAGTCTTTTCAAGATAGTCCACAAGCTCTATATTTATCAAATGTCAACAAATCGAGACTGTAGATATGAATCTTAACCAATGGTTGATTATGGATTCCAAAAATGTGAGTTTCATGTTATGATTTGGAGAAAGCGGTAAGGATTATTATCTAGATCAAATATTCCTTAAAATATTAATACTTATTGTGATTTAAATTTGGTTTTTATGAGGATTGTAAACGTTGAATGAAAGTGTGAATTATTGAGACAAGGTCACGTTAACACTTAAGAAATATTATTTGCCTAGGAGGAAATTTGTGACCAAGGATGATTGGCCAAAGATGAAACATTTGACAAAATCCCTAAACTTACCTAATTTTGGTTCCTAACCTTGTTATAAAGTAAAATATCTCTAAAAAATACAAAAACTAAGAGATTTATTAAAAATTCAAAAGATTTCTAAGCAATGGTGAATCAGGTAACCTCCACTAGGTCTATGAACACCTAGATGGTAGTGGAGCAAGGCCTAGAGTGGAGCCAAAGGTATCTCTATCAGGGTTATGGATGTTTATATGGTATCAAATAAATTCCTAAGCTTTCCCTATTTATAAATCATAATCTTCAATGAATATCTAAATGTGTTATTAGTCAGTGTTAAGGATTAAACTCATGAAATCTATAAGTCATCTTCTAAATCCCATGGCAACCAGTTAAGGAATCATAACACACACATAACATGACTAAGTTTTGGTGTTTTTAACCTAATTATGCATTATTAAGACTTGTTTTGATCATGATTTAGTATCAATAATTGTATTTAATCATATGGAATGAGTAGTTTAGTTATTAGTTCAAACCAAAAGATTTGAAATTTGGTAGGATCTTTTATTTAAATTTTTATGCGAACACTTTAATTTTAACTTAGATTATATTTTATCTTAAGGTATTAGTTGTGCTTATTAACATTAATAAAACCTTATTATAAGATCCTAAATTTAATTATGTCGTAAAACCCCCTTATTCTTTATTATTTGCATGTTTTAAAACTTATCTTAAAATTTTATCCTAATGTTTTATCATGTTTATCAACATGAATAAAACCATAGTCTAAAACTTTAACCTAATTTCTCTATATTTATTAAGCCTGTCTATAGCATTGATGATGCACATTCACTTAAGTAAAAAGGATCTAATGGTGTGTGTTAAGTCAAAACTTCAACGGAGCCCCAAGACAAATAAAAAGGTAACAAGTGTCATAATTTTGGTAAAAGAAAAGTGAGCATCTAATGACATTCAATGCCTTAGATTGAGATCTGACAGAGTGCATTTGATCGATTGAAGATGATTTGATGGTGCAAAGTGAAGGTTGAAAAGTAAAAACCTAGTGAACAAGCATGGAGATGCCAAGTGTCATGCCCATAATGGATATTTAAAGCTCAAGCATTATATTAAATATTAATGGTATGTGGCTAATTGTACACATTATGATCAATGGTGATCTCAAATTCAAAGATTCAATGAAGCCTCGAGTAGAGCGATAAGGTGATAAGTTTTACCATCATGGGCTTTATGTGATAACAAAGAAGACAAAAATGTAGTGGTAAAAAACTTAGCAATAAAATTTTAGTATTACAAAAATGTAGTATGACAAAAATGTCATGAGGACAAAACATAGCGAGGAAAAATGTAGTGGTATTGGTAATGTCTCAAAGAGCATAATTGGGACATTTTAGTGATTATCACATTATTTATTTGTTGTCTTGTTCATTTTGGTGATAGTAATTAACATTTCATGGTGAAAAATTAATTCACCAAATTTACAAGCAAAATAATAGAGGAAAATGTGATTTCATGAGTTTTGACCTTTAGTTGAAAGTTGTGTCATCTTTGTGACATTACCAATAATAATACATTTTTTAATTTCTATGTTTTATCCTCATGATGTTTTATCATACTACACTTTTGTCATACTACATTTTTACCACTATGTTATTTACCATTACATTTTTGTCCACTAATTTTTTATAAGATGCCCCATCATGGAGATTGAGATATAAAATTAATGACTTATGGAGTAAAGGACAAAACCCAAAAGATCTAGATAAATGACACACATTGATTTGTGTAACCAAGATCCAATGGTTCATATTGAAATTTGACTTATCAAAGAGCCCAGGACAATTGAGAAGTTTTCACATGGTGAAAAGACATTGGATTGATCAGGATATGATAATTGCAAGCATAAAGAAGGCCCATAAAAATGGAAAAATATTAGATACTAAGCATAAAAGTCAACCAATAGCATTCAACCTTTCGAATCCATATCAATGGTGTGAGGCAAGGTGGAACTTTCAATGAGCCAAGACCCAATGAGATGTTAACATGTCTTTAAGGATAAATAATCACTTTTTAAATATTAATGAGTTGGGTAACATGACAAAGCCATATAACCAACAAGTCAGACTAGGATATCTCATGGACCTAAAAAGGTAATGGTATAAACACATGATCCAAATAAAATATAAGGCATGAAACTCATTATTTGAACTAGATGCTACCATTAAAGCACTATGAAAACCTTCAAAAAATCCTTAGTAAGTACAGAAGCCCTAATTTGACCCTGCATTCATCATAATCAAGTTGAAAAGATTGAATTGTCACCTATATAAGGATAATTCAATATAGAATCAAATTACATTCCAATAGTAATAAATTTTATCAATTGTAACCATGGAAGCTCAAAAATGTGTCTCCAAGGAAGTGTGGAGTCTTATCTGACCACAGATACTGAGGGTAGGATTTTCAAAGATACAAAATTATATGCCACTATTATAAATATGGAAGACAATAATTGGTCTAATATTTTTATTGGCCATTTAAAACTAGCCCACCATAACCAAAGAGGAGGAGAATAATGTATCACAAAGAGACATTACTATGATATAGTCACAATTCAAATGAACAGTCTTCACTATGCAGTGGAAAAACTTGAGGTACTCCATTACAGTGATATCCTTGCTCCAATTTTTAAAGATGATAAAATTAACAAAGGCATGTTAATTAATGAACACACTTAAAATAAGATTGACTTTATCTCTGGTATATCTTTTGAAAACTACTATAAGTTTCCTAAACCCCAAATAGACTTATCTTCCATCAATACCTGAGTCAAAGAGAATGATTTTAAGAACATTATTTCCCTATGGATATATTATGGGAAACAAGTCTTTTAATACTTCAAAAAAAAATCCTCATTAGTCAATTTAGACCTGGAATAATAATGATCATGACAACTTTAAATAAATTATGTAGAAATGCCACCATAAACTATGTTGATCCTATTTGGGATTCAATTGTATATTCATATTAGCCCTCCTCTAGGTAGAATTATTATTGTTATCACTTGGATATGTAACCTTTGAGGATATTATAAGGATATCCTCATCCAAGTGGCACAATGGAATCACCCCTAGGCTTGTGCGTAGCCTAAGGAATGACGTGAGTCTTTAGATAGGGCTAGCTCCCTTGATGTACCACTATGGATCAAACTACAACTAAACTTGGGGGGTTAAAAGGGAAAAAGAGACTTAAATAAAATTTAAAATAATGGAAGTGATACACCAAATTGACTGATGACATCCAAACATATGCATATTTCACTTGATACCAAGCAAAAAACCAAACATACACTCTTCCAATCTACAACTTCTCACATAAATGTTACATTATGAGGTCAAGATGAACATCTAGGCTAAGGAGGACTAGAAAAAAATTCATTTAATGTCACATGATGAAGAGATAAACTCACTTAATCCTTGACATATCCAAAAATATTTCACATTCCCTAAAAGAAGAAGTTTTCCAACTGTAAATAGTTTGCAAGAATGAGCTAACATGCTAAGGAAACAAGAGTGTCACTTAAATAAAATCAATTATTCAAATGAAACACACTATTAAAAAATTATATAAGAGGTAACGCTTAGTTATTTTATTGATCAAAAGGTATAAAAGTGAGTAGGGATTTTCCATAGTTAGGTGGAGCATCCCATATAATGCCAAAATGGCCAACTCTTAATTTTGAGAGAGAGAGAGAGAGAGAGAGAGAGAGAGAGAGAGAGAGAGAGAGAGAGAGAGAGAGAGAGAGAGAGAGAGAGAGAGAGAGAGAGAGAGAGAGAGAGAGAGAGAGAGAGAGAGAGAGAGAGAGAGAGAGAGAGAAGTACAAGGGTCACAAGGAAACTTGTAAAATTTATAATAATAGTTATCCATGAATTTGACAAGGATATGGATCAAACCATGTAATTTAAAGATCAAAAAGTGTCAATCTAGGTCATCAAAGTTATGCAAAGTGGCCTAAAATTCCTTTTCTTGCACAGAAAATTACCTTCATGATTAGGTATATTTAAATGACTTATAACTAATATAAGGTAGGTAAAATTATTTAAATTAATGTAAGGATATCATAAATATCTCTCCATGTAATGGTTTCATGGTTTGTATTTTGGAATCACATAGAAGAGAGCCATCATCACCTACACTCTAAGAAACCTCCTTCTCATGCACCTAACACACTTGTCTTGAAATTTAGAATTATTTTCCCATTAAAATCCATGTGATATGTTTAATTAAAATTTAAAAGACCCTAAATGTGCATTGGGAGCATTAGGGTCACCTTAAAATCACTTTACTTGAAAAATTCCTCCCTTTTTTTTAGCTTGCCCAATATGCCAGATTTGACTAGCTGAGTTGAAACACATGGTTGGGGAACTTATAAGTTTTTTAATGGAATTAGATTAATATTAGGAGTTTTATTAAGTATTAATATTCCACCCAATTTTTTTTTTTCATATTTGAATCTTCTTGTAGCCTTCACAACACATAAAATAGTGATAAAAATCCTATTTTTTCCCCCATCCATGCAATTTTTTACAACTCTTCATGTTTTGAATTAGACTGGGGAAGTCTTATACAACCTAAAATCATAATTATAGACAAAATATTTAATTTTTGTAGATATCCAACTCCATTTTCTAAGACTAGTCCTTAGCAAGGGTTTAGTAGGGTTTTAGGCCTATTTTTGGTCTTAATGATAGTTCATAAAGTTGGGATATCCAACTTGAGAAAAAAATTAACTAAAATTTCCTATAATACCCTAGAAAACATCCCATAACTCCCTTGGCTCCCATGCATAGTCTCATGAAAGATGTGAGCAATTGAAAATGGCCTCTCGAGTTTATTTTTCCTTCATATAAGACAAAATTTGTTTTAGGGTCCAAAAAGGTTAGTTTTTGATATTATTTACACTATAAGAGTTTGTAAACCTCTATATACATTCAATTAACATGTATTAATTCATTGGAAATCTTGTCTCAAGCTATAAATAAGAGTGACCCTTCATTTAGACACTAGGCTTGTCTTGGTAAGTAGACTTGATTTGACTTTTAGCTCCAAACATGCCTTTTGGTGGTTTACCTTATGTATATATAGTTAAAAAAACCACTGAATACATCTAAAAATCATGATCAATCAATGTGGAAATCTCATCTAGGGTCTTAGTTGAAAATGACCCATGTTGGGTGTTATGTCTCAAAATGGCTTACCTACAAACTTAGGAGCATTGAGTAATTTATTTGGTTTCACCTTCCCTCGATAGGTTTACCATGTTGGTTTAGGTGTGCTTAAACTTCAAAAACTAAATTTAAGTGTCCAAATAGCTTTTGGTTCATCCTCTTACCCATTTCCTCTAAAGTATATAGGTTTGTGCATGGGGAAAGTACCCCCTATCTAAGACAAAATAGGGGGTACTTCCCCTATTTGTATAGAAAATAAATGTAAGAGATTCTATATGTGGTGGTTACCTTATATAAATAATTCCATCTCCTATTCATCTCATATGACCCCTTCAAACTCCAAAATATGAGACTAGTTCTTCTATATTCAAACTGTGTTTAAGGTCTTTAATCAGGACTATGTTTTACTTACATGGAGGACCTCCATCTACCTAATAAATCATTGTGTAAGGTCTATTTAACTTTTCAATGTTATGATATAGTGGTTATCTATTTTATTTAGCACCCTAGACCTTCATGAATCATTCATATCATGGATTTTCAAGATTAGGTCTTTCCTCATGACTATGTTTTACAATATAGGGGAACCTATAGGTTAATGTATGCCTTAGCTTGGAGAAAGGAATTTGAATCATATTTTACTTCGCTTAAATTATCTTGGCATTAGTTTGGTTTCAATTGTTCACCTGAGGTCATTGTAATGAAACCTTTAGTGCCAAGATTTTTTTCACTACCTGATTATGTTGCCATGTTCCTAATTATACCTTTCTTTAAGAGGTTTTGTAGGTGTTCATAGTTTTGGTTCAGATTTGAGACATTGAATTAGTTATATTTAAACCTTCTTAGGTAATTTTATCCTCTTTTTAGGTTCTTTGTTTCACTTGGAAAGTTTAGAACATCACATTGAACCTTAAGTTCTACTCACTATCCTATCACCTAGTTGACTGTGTTACTCCTTGATTTTGGACCCCTATAGATGTTCATATCTGGTTGGAATTTTAAATTAGTTTTTAAAACTTCCTTTTAAGGTTTATATACTAATTTACCATGATTTTTGTCACTTTTCCTCTATGCATGCTTAACTATGTTACCATCAAGAATACAATCCCTTTTACTCACTGGTTATTGTAGATGCATAATTGGGTTGAATATAGGTGTTTATGAGGTGTTACTAAGGTTGATTTCATAGAACACCACCCTAATTTAAGATCAAAAATCATATTCTAACTTAACTTACCTCTCATGCTTTTTAAACACCTTGCCATGACCATTTAGGTCACTACCTGTCTCAGTCATTGTAATTGGTTGTAGGTGAGTGTTTCTATAGTGTATAGACTGTAGATGATGTTTGGGAGGAAAAAAACAAAGTACCATCCTTTATGATGATACCTTTGACCATGGATGATACTTGACTATTTTGAAACACCTTACCTTCATATCATGGTCTAATGTCAACTTTGGAAACAAATGTTGTTCAAAACTCAAAATTCATGTAGATAACATTGCCTAGAAATAGTGTTTTTTAGGCCACTTTAGGTATTCAAAGTTTAACCTCCACTTATCCTTTGAATCCCACACTTTTCATAAATCCTATCCATGATAGATGAAATTAGAATTAGTTAAAAAAAGGCATTAGAGATCAATTAGACCATATTATATACTAACCACAAAATGGTTAGGTTCTCTGTTTGGATAATTTAGGGATAAGATCCTTGTATACTACTATTGGGTCCCTTGGCATAGTTTTCAATTGACACTTGCTAAACTAACTCTAAAAATAGGTTTTCCCTAGTCTTTTCCACATGTTAGGGCTTCAATAATGATCCTATCACCTTCTTAAGTGTCTCAAATCAACTCTTCTCTTTATTAATACCACCTATAGGTGGAAACTGTCATATACAAGGAGTAAATGAGAATTATTGGTAGTATATAGGATTTCCATGCTTGTGTTCAATTATAAACATTTACCAAGCTCTCAAAAGGGGATATTTCAACTTCAAATTCTTTAAAATATTCTTAAACCCCTTTTCCATGTGTATGTACTCATGAATGATACTTGTAGATGGGCATCTTGACTGGTATATAGATAATGAGAAAGATTATAAACCATACTCATGGTGTGTGAGCCTCTAAACACTATTGTATACCTTTTAAAATACTAACATGAATTCTTTCCAGCTTTTTAAGACTTATATTAAGTTAGGACATATCTATTTCAAAGGTCTAAACCCTTTCAAACACCTACAATTTATGTTTTAATGGTAGAATTGTGAGGGATGTTGCATATGACTATGGTTCAATGAAGAGTTTCCTTGGGAAATGATATTAAGAGATTAAAAGTACAAATATGACATTTATAACATAAATAAGGACTTATCATAACCTTCAAAAACCATGATCAAACACAAAAAAATTATAAATGAAGAAAACTACCTGTTGCACTTGAAAATGACCAATCTACAAATTTGAGTTGAAATTCTCATCAAATGGACCTAAAAATTAAAAATAATAAAGCAGATCATTAAATAATTAAACATTCTATATAATAAAACTAAGTGGATCATATAGATTTACTCCAGATGAAGCAAAACTGATAGGGTTCACATATTTGTAAGCAGACTTGGAGGCTCAACTTGTTAATGATGGTTCATAAAGCACACTTGACCAATATGAAAAATTAATATATTAAAATTAAGGTATAATAGTTTAAATAATACTCCCAAGATCATTCTACCTGAAAACCTTTTTCTTGGCCGTACCAAGTGGAAACTTGTAAGTCACTTCCTTAAGGGTGAAGATGAGATATAATGGTTTTGAGATAGAAATGGAACTTTAGTGTCATTTAAAGCATGTATTTTAGTTAAAGAAAGTGAAAGGACATCCTTTGACCCTCTCCCATGTGTCACACTTCCTAAGAAATCATACAAGTGTCCTTTTCTTCCTTTTTCATTATAACACTATCCTTTCTTCTACACAACCTAAAATATTAGTTAGTAACAATCACTAAAGACTTCTTAAGACACATGTCATGTTACATCATCATTTTTAACTAGCACATTTCCCAATCAACTCGTATAAAGCATTAAATTCACTTATTTGACCCTTAAAATGACTCAAAATGATAAATGGACCTAGAGAACTAATGACCAAAGTTATCATAACATAAATTGACATATGAAACACCTTATAACAAGATATTATACCCCCTATATAATTATAAAACTATGTTATTACCTATAGATGCCCTAATTTGACTAAAAAGTCAAATTTGGTCAACAATTATCATTTATTTGAGTAGGCAAATTTATTCCATCAAGCAGAAAAAGAGAACCCAATTCTACATGATGCCATACCTTTTGGATGCCCTCTGTGCCACTACCAAAATCCTAAATTATAGGGAGTGGTCACCCAATGGAACACAAATAGTTTCATAATATTATTTTAAGTGACATATATTCAAATATAGGGATCATATCCAATTCATATGTGATTGTGTCTATCCATCACTTAGTGAAGCCATAACTAGTCATCTTATGGAGAGGCTCAACCTATTAATTATGAAGTATGTTTAATCTATGGGTGATATATGGTTATACCAAAATTTTACAGTTATTAGAACTGAGGGAACTCAGTGCACACCTCTCAAGCTACCCATTCATGTGCTAGACAAGCTAGTAGATCAAGAGGTAGCATATTAGTTATTTCTTGGTATAGATGGTATTTGTAAGACTAATACAAAATTCTCCTCCATAACTTCCCCATCACTATTGGCAAAACCATATTCAATCAATGGCATAATATTGAGGTAGCTTTCAAACACATAACTTCTTTCAATCTACAAATAAATGAGTTAAATTAGTGAGACCCTTATGGGAGGGTCAAAGAACATTTAAGGTTCAAAAAAGTTCCAAGTGTGCCCTGTGATCATTATATTGATAATTATGATCCCATCTATACCGATGCATGTAACTACTCTGAGGTCACAAATAGGTTGAAGGAGCATAACCTTAAAACTGAGCCTAGACTAGAAATGAACTATAAAGGAGATGATAAGTGGTAACTTAGGTGAAGAGAATATAATTTGAGAAGTATTAAACCTACTACACCTCCATGAGCTCAACCAAAATTAGATCATAAACTTGAGGCATATATTGAGTAGAGTCTAAAGGAAATAAGGCTTGATGAGATTGGATCTTCTTCAGCCTAAGGAGAAGAACAAGGATTACCATTAAAAGAGATTCATATAGTATAATTACACCTTGGTGAGATAGTTGAATATGATTTAAAGATGTTATCATAGGACTATGATTTAGATAATGAAGAAGCTCAAGCTAAGGAGACATGGGATGAAAAGGGGAAAGAGATAACATTGGACTTAGTTCTTATGGAGACCCCTAAGAGAAAGGTTGAGTTGGAAATTGTTCTAGTAAAGAGCAAGAATCCCAAAGTGATTTTTACTCATCCTTTGAGTGAATTAAATTTATTTAAGGAAGATAGCCTTATTTATGGACGAAATATTCTAGACTGATTCATTTATCAACCTAAATTATAGAAAGTCCCCACTAGGTACCATCTTTGGGCTTTGATTCAAGCCCTCAGCATCCCTATACATGATGAACTGAAGCCATGGATAGTTACCCTAAAATAGGAGGAAGAAAAAATATTGTCTACCCCAGGAGAATCAAGTGGAACACAAATGGAGATCCCTGCACCATAGGTAACATAATCCTTAGTTGGTGTCAAGTTTGACCCAAAGATAGCTAGACTGAAAAGAGTAAGAAAGAAGAAGGTTATGGTTGGTGAAAAGATCACTTTCCATAAAATATAACCATTCATCAATTTTACTCTAGTGTGAAGACAAAATCCTGATGAAAATCCCATATTTGAGGAGAACATGCTTGAATTGACCCAAACATAGTCAACACAATTGCAAGCTACCCTCAAAGGAATGCAACAACAGAAGGAAAATTGGAAAAATAGGTTGTCTTATCAATTCCAAATGCCTTGATAAATATTTTTAAATCATATTTGTTTGATATGTTCAACTCTTTGAAATCAATGAAATCTAGACAAAATGTGGTAATCCAATAGAGTAATGTAGCTATGAATCTAGTCCACCAATGGAAAAACTCAAGCAACAAGGTAAAGGATTTGATCAGTATCTTGATAGAGGATCAATTTCCTAGATTTGAAAGGAGGATCAATTTACTAGATTTGAAAGAATTATCTTAGCTCACCCAAATATGGCCATGGTAATTTTGGTAGACAAGATCAAGGGTCTAAGCAAATAGTGCAAGAACATAGAGGACCTTCATGAAGATAGAAAGTAACTAATAAGTAAGATGGAGTAGATACTTGGGATCATGATTATTGACATGACTTCAATCAGCCCCATGGGTCTAATCACTGATGAATAATTCAATTTAATAGCTTCTCAAGTCATGCACAAAGTGAGAAAGTAGAGCTAAGGAAGGACTGGGGCTGACAATAACAAGATCTTAGACATGATCCTAAATGTTAAAGAAAGGATATATAATGTAAGGAGTGTTAAAGAAGCTATGGAAAATTATGAAAAATACTTTAAAGGCCTAGAATACCAAGAGGATGGACTCTTCATGGAGTTTTTTTCAATTTTAAGTTAATAGATGAGCAACATGCTAAGGAAATGAAGATCTTACAATAGTAGTAACATGGCAAATTAGCATCAAAGGGATCTCAAGGCCAATCTAGTTGATTTAGGAATATTCCTTTTTCTATCTTAACTTATATAATATTTTTAAAAGAGAATATTATTTAGTAAAGGAATGTGTGACTTGTAAAACACATTTCCTATATGCCAGTACATTAGGAAGTGTATAGAGTATTTTATAAATATGTATAAGGGATAGTCATCCCTGATACTCATAGTATTATAATTTGACATGACTGACTATCATACCTCATGAAGTGTTTATATAAAGAGGTATTGTTCATTGTAAAAATAGATGGAGTTTTGAGCAAGAATTATTGTGCTAATTTTGGAGTAATTTAATGCAAACAAGGAATTTTAAAATTTTTGTCTCACTCATTTTGTGAATTTTATCATGGATTCTCTCTCAATTATCTAGTTTTTACTTTAGATTTTAATGGTTCTTATTGATTCCTAATTTACACTTTTTAAAAGTAAAGTTTTTAACTTGTGTTGATGATAGATTGATTAAAATATCTTAGGTTTACTTTGTTTTTTGTGCTCTTATTATGAATGTGCTTATGCTATTTAATTACAGGAGTAAATATTTAAAGTGAATCAAGTTCTTATTTGCATTATTTCATTTCCTTAGATTCTTTCTTGACATGTGGTAGGATTTGAGCTTATGTTATTTCAATTTATACACTAGTTTTAAGTACATATTTGGATGATATTTGAACTTTGTTATAATATCTATATTAAATATAAACAACATCAATATGTCTCTTCTCTATCTTACCCTTCCTTTTACTTTTTCTTTGATCAATTCACTTGAGATTATCTTACATTGTGAATATTCATCTTAGCATTAGATTTTATCTTAGAATTTGAGCATAATTCACTTAATTTAGCTTAGATTACTCTCATTTCAAAGGATAACTAGTAATCCACATTCACTCCCAATAACCAAAATTTATCAATATTGTGAAATAATTCAATTTTTTATTGTTATTCCATCACCGATAGCTTGAATATCACAACCTTTAACTATTGCATTGATTTCTTTGAATTCAAAAATGAGTAGTGTCTCTTAAACACTCTGGACCACCCTATGATACACTTATAGGCATCAATAAGAGGTTGTATGTTGTGTAGATTCATACCTTCATATGAAATACTAATTCAAATGTTAGGAAAGTTGTAGGTTGTGTATAAGTTGTTTAATTTTTCATTAGTTTTGAAGATTACTTGTGTTTATTGAGCAAGTGAGGAGATATCTAGACTTGGTGCATCACCATTTTTGTGTATTATAGTCATTTATACTCCATTTTCCTTGATGAAAGCATAAACGTAACTATAAATCAGTCCATTTTATAATTATTTTAGGCTTACAACTGATCTTATATCAGATGCACATAGTTTAGTAAGGAATTCAACCTTCTCCAAAGGTTCATTCTAAAGAGCTAAGGTCCCACACCTTGGGGAGTATCCCATTATTTGTCTAGATTAGTTTCTTGATCAAATAGGTGAAATATCTAGGTGATAATAATTTATGACATGCCCAATGGGACAAATTTACATATAGTTGATGAATTCAACTAAGGACTAGGTGTTGTTCTTAACAAGTTATAAAACTAAAGACACATCTGAGGCACTTAGTGAATCCACAAATTTTTGAGTCTAGATTAGTCCTAAATTTTCATGATGAAGAAAATAATGGATTCTACAAAAGGTAATGGTTTTATATTTGTTGAATTATCATTATCTCCTAAATGAAGAAGATCCAGATTATCAAGGTCTCCTAAAAGAAAAGATATAATTTATAACCAACCTTCCCCAAGGGTCCAATCCACACTCTTTTTGGTAGGATTCCTATACCAAGAGGGAAACTAAACCCTATTATTCATATGGTACCCTAGTTAAATAAAATATTTTATTTTTTTGATGGAGGTATTCCTTTATTCCTTGAATAATGAGATGATATCCTAGTTGCAGCTCCTAAAAGCATACCTTCTTTCACTAGTGAGAATGCTACCACTCCCATAGAGCATACACAATATATTTTTAATATATGTTTGTTCCAAAAAATTAATGAAGACAATCTGACCATGAGACTAATTGATAAATCCTTAAAGGAAAATTCTCTTCAATGGTATATAGAACTAAAACTTGATATAATACATAGTTGGGATGAGTTAGGAGAGATACTTTACCAAAAATTTGAAGACAATAATGATCATATTTTTCTCATGGATAAAATCACTATGTTAGAGAGAGATCCTCATGAATACATGGTGGATTTGAACATCAAGTTCCAAAAAACATGGGATAGAATCTCACCCTTGGTGATGCCTACTTTGACTACTATATTCTTTTAATACTTGAGGTATTTAAATAGTGACATTGATATCATAATTCAGTCCATGAGAAGTATTGTATTAATAGATGTATATGGCATTGCCATAAGGGCTTAAAATATCCTAATTCAATTGGGAAATATATACCCTATACTTGTAATTCTCTTATTTATTGGACCTCCACCTATCTAAATGATTTAATTTTTTAGATTTATGGAATTATAAGCCCTAGGTAATTAAAGGGGATAAGTATATTAATTCATGGTATAAATATGAAATAAATACAACAAATTTTTAATATAATTGACCTAATTTTACCTATTTAAAAATAAAAATAAATTATGTAAACAAGTAATTAGATAGAAATTGATCAAGATGAAAGATCTAGTGGCTATAAACTAGGAAAAGAATTATTTCAAGTATTGAAATTAAGATTAAGGTGTTAATTCCCTTCATGGATATTAGCACCCTAATTATATATAAGTGATAATGGCACTAGTGTCTTGATTTTGGTGATAATTTAGTCTATTTATAACTACTCTCAGCTTATAGATACACCTATGTTTGAATCTACCAAGCCTATTTATATGTGCACAAGCTTTGAATCCCTATCAACAACATATTTCAACTGATTTTATATGTAAACCCTAGGCTCCCATGTTGTTATGGAATAAAATTGGCAAAATTAGAAAAGTATGATGATAGTGGGGTAGGATGGACATCCTTAATACCCCACTATGATGAGATTTTCTTACAAACTAATACTTTGAGGAGAGATCAAACCCAATGTAGTTCTCCCTACCTAAGAGTTGGCTCAAGTACAAGTGAAGCTAGTATACATTTTAGATTGAGTACTTTGAGTGTGATTGAGACTATAAATATGATTAATATGAGATTGGGAATGTTGTATATGAGTATTTTCAAAAATAGGGAAAAATAGGGATTTATAACCTTGATTATGCACAACTTGTTATGAGTTTATTTATGTTATTTTCATATGATTTCCATCTAGTGGATAATGGGCTATAATTCATGTATATATACTATTATAATTCTTGTATGAGTCTTAAAATAAGTATAGGCTAGCCCTAGGTGGATTTTAATTTGAAAAGATATCCATTAGTCGCTAAAATTAGGAAAATGACAATATATCCTAAACTGGGACACTAGTGTCATTGATGATATTTCCTAAATTATAGCACTAGTGTCTAGGTGGTAAAACCTAAGGTATTATAAGGATGTTTAAGAATGTGTGTCACACATGAAGGATAGATAAGTCTATAAATAGCACCTAATATATGTCTAGAGTTAAGATAAGTATGGGTGATCTCAAGTAAGACTCTTAGCACTCAAGTGTCATTTTAAGATGATTACATTTAACCCCACTTTATTCTAAAAATGTAACAAATCAATTTTACTAGGAAAAAGGAAAAATAAGCATACCTTGACTTACCTAAGAGGTGAAGCCCATGAATTTGGGTCTAAGTGCATGAAACATGCTCTATTCCATGTCTTCCAAATGAAATGTGCATAGATAAGTCCTTACTTAAGAGATATCAAAATTAAAAGACAAAATTAAGTAAATAGATGAGAGAGAGGAAAGAAATGACTACATGAAACCATGTATAAAATTTATGACATTTTATGTGTGTGCATGTAGATAGTGATAAATTGATGAATAAATTAGACCTAGTCGATGGCTTTATCAATCCCCATGTGTGGGTGGATCAATAATTTAATCCAATTTTGAATCCATCATTTCTCACCCCTAATTTATGGATCATGACTTGTGAATAGATTAGATTGGATTGGTGGTGTGTCCAACCCTCTCATGTTAATGGATCAAGAACTTAAGTAGACTATGAATCCATCATTTCCTACCCATATGTAGTATACAGATTTAAAACTAAAACTAAATTATTTAATTGAATTGTATAAGATGGATTTGGGTCACTCAAAAACTATGAAATGTAAAATGGCTCTAGGCCACTTAGGAACATTAGGCTACTTTGGGCCACTCGAGAATGATAATTATTACAAATGGGGTAAGGCATCAATATGGTGTATAACTTGTAACATGGTGTCTTATGGGTAAAATGTAGAGAATGACATGGAGTTTGTATTAAACTAGAAATATAATTGATCTATAAGTCAATATTGACTTGGTAAAGATAAATCCTACTTATACTTCTGATTATTAATACATTAGATATTTGGGGTAATGACTAATATGGATATTATATACCTAGCTAATGGATCTCTTATAATAATAATATCACTAAGGAGGGTTCCAAAGCCTCCAGGAAAAAAAAAATATACAATAACCCTGATTAGGTCATATATTTTCATATTCACTAAGTATAAATGATAAAATCAAAGTAAAGTCTAATCTAGTACTCACAAAATCTTGTGGAACAAAATAGGGTTTCATAAACATAAAATAGTAAACATGCATAAGAGAATCCTATTTAAGATATGTATAGGTAAGACCCTAATGCATGGAGAGAGCAATATATTCAAAAGCCATTAATTATGATACTTATATTAACTAGCGAGAGGAGAAAATTTAGAGATACTTACCATGAAGATGAACCCATAAATACTCAATCTCTCCCTTGGCCAAAGGTTCTTTGAAAAAGGTTGTTATGGTTTGTAAATATCACTAAAAAAGGCCAAAGCATCCAAGAATTTTCCACAAGATAAGACTCTTATCCAAGTAGAAGCCCTAATACATGACTCCTTAAATATAATTGTAGAAAATTAGATTGAGAAGAAGTATAAATGAATAATTAAATCCTTGTTGTCTCTATAAAATTATAAAATGAATGTTTGTATATAGTTTAATCTCACCCTAGTCCTTTCTAAAAGTTTAGCTAATAGGGTCAACCCAATCAACTTTATACCATTGTTGACAAAATTAAATTAGGTCCTAATCTAGTTCAACCAAGGGCTAACCTATACTCTAAATGAGTTTTGTCAATTAGAGTATAGGGTCGATGGATTTGAAAATTTATTGTAAACCATCAAAAATGATTTTAGGCTAGCAAAGGGCTAATGAAGGTAAAAAAAGACTAGAGGAAGGAGAAAAAAGGAGGCAAATCTTAGGGGAATGTTTTATGATATGGTTGTGTAGATATCAAGTGGAAGTAAAGGGATAAAAATCTTGTGAATAACTAATGGTATACCCACCCCTTTCTCTATGAACCCCTTAAATAATGAACTAAGAGAGATTGAGACTCAATAGGTTCCTACAAGAGATAAAGCATCAGAATGTATAAATTTTTAAAATATTATATGTATACATATTATCCACTCAAATATCATCACATGTCACTTAGGTGTAACAAGCTATGGAGCTTTAAGAAAAGAACATAGCAACACATAATGTTGAAGCTAAAAAAAATAGTATTTTAAAGCAAAAAAAAGTAAAAGTAAATAAATGAAATGAAAATAAAAGTAATGTATGCATACCTTGACTTACCTTTACCACTTGATGGTTGTATTTTGTGTTTTTATTTTTGATCATGGAGGGCATAGAGATTTATTTCTATAAATCCAAAGATACAAAACTAAAGATCAAAAATAAATAAACACAGGGAAGCCAAGATAAGTAACGTTATGTGGATAGGATGTACTTGGAAATTTGGCAAAATAAGGTGAAAAATACTATGTTAGATTAAATGATTAATTCAAAATTTAAATTAAATTAGGTAACCAAAAATCCAAGGCTACTAAAGACTACAAATTTCAAATAAGTAAAACTTAATTAAGAAAGGCAAACTCACCAAGTCAAACCAAGGTAACATGTCAAACATGGTAATCAAACATCAATGTAAAATAGTAAAAATATTTTCTTAAATAAATATGGACAAGAAAAAATGGTAAAAAAACATTGAATAATGAATATTAAAAATCCTTACTCAATCATTAATGGAAAAGTTCATAAAATGGAAAACAACATTGGTGAGTGAGAAGTAACAAGCCAATTGCACTCGACAATTGAAAAAGTACATGAAATTATAAATGGACTTAGTTAACCATAGAAAGGGGTAGGAAAAAAATAAAAAATGGTAAAATAAGTGAAAGAGATGTTGGGATGTAAATAAAGTAATCCATATTGGCTCAAGCATATTTTTTTTCTAAGGATAAATAAAACTAAAACAAAGTGGTGATAACATGTTTTAAGATGTGAAGAAAATAGAATAGAGAATAGGGAAAATAGATTTAGAATCATAGATGCTTGTTAATGGGGTAAATGAAATGGTTAGAGGGGAGAATTAAGGGAAAACCAAGGTAGAATAACTCATTATAAAAGTCAAGACCCTAAAATTAGGTTTGTCAAAACAAGAGGACTTTTGACATTAAGGACTTTAAATAATTTCTTCTAGCTAGACAAATCTTAGGCCAACAAATCAAGTATGTAGATCATCCCATGAAGGCTATATTAATGAAAATTAAAATGGACCTACCTACCCACAATTTGTTCCCCATTCCTCAAGATTCTTTATAGACCCATTGATTTACTATGAAAATTGGTCACTTGCATGAGAAAGCAGGTAACACCATAGAGTTTGTTGAATTCTCCTATTCCAATCTACTGGCCTACCATACCCTAATATACCTTAACTCTATCATGAGGCCAATTGTGGAGTTTGAGATTCTATTAGAGATAGGATATGTATTTGAATCACATCCTTTGGTGTGATTTCAACTTTTGACTTTTTGAATGTTGTCTTTTGTATCATTGAATTTTATTTTGAATGATTTTTAATTTAACTTTATTGATGGATTTTTTTATTCCTCCTCCATATGAATTTGTAAAATCCAAAATGGGTTCTAAAGATGAATATCTTTGGAATACTTTGGCTTTTGTTGCTAAATGAGAACTTAGAGAGCATAATATCTAAGAGATTCATTAATTTAGGTAAAATAAGAGTTTATCTTGACTTCAACCTTGGTTTATCCAATGTGGAGTGAAAGGAAAGGAAATAAAGAGGAATGAGAATATGAAAAAAATTTAATTATTTTAAATCACAAAAAATGTGACAAAGGGTGAAAAGGGATACAAATCCAGTAATGTGTGATTCATTATCATAAAAATAAGGGAAGTGTAGGAAAACATGCTAACACTTTATTGTTGTGAAAATTTTGTCTACAAAATAAATAAAAGTGAAAGTTGAGAACAAAGATCAAAAACTCATACCCATTAAGAAATATTCTCGAGAAGTAATACATAATTTAAAAATGGTGATTTTATGAGGAAGATCTGATCTTATCCATGGCATTAAATTGTAACTCATAAAAGATAAACCCATGAGGGTGCATAAAGCATGTAAAAATCAAATGGGATAAAGATGGTATTTATGAGGAAGGCCAGGTCCTATCCATGGTCTTACACTACAACTCACAAAATAAAAAACACAATGTGTGCCAAAAAGTATTGGAAACCAAGGAAACAAGGGGAACAAAAATAAAATCATGAGGAAGACTAGGTCTTATTTTTATTTTTACAATGTAACTCATGAGAAAAGAGAAACCAAAGGATGAAAAGGAGGGAGTAAGGTTTGCAAAAAGAGGGACTAATGTAGAGGGTTATACCTATGTAAGTATCCTATAAAAAGTGTTATAAGGATATCGTATAGAAAGTGTGATAAGAAGGGAATGATTTAGGTAAAATACATTGTTTAAAATTATGCATTGGTGGGCTCTTTGAAAATATGGCCTTCACTAGTTTGAATGTAATAAGTGCCTACACCAAGGATGTCCTTGACTAAATAATGGCCCCATCATTTTTGGGAATATTTACCTTATTTATCATGAGTATAAGCTAGTTTAAGGATAAGATAACCAACATTAAAAGTGCAAAATTTAAATCTTTTGTTATGTTGTTTGGTAATGCAAGCCTTATATTGGTGATAGTGTTGTAGGTCAGAAAGATAGTGTTGTAAGTCAAAAATATCAATATCATGAAGTCAAGATTTACATAATTATTCACTAGGTATGATACCATGAAGAGAGATACAAAGAGATATAAAATCAACTTATAATGGGATAAATAATTTAGAACCATAGGCTAATAAAAATTACATTGCCTCAGTAGCAGTGTGTATGCTAGTGCAATGGGCCCAAAGAGTAGGATATAGATGAAGATGCTAATCCAAGTGGGTTTCAAAAATTATATTTTGTAGAATTTTATTATTAATTTTATTGGTGGCCTTGGCTTGGCCATTGCATCAGGCATGGTAGGGCATGGAAAATTTGTGATTAGTTTTGAATTTAGCACAAAATTATTTGATACCTTTATTTTTAAGATTACCATCATTATCTAAAATGAGATTATGAGGAATGTCAAAGTGGAAAATTATTTGATTAAGGATAAATTTGTAAATTTTGGTATGAGGGAAATTTATGAGGGGCATAGACTAGAACCATTTGGTAAAATACTCAATGGTTGTGATAATAAATACATTCTCATCCTAAGATCTAGGTAATTTTCCTTTGAAATTTAAGCCCCACATTGAGAATGGCTAGGAAGACTCCACCATTTCAAGTTTATTTGGATGTGAATGGATTAGATCATCATGAAATTGATAGGGATTACATTTTTAGTGAATTTAATGGCATGATTTTCAATAGTGGGCCAAAAGTATCCCATATGCAAGTATTTGTGGGATGTAACATGTTTTCTATAGTGGCCACCACAAATGTCCCCATGTGCTTATTCAAGAAGATAATGAAATTATTTTTTCATAATACAAAAAATTAAGTTACCTTAGTCATTAAAATAATAAAGGATGTTATATTAGAAGACATACTTGAAAGCATATTTGAAAATTTAATTCATTTCACAAGAATCAATGTTTGGAGGATAGGCTTGGTGTTCAATAAATTGAATGATGTCTTTGTACCATAGGATTTATAAAATGGTGATAGCCTCAATGTGGAAGATAAGTGAATATTTTGGTTTAATGAAATATGGATACTTTCTTATTTGGATAAGAAAAGTGTAATTGGTAAAAACTTGGTGTGGATGAAGAAGAGATGATGAATATGCAAGTGAATCAAAAATAGAATTTTGATCTCAGGGGATACTTTGATGGTAAAAGAATTAAATTATTTGGTAAGGGTAGTGGCTATTTGATTATAAATGACATTATTTTCTATATTACATTGATAATTATCATTAACCTTATGACAGATGAATTGGGAGTTACCCAAAGTGTATAGACATGTGATATCTAAATCAAGGGATGCTCAAATGCCTATCATTAAGGCTTCATATTCCACCATGTTATTAGTGACATTGAATTTAAGATGAAATACTAAATGGATAATTTTACCAAGAGTACTAGTGAGGATATAACCTACCCTAACTCTTTGAAGGCATTTGACACCATCAATTTGAAGGGTCCAAGTATCTTCATGTAAATCAACATTAATTTTAGGAAGTTATTTGATAACTAATTTTAGTTTAGTATTATTGGGGATGATAGAGGACTCTTCAAGATTACTTGCTTAAATATCAGCAACAAAATTATGAAATTAATATTTAAGAGATATGGCTTGATTAAGACCTTTAATATAGAGAATATTATAATAAAAAAGACTATCTTAAAGGTGGTTGGTAGGAGGTACAAGAGATATTGTAAGTTGATAAAAAATGATTAGAATTTTGATATATTTTTTAGTAATAATTCAAAGATAAAATTCCATGAGAAAGACCATCCACTTGCCAATTCTATTTCTAAGAAGAATGTCTTTGGAGAAGTGATGGAGTGGATTAGAATGAACAATAATGTAAGTGGTTTGATAAATCATATAATTTTAGATATTTTTAGTGGCAAAATATATGGTGAGGCAATCACATTTTAATTTTGTATAACATTTCTTAGTTGATGATGCCTTAGGTGATATAATAAATGGCATATTCCCTTTTAGTATCATCATGTTGGGTAAGCATTACCCTGACTAATATGGATGTGCAAGAAGTATATAAGATTAAAAAATGATAATTAAAATGTGGATGAAGATTGGGTGGGTGAAGCAAAGATTATTTCATATTTTCAAATGTTTTTTGACAAGGATCCATCCATTATAGGGAATTACCTTTCTTGAGAATATAATTAAGAAAATAGATACAATAAGTCATTTTAGGGACAAACTATATAATTGCCCCAAGTTTACCAATGTAAGTGTGAATATATGGAATGGAATGAGGGATGGGCATGTTGAAAATAACATTGATCTTAGTGGTATCGACATCAATTCCATGAAGAGAGACTAAAAAAAACATAATAATTTTCCATATGTGACACCAAAAACACATTTTTAGGGAATTAGTCTAACTTTATATTTAATGAGGTGATAAAAAATGATGGAAATATCATAGAGATGAGTCATGGGGCTTTTAGACTATGTAATGATGTCATACACATAGTTTTTTATAATATTGTGGATAAGATAATGAAAAATGTGGCTCATTGTCCATTGATAGGTAGCTCTAGCATTTTGTAGGCCGAATGGGAATTTTACGTAACAATAGGTTCCCCATTTCATGGTGAAATTTATATTATGTTGGTTTTTTAGGGTAATGCAATTTTTACTATAACCTAAGAAACCATCCATAAGATATAACATATCATGACCGAAAGTGGAACTAATTATGGCATCTATAGAAGGTAAAGGGAAGTTGTCTTTGGGGTAAGAAAGATTGAGATTATGAAAATCAATGCAAATGTGAATGACCAAGATGAATTTATTTTGAATAGGGATAATGTTAGAGACCCATTATAAATAATTTATAGGATTGATAAAATTGGCATCGAGAAGTTTAATGATTTCTTTATGACATAAGTTAAAAACTTATGTTGGAAATATTTGCTACTTTTATCACATGGGTTTGGCTTTGAGATGGGTGATGATATTATGCACTATGATTCTAGGGTCAATACTAGGCATGTCTTCATAGGACCAATCCAAATTATCATGATATTTATTAAAGAATAATATGAAATTACCATGTTTAGTTGGTGTAATTTTTCTAGAGAGTATAATTGGTTGAAGGAATGATGGGGTACCATATTCAATTTTGGTATTTTCATAGATAAGAATAGAATTTACATCATATAATGATATGGTGCATTACATGTAGAGAAAATGGGATTTTCTTTAGGATCCATTCTAGCAATGAAGTTATTGAAATGAGGGGATTTATTATTAAAATTCCTAAGTTTGTGATGCTACCAAGGTAATTGAGGTTATTTGGCATGAAATAATTCAAAAATGGCTTCATCACTATGAAATCAGTAAGAGGACCATAATACTCGAAATATACTTAGAGATCAATAATTTTTTTACCATGGTGATCATATTCAGAGTGTATTTGATGCATATTTATGGCCTTGGCATTTATTGTAATCTTAGAAGTAGGTGAAGTAGGGGAAGAAGATTGATCAAATTTTATTGGGTTATCATTAGAATCATTAATGGGGGAAGAATAATATGTAATTATTGGCTTAATAGGTGGTATATAAGATGTATGAATTATGAGAGGTTTGGAAGGTGAGATTTGTTTAAACACCCGAGGAGTATCAAGGAGTGGAGAATTAGTAGGAGGTATGTGACCTTTAGGTGATAACTCATTTTTTTTTAAAATGGTATGAACATCATGATTGAAAGAATGTATTTGAGCTAATTTATTTTTATAATGTTAAATATCCAAGGCTCATGATTGATCTTGGGCCATAATGTAATTATTATCATAGGTTGGATAAATTGAACATGCTTGAGATTCAAGAGGAATTTTAGAAGGGGAAATGCTTATATAACTGAATTTATGTGGAGACATGATTAAATCATCTTGGAATATTTTGGACACTCAATAATATTTACATGTAAAGGTATATTCTATGTAAGAGGCTTCTTGAGCATTACATGGAGAGGGAAGTCAATGATTTCATCAATGAGGATTATGGTGAAATCATGAGGAAATAAATAATAAGGAAGCCACTCAAATGTGTAAAGAGGTAACTTAGTAGTGTTTCAAGTATTTTTTTAGTCATTAAGCTCATCATCATCTAAATAAACAAGAGTGACATGTAAATCTAGATTCATGTTGATGAACTTATGTAAGGGATCACTATTAATGATTAAAATGGAAGGAATAAGATATTGAGATTTGGGATTTGGAAGTTGAATACTCCAAGGGATGGGATCACCCTCATGTTTATAACATTTTCCATTATAAAGTATATTGATACATTGGCTATTAGAAGAGGATATATAAATCATTATATAAGTTCATGGTCTTACTTTGAGTATGTTGTAAGATAGGGGTAAATTGAGGACAATAAGTTTAGTTGAAATAGTCTTAGTCTAATTTTAAAATAGATCAAAATATAACCAAGTGGATTTTTATTAGTTTTATCTAATCCATGACATGTTAGGTGTGTTCTCTTGATATGATATTTATTATAGCTAATGTTTTAGATGAGCCACAAATATGTCACATTAATATTGAACCCTTCATCTCCTAATACTTTATGAATGAGGGTGGTATTAATGGCTATTTTAATGAATAAGGGTGTATCATTAGTGAAAAAGAGGATCTCATCATTAATCATGTCTTCTTCAAGTAATTCTATGGAGGATTTAAAAGGACAAATGGATTCAATAGTATGCACTTTAGTTGGTTGAGGCTCATGAGAGGGTGGTTCTTCTATAAAAGATGGTTCTTAAATTTATTTCAATTAATTTATAAGGAACTTATGATGATAAAAGGAGGTATGAACAAAAGACATAAGAGTAGTCTTAGAAGGCATGGAATTCAACTCTTCTAAAAAGTTTCAATGGGTTTTGGAAGAAGAACTAGCATGAGGTTTAAAAGGTAAGTTATATATTTTAGGAATAGAAGTGGTTGGTGATTTAAAAAAAATAGGTGGATATTCATTAGTTTTTAAAGCTAGGAAACTGGTTATAGTGTCTTTTAGGAGTTGTTCTTCCAAATATGGTTTTTAAGGTTTAGTTGTTGGAAAGTTTTTAATGATGTCATGGAGGTTTCCAATTGAGTGGATGAAGTTCCTTGATATTATAAGTGACATTGACAAAGTTTTCAATGTGTTTGTCATAATATACTTGAAGTATGATTGGTTGATCTTCAATTTTGGCATGGTTAGAGATGTTGAGGGATGAGTATGATGATTTGAGGATGTGTAAGAGGTCCAAAAGATGTTTTATATTATTTTATTGTTTTTTTTCATAAGTGGAATTCATATGTTAGTTCATGATTTTCATCTAGACATTTTGGGTCCAATAATAAAAAAAATTATTAGGTAGTTTGATGATGTCATCATTACCATATATAGATGTGTAAGGGGGAGTTGGAAAAATGGATGTGATCACATAGTACATAGTTAATTTGTGATAAATTTTAGATTATGATTCAAATCATGTTAAAATATATGTAATTGTAAATTTGGCTTCTCAGGCATTTTAATAGTGTTTTCCCATACTTAGCCAAATTTGCATGAGGTAAGAAAGAGCTGAGTAAGTAGTTTGGTGATGGCATATATTACACATGTGGAAATTTTAGGATAGGTGATCTTATGGGTTTATTAATGTTTGTACCTAATTTATTTACACTAACTTTTAAGATAATTTCTAGATCATGACAAAAGATATGGATGTTTAAAGTTGGCCTTCCAGATAATGCTTCACATTGTTGGCTCTATGGTAGAAAAATCTCAGTGAGAAGATTAATGATGTTATATCTTACACATGTTAAGGTTTTAGGATTATTTTTTCATATATTTATATTAAATTATGTGAGGATATAATATGGTAAAAATTTTGTAACATGAAAATGAACAAGGAAAATTTTATGTTTGTGCAAAGTTGGCCTTCTAGGAAGATAAGCAAAGTTTCCATACTTCATCAAATTTACACAAGGTAAAGTTTGAGAAACATTGATAGAGTGAATTTAATATAATATGTTAGGATTTAGTGAGATGGTTCTAAGTTTTCAATGTTTAATTTTTGTCAAAGATAAATATTGAGCTTCTTCCAAGGATCAACGATTCACAAGAGTTCATACATAGAGATCTACGATGCATAGTAAGTCAAATAGGTCAAAGTGTTTGATGCTTAAGATGAGTAAAGATTGATTTAATTAAAAAAGGATAAATGAAGTGTGTTTATTATAATATTTATAGAAGCATTGAGATGAGGACAATTTTTTGATCTTTAATGTCAAGCAAAGATAAAGTTCAAGCTATGTACAAGAGATCGATGGAGAGCATTAAGTCAAATAGTCAAGATGAAGATCCAATGATGAGAACTAAAAGGTAAAGGTTGAGATCCTTAAAATAATATCAATGGTGCATGTTTAATATTAATAATTTATCACATGATATGTGATCATAATGTTGAGGTTTAACTGTGACCATTTGCATTTGAATATTTTAATTTACAATGGAAAAACTAGTACTCGATATTTAGGCTATATATTTTGATCCAAAATGAATTTTCTCATGGTGTAAAAAGTGAAATTATAAATGAATCTAAGGTGTATCTATAAATATAATTTTAAATATTTTTAATCATGTACATATAAATATATTTATCTCCAAATTTGATTATGTATTCAATTATGTTCTACTAGTAACCCAAGAAGGATATTTGAGTTCGTTTTGATGTTGTTTCAATATCTCATGATGAATTAGCTATTATAAAATGTTGTAGAATCCAAAGGATAATTTATTTAATTATTATTAAGGTTTTAAATTTTTTATTTAGTATGAAAAAATATTAATAATTTGATTGTGTATTCATTCATGATGTTAGTATGCACTAGGTCAATGTTTGAGTTGTTTGAGCATACATAGAGGTGAGAAGAGTTGATTGTGATCATTTGAGGATGTTAAAGGGGAAATAAGGAGTGGAATCATGTAATTTAAAGTGTTATTATTTAATTTTTCAATTAATTTCTAAATGGGTGAATAGGTCTTCATGAGACCTAGAAGAGCTATAAGGGTCTAATTAAAAGTTGTAGCTACTTAAAGGTGACCCATAGATGCTATGGGCAACCTATGAATATTTATTGAGATATGTGTTCATATTATAGATGAATTAAGGGTTAAGTTATGTTTAATGGAAAACTAATGTGTTGATTATCATGTATTCTCTATAAACAGTGTAACAAAAGATGATGGTTTCTAGACTTTGTTAGAGACTTATATGTGGAATGTGCATTTGAAAGCATAATGTTGTGAAGAGAAAGAAAGGGTGGATACCCAATGGATGAGTTGAAGATAAAAATAGATTAAGGACTATTTTTATGACTTTTAGGTCAAAATTTTATTGGTAGACTAGTGCTCTTGTAGATTGAGTGTGAGTGAAGGTGAAGAGTGATAAGAAGAGGTCTATCACTAGGTGTTGTAGACATCAGTCCAAAAGTTATATGTATTCATAGGTATTATTATGGAAGATCAACATCTAAGGGGGTTACATCCTTCTTGAAAGGTTAACTTTCTAAAGGTATAGTTATTATTTTAGCTTAGCTAGACAAGTGTAGTAGCACCTTGTGGGATTATAGTCTCACTAAATAAGGGATGGTAGTTCCTTGATTAGTTACAACTAGTCTAAATTAGATCCTATTTTATAAGAAAGTATTCTAATTGTAGTTTCCCATGGGTCTTCTCCCCTAAGAGGGTTTCCCACATATGTCATGTGTTATGTGATTGATATTGCATTATCTCTCTTTCTCATTGTTATGAATGATGTGTATGCTTCATGAATGCTTATGGTAACTGATTAAGTATTTATAAGGATTGAAATTTATTTTTTATTATTTAGACTCATTGGTTCACCCCCCATTCTTAGTGATTATACCTCTAATAATTGGTATCATAGTAGGTCCTTTAGTAAAGGATTAACAGCTTGAAGGTGATCTAAGGTACAATATGGATAGTCATCAAGGAGGTTTCTCTATTAAGCAAGCACTAATGTTTAATAAATCTTATTATGATTTTCTAGTGCAAGGATGAAGACCTACATCATGTCTCTAGGGTTTTATTTGTGGCAATCCATTATGGATGGTTATGTTGTTTCTATTATACCTCCATCTAGTATTATAAATAAGAAGTTTCTTAAGAATAATTATAATGGAATTAATGCTATCACTTGCGGTATTTTAAAGAATAAACACACCAAGGTAATCCATTATAAATATTATAAATATATATGGGAAAAAAATTATACCATTTATGAAGGATATTCAAAAGTCAAGCTTGATAAGTTGTAGACTCATAAAAGGCAATTTGAAAGTCTCAAGATGAAGGGAGAACATTTTGTGGCATCCTTTGTGCAAAGAGTTGATGAGACTATGAACATCATCAAAATTCTTGAAGAAAATCTTGAAGAGGCTACTATAGTCCAAAAGTATTAAGGTCTTTATCCTTAAAGTTTGATCTAAAAGTATCTACTATAGAATAAATTCATGATCTTACTTAGTTGAAGATGGATCTATTGCATGACACCCTTACTGCCTATGAGATGAGAGTAAATGATGATATACCACCAAAGAATGAAGTTGCATTCGAGATAGAGATGAAGCCTAAGAAGAAGTTCTAAGGTAATAAACCCAAACATGATGACATATTTGACATTTATGAGGATGAACTAGTTGATTTGATTACTAGGAAATTAAACATAAGCTCAGGTGAGTATAATGGTAAACTACCCTTCAAATGTTTCAACTATGGATAGATAGGAAATTTTGCTCATAAGTACCCTCATAAGCATGAGAATAATATTGATGAAGATCATGGTGAAGGCCAAGATGAAGAAAATAATACTTATAGGAAGAAAGGATTCATAAATTATAGCAATAAGAAGTCCTTCAAGAATAAGAAGAGTCACTACACCAAATAAGATTATAACTCATCAGATAAGAGTGAAGATAATGACTCAGAATATGATCATGAAGATGATGGTCCTGATAAAGATGAATCTCTTTTCATGGTTGAAGAAGGAAGTTTCTCACATAAAAAGGAGGTTACTTGGAGTGATTCAAATTATGATGAAGATGAGATGGACTATGATACTACATTGATAAATTCTCTTGAAGAACTTTTTAGAATAATTAATTAGTCATAACTAGTCCATATGAGTTGTAGTTCACATGTGGTATCAGAGCCATGATAGTAGTCCCAAACACCTACAGTGTGTTTTAATGGAGGTATTGTAAATAAGCCACACCTAGACTAATGATGGTCTGGTCATAAAAGGGCTAGTAGCTCAATTGGTAGATCACTCTAGTAGCAAATAAAAGGTCCTAGGTTCAAGTCCTAGCTGGTCCATATGAGCTATAGTTCATAGAAGTAAATATTGATAAGAATATAAATAAGAATATGAGGTCTCAACTCAAATATTATGAGGAATAATTCAATGTGTTTGAAGCAAGAATGAGTGAAGACACCAGGGAGCATGAAGATATATTCAAGCATCTCTTTTGTTAATGAGAGAGCCTGCATACAATCCTGAAAGATAAAGAAGATGAATGTTCAAGGTATGTTTCTAAAAATGAGTCTTTGAAATATGAGTTAGAGAAGATATCTAGTAAGGTAAAGACATTTGTGAGATTTGAAAAGAGCTCATGTGATCTAGATAATATTCTAAGTGGTTAAAATCATGCTAGTGATAGAACCAGTCCTGGATACAAAGAAGAATAAAATAATGTAACTTAAGACAAGATGAAGATTAATGTGAACTAGGATAATTAGTCTTTGAAGATAAATCATTAGACAAGGAATGAAGGAACTATCAGAATGAAGACAAATAAAATCAGACAACCTAATGTCATGAGGTATGTAAGATATAATGGTTATTGTTACACATGTAAACAATTTGTTCATAGGGTTAGAGAATGTAAAAGACCTATTAAAAATGAGTTTACATGGAACTATGATGGGGTTCTTTAGTCAAAAGGTGTGAATAAAGGTAAGTGCTTTAACTATCTTAATGTGGGACACTTTGCAAACCATTGTCCACATAATATTAGACAAGGCGAGTCCTCTTTAAAAAGGGGAGGATATTTTATTTGTCATGAAAAAGGACATATTGTAAGTTTTTATCCAAACACAGTAAGACAAACTATGTTTCCATCAAGAAGTATGGTGTGCTATAATTGTGAATAGAGAGGTCACATTTCTAGGTTTTACAAGAAAAGGTCTACAACTTAGAATAGGTTTAATCAAGATCTTAAAGTGCAATAAATAAGGCAAGTCAACTCATGGAAGCCAAAGGTGGTAAGCATGATTCATCATGGGTATGTAGGTCTAAGTAGTTTATTTGCTATGTTGGAAAAATCTACTAAATTTGAAGAGTTCTAAGAGGTCTCATCATCTACTCATGTTGAGAATGAAGAGATCAAGCTCAAGGAGAAGACCAAGATACTAGTTGAGGCTAGTTATGAGGTAAGTGTGGATCTAAGTGAACATCCTATTGTTGATAATAAATTTTCATTATAAGAACATCAATTGTCTATGCCTAATGATGAGGTTCCAAACTACAAGGTGGATGCTTCAGATTAAATGGTATATCATGAATCTTTCTTGTATCTATGTATTGTCAATATAATCATAGAATAAAATTATAATGATGTAGTGGTTGATCATGTTGATTCTCTTAAGCCTAAGAAGAAGAAGAATAACTATAAGTATTAGATGACCAAAGAGGAAAAGGAATATGAGGAGTTATGGGTAACTCCTAGTTTCACATTATTCTAGGATATTATGAAGTAGGGTTTTTGTACCTATGTTTCATAAGAGACATATTTTATTGTGGATAAGCAAGTTTTTGTGCTCAAGATGATAATTCCAATCAGATAAGGTCTTTGGTTAAATGGGAGCAATAAGATCATGCACTTACTCTAGAGGTTTGTGAAGGAGCTATTGTGTAGGGTCAGAATTAGTGTTCCCAAAAGGAATAATGTGTTTGATGTAATATCAAGTAGATTTTGGTGCTTAGAAAGGTCTATGTACTTCTTTGAGATTTGATCTAGGTGTTTTTATGGTCTAAAGGTATGTTGAATGAAAATTGAAGATTTTTGAGTGCTCTTGGTTTTCTCAGTTTTTGGCTTAAGGGAAAGAATACCTAAAATGGGTTATAAGAAATCACAGATCCCAAAGGTGTGAAGGCTTAAATCTTGTCCAATAAGTGTGTGATGGGTGTCTCTAGGTGTGCAAGAAGTTTCAAAGGTGTGCATTGACTAGAAGGAGGTTTATTGACCTTGTTTGTTTTGAATTTCTAAGGTTGTGGGCTATGATAGAAAAGTGGTCTACCTTATGATTTTAGGTCTAAGACTTCCTAATAGGTTGAATGGGCCAATTGGGTTGTCAAATATAATATCATAGAGATTTCAAGGTTTGTGGATTTAATGTTATTCATTTTTTTATTAAGATGGAGGCCTAATTGGCAAACTAGTTTGTGAAGGAAGTATATTATAGAAGATGATCTAGGTGACAAAAATTGGTGTGCTTAAGTAGGAATATGAAATTTCTCAAGATATGAATTTTTAGGTCTTAACAATGTGTCTACTAAAAATTATGGGCTCTAAAAGTTCCAAGTAGGGTTATAAGGAAGCTAGATAGGCTTAGTGTAAAGAAGAGTACCTTTTGATAAAATTATTCAAAATATCAAGGAATGAGTATTTTAAGGTGAGTTATAAAAAAAATTTAGTGCATTTTTCCTATTTGGTGAGTGTTATATAGTTCTATTAGTGGTCCTTGAGGTAGCTTGATAGAAGAGGCTAGTAATCATATGTGGTGTATGAACATTTGAAGATGCTTAAGATGTGAAATGGATTAGAGATCTTAGTGGGAGTCCCTTTCATATGATTATTGGTGAGTTCCATTTGATTCCAATGATTTTGTGTGTTATTTATTCATTAGTTGCAATGCTTAGTTGAAGAGTGTGTTAGTATGGATCAAGAGGAAATTTTCAAGAAAAGAAGAAGTTAGATCAAGGTAATGGGGAGGTTGTATCATATTTATAAGGTGGTCCTATATATTTTATGGTATTTTTCAAAGTTTTCCTTCCAAACAATTCTTGACATTGTTGGCTCTATGGCAAAAAAATATGAGTGAGAAGATTAATGGTGTTATATATCACACATGTGAAGTTTTAAATATTATTTTTACACATGTTTATATCATCCTATGTGAGGAGATCATATGGTCCATCTTGAGAACATGAAAGTGAGCGATGCAAAAGTTATGTTTGTGAAAATTTGGTCTTCTAAGTAGATAAGCAAGGTTCCCATAATCAAATTTGCACAAGGTAAATTTTGAGTGAAATCAATGGAGTGAGTTTACTCCAAGATGTTAGGATGCATTGAGATGGTGCCAATTGTTTAATGCTTAATGATGGGTAGAGAAAAAGATCAAGATTTTTTTAAGAATCAATGGTTTACAAGAGTTCATACATAGAGATCTATTGTACACAGTAAGTCAAATGGGTCAAAGTGTTTGACAATTAAAATAAGTAAATATTTATTTAATTACAAAAGGATCAATAGAGTGTGTTAATTTTAATATGTTTGGAAGCATTGAGATGAGGACAAGTTTTTTATGTTTAACATCAAGTATAGATAAAGTCAAAGCTATGTATAAGAGATAGACCAAGTGCATGAGATCAAATAGTCAAGATGAGGATCCATCAATGAGTAATGAAAGGTAAAGATAAATTTATCTTTAATAATATTAATGGTATGTGTTTAATATTATAATTTAGGACATGATATGTGATCATGATGTTTAAGGTTTAATTATGATCATTTGTATTTGAATATTTGTATTTGTAAAGGAAAAACCAATGCTTTGTATTTTGGCTATAACTTTTGATCTAGGATGAATTTGTTCATGGTGTAAAAAGAGAAATTGTAAAAGAATTTAAGGCGCACATATAAATAAAGTTTTAACATATGAAAGTGTGTACATTTAAATATATTGAGCTTTAAATATGACTAGTTATTGGATTGTGTTCTGCAAGTAACCCAAGAAGGATATTTGAGCTCATTTTGATGATATTTCAATATCTCATGATGAATTAGCTATTGGATAATGGTTTAGACTTCATGAGGATAATATATGTGAATTATGAAGGTTTAAACATTCATTTAAAATGTGAAAAAATATTAATAATTTGGTTATGTACTTGTTCATGATGTTCATGTGCACCAGGTTAGTGTTTGAGTTATTTGAGAATACACAGAGTTGAGCAGAGTTGACTATGATAATTTAAGGATTTTGAAGGGGACATAAAGAGTGGACCCATATAATTGAAATTGGTTCCATGTCCATTTTTTATTTGGTGAGGTTCTAAAGGGGTGAATAGGTCTCCATGAGACCTATAATAGCTACAAGGGCCTAATTGAAAGGTGTAGTTGCTTAAGGGTGACCCATAGATGATATAGTTGACCTATGAAGATTGTATTAAGTTGACATATTATAGTTTCATTAAGTTTTAATTCATGCCTAATGTCTGACCAAGGTTTTGATTATCATGTAGGCTTTATAAATAGTGGAACCAAAGAAGACGGTTTTTAGACTTTGTGAGAGACTTGTATGTGGAATGTGCATTTGAGAGAATAATGTTGTGAAGAAAAGGAAATGGTGGATTTCAATTGGGTTATTTTAATATAATAATATATTGAGGTATATGTGTATGACCTACAGGTCATAATTTTATTTGAAGAATAGTTCTCTTAGAGATTGAGTGTGAGTGAAGGTGAAGAGTGATAAGTAGAGGTCCATCATCAGATGTTGTAGACATTAGTCTAAAACGTGTATGTGTTCATAGGTGTTGTTGTTGAAGCTAAAAATATAATGTCATTGCATCCTCTTTGAAAGGTGAACTTGGTAAAGGTTCAGTTATTGTCACAGCTCAGCTAGATAAGTATGGTAGCACCTTGTAGGATTTTAGTCTAACTAAATATGGGATGGTAATTCATTAATTAGTTATAGCTGGTCTAAATTGGATATTGTTTTATAGGATAATATTCTCATTATAGGTTCAATTTTGTTTTATCCCCCTATAGGGATTCCAACATATGCCATGTGTTATGTGATTGATTTTGCATTATCTCTCTTGTTCATTGCTATGAGTGATGTGTATGCTTCATGAATTCTAGTGGTAATTGATTAAGTGTTTTTAAATATTTAAATTAAATTTGGATTATTTGGGTTCATTGATTTAGCTGCCCTCTTAATTATTATACCTATAAAACTAGTAATGAGATATTTATGAGATACTTTATGTGATAATTATCCTTAACTGCATTAAAATATTGAGAATTATTATAATATTTGTCATAGTTGGAATCAACGACACAAAAATCTTTTTTATGTTATTGATCATTAGATGTGGAATAGTATTTTTGTTTATTAGAATAAGAAGCTTTTGAGGCTTTTCATTTTTGAGAAATGGTGTATTAATATTGACAATAGAATTGAATCATTGCTTCATGATTGAATGAATCACCAAGAACATATGAGACAACAAATTTTGTAAGATCTCTACAAGTTTTATGGGAATGAATGATGTCAGAATGGAACCAAAAAAATTGATTAGGGTTATACAATTTAGGAGGATTATTGGGATAAGTAAATGGTCTAGAGGGTGATAAAAAATGTTCATTTATTTCTCAACTAAAGGTATGTGAGAATATGGGGGATTGTTGGCTTTGAAAACTCCTAGCTTGGTTTAAAGATTATTTTCAATGATTACATTAGTGAAATGTTGAAAAAACTCTTTAAAGAATTTGGTATTAGGTTCAAACTATTTCATTAATAAGTCTTGATGCTTGGCTTGGTCAAGAGCTTTAATAAGCATTTAAGGGGCAAAATTTTAAACCCTATACTAAAAAGGAGTTAAGGTAGTTATAAAGAGTTTAAATAGATTATCATTAGTCATGTTATAATCAGCCTTATGGGCCAAATATTTCCATTGCTTGATAAAATCATGACCTAATTCAGTGGGATATTGCTTAGAATTGATGAAATGGATAAGGCAATTTTTAGGAAGATCATTATGTTGAAACTCTTTAACTAGAGGATTGACTAAATCCTCTAGTTACCATATGGAATGTTGGGTAAGTTGGTTGTACCATTCCAATACATCACCAGTGAAATTTTTAACTAAAATTTTAGTTGTGGTTAAAGTATTATTTTGAATCCATTCCTTATAAATATTGCCAAATGATTTGAGGAAATATGTAGGGTCTTTAGTCCCATTGTACTCAATAGTTAGAGATATGTTACCAATATGAATGGAAATAATGAAAGGGGTTAAAATATAATTTTGAATGTTTTGAAGTATCTTGTTGTTTATGATAGGTTGGGGAATGACATTCCCTATGACATGTCTAAGAAGTGAAGGAATAAAGTTTTGGTAATTTTTAGGGAGGAAGGGAGGTTGATTAACCATATTAATTAAATGATGTTTTAGTTGAATCATTTGTGAGGTATTATGTGTTTGCATTATATTCATGTGTTTCACTATCTATGAAAGAATTTTAGTTGTATTAATTGGTGGGTTGGTGTTTATAGGCACACTCCTTGAATTGGTATAGGATAAAGGTTTTTATGAGGTGGATTATCAGTGGGGTAAATAGATAGACTTGTGTCAATCAAAACCATGTTGTGATGAGTTGCTTAAAGATGGGAATTGTCTTGATAGTTACAAAAAGGATCCAATACACCTACCTCATCTTGGGGTGTGATTTGAACCATGTCACAATCCAGAGATGAAGGAGAGGAAAAAGTACTCAAAGAGTGAGGGTTCTCTTGGGAGGTAAATAAAGGACAAAATGAGTACCCCATATAGTGTTTAAATGGATTTAAGCTATCTAAGAAGATTAACATAGGAGATTTCATGTACTTGGTGAAGGAAATAGACTTTTTAATAAAAAAGGAGAATAAGTGATAGAGTCAGCCAAACATATAGTAGAGTTGGCCAAACAAAGAATAGGGTTAGAAAATAAGAGATATGGTCAAACTAAAGTTACCAATTCAACTAGATCGATAGGCTAATATTAAAACATAGATAGGGAAGAGTATACAATTATACGGGTCAACTGTGTATTGTTAGATAAGGGACATAACAAAGAGATTGTAATACATAATAATTTGGGTTGACTATGTACTATATATAGGAAGGTAAAAGAAATAGTTTGTAAGAGACTGTAGTGACCATGATGATAGTGTTCTAAAATAGGGTAAATGTTTTACTTGATAGTTTGAAGCAATAATGAAAGAAAACATACAAATAATTGGATTATTGCGATTGATCTAATTGGGGCACACATCACAAACCTTCGACCAACATTGGCCAATGCAATACAACATATAATTATCAAAGAGAAAGAAACCAATTGAAAATTAAATGTTAATTGATTGGTCACCCTAAGTGTTATTATATTATTAGAAATTTTTGACTTTAATGTGATAGGAAAGTTGGCCAAAATAGGGAACTAGAAAGTAGTCTAAAGTTAGTTTCAGGACACTTGGGATGAAAGGGATTTATATTGAAAATGATATTAGCTTGATATTAGGGCCTAACCCTCACTTCAAAATCTCATAGCAATAAGGCCATAGGGTGCTTTACCAATATATACCATTTAACCATGTATTTACACTTGGCCATAAAACCAAGTTGTCTTCCCCATTAGTGATGAAATCCAAGTAGGTAGGCCTTGGGAAGATGAATATTTAAATAGTTTTTAAATGTAAAGTGGTTTTTTAGTTTTTGTAGAAGTGTAAAATAAGGTAATTTAAAAAAAAATCCACCTATTTAGACTATGTGAGTTACTCTAAGCAAGCAAATAACTAAAAAAGGAAATGTTAATTAATTAATAACAAATAAGTATTGATTCCTTGAGTGGTAATAGTATAGAGTCAGTTCAAGTGACATTATATTCAAATAGTAAAAAATAAAGTTAGTTGGGTCTCTACTATTCTACAAAAGCAAGGTATTAAAAAATAGAGTCAAATAAGTTGACTATGTGTCTCAAATAGAAGGTAGACTATGGAATTAATTCAACCAAGTCAACATAGTTAGCTATAGGATTGCAATTTTAAAGACTACAAACTTATGAAAAATAGAATTGAAGGAAGGACTACAATGACAGATAGAGATGAGAAATGAAACTTAGTGGGATTGAAGATTATTTAGATTGTAAATTTTTACATACTAGTGATTAATCACTAATTTTAAATTTTATAAATTACGTTGATTGGTTTGACCAATTTTTATAAAACCATCTATGTTGAATAAGAATAACAAATAGAGTTGATTTGTTTAACATTATTTCTTGATCCATATGTTGATAGAAGAAAATAGAAGATAGATTTGAATTGTTTAATAATGTATTCTAATCTATAACTGAATAATAATATTATGCCAAACTACTTGATTCATTAAATTGTTGTTGACAAAGACCTACACATATAGAACATAGTCATTTTGAATCCACTTTGTGATAAACCTACACATAGAAAGTTAGAACTATACTAAGTGATTCTCCAAAGTACTATAAATATATAAAAATAATAAAAAATAATGGTATGAAATAAAACTTATAATGAATATATTCACATTGGTTTTACCATGATGTATGCAAATGGAAATGTAAGTGATCTATAAATCAATCCTAACTTAGAGAAGATAAATCCTAAATATAGTTTTGATTGGTATACATTATATATTCATGTTCATGACCAAGATGGATCTACTATACATATCCAAGGTATTTTTTACCACAATAATATTACCATAGAGGATTTTAAAGCCTCCAATTAGGCAAAACTATGTAATAAACCTAACTAGGTCCTATGTTGTCATATTAACTAAGTATAAATGACAAAAACAAATTAAAGTCTAATCTAGTGCTCACCAAAGATTGTGGCACAAAATGGGGGTTAGTAAACATAAAAATGTAAACATGCATAATAAAATAATATTTAAGCTATGTATAGGTAAAACCCTAATGCATGTAGACATAAATATATTTTAAATCCATTACTTATGCTACTTCTATTTACTAAAGAGAGGAGCAAATTTAGAGATACTTACCTTGAATAAGAATTCATCTAAAATCATTATATCCCTTGAATAAAGGTGAATTAATAGAGGTTATTATGGTTTGTAAGGATCACTAATAAAGGCAAAAACATCTAAGACTTTTCCACAATACAAGATTCTCTCCAAGTACCCTAATATAAGACTCCTTAAATAGAATAGTGAAAAAATAGATTGTAAATAAGCACAAATGAATAATTAAATCCTTGTCATCTATCTAAAATGATGAAATGAATGTGTTCATATAGATGAATCTAACCATAGTCATTTCTAAAAGTTTAGCTGATAGGTTCAGCCCAAATAACTTTGTATAATTGTTAATAAAATCAAATTAGGTCCTAGTCTAGGTTAGCCAAGGGTTGACCTAGACTCTAAATCAGATTTGTCAATTAGAGTATAGGGTTGATGTGTTTGAAAGTGTAGTTTAAACCATCAAAAAAGGTTTTAGGCTAGGGAAGGGATAATGAATGCATAAAATTACTAGAGGAGTGTGAAAAAGAGGAGTCAAAGCTTAGGGAAATTTTCTTAAGAGATGGTTGTGTAGATAGAAATTGGTAATAAAGGGACAATAATCATATGAAGCATCAATGGTCTTCCCACCCCTTTCCTAATGCACTGCTTAAGGTGTGAACTCATAGATATTGATACTTAATGGGTTACTTCAATAGATAAAGCATTAATAATTGATAAAGTTTTAAAATAGTATGTGTATATAGAGTTTGTCATTCCATTTGATCAACTAGTGAATAAGTGAATGTATAGAAATAATGTGATGTGCACATGCCACTAAATTTGATATCTAAGTATATGGATTCTAGATTGAGTTGTGATCATTTGTATCTAAGTATCTAAAACCAAAATTGGAATGATAATGTTATCCATTATTCCCCAAATCTAAGAAAACTAGTATGAATATGTGTTAAACTAAGCCAAACTAAACCTATGTAGACCTAGACTATACCTACTATATGTTTTTTGCCAATCTAAAAATTCCTAAAACTAGGGATACTAGATAGTAGAACCATATCTTGGATAATAACATTGGTGTTGTTATTATCCCACTTTGGAAATTAATGTCCAATTGTATTGATTTTTATGTAACAGAAACTAGTCTCTATGTGACTTTCTCCCATTATGTTTTCCTAAAATTGATTTCTATATTTGGTGCCTATTTGATAGAAACTATACTTTGAGTGTATTTGGATATCCTAATCTCTATAAAAACCTATATTAATTCCCCCTATTTTTAGGGGAGTTTTTGAACCCATGTAAGAACTATCCTAAAAAAACTCTGCAAGATGTGTGTTAGCTGGAGCATATATGATATTTAAATAATAAACTAATATAATGTGCATACATAACATCAAGATGTAATATAAAGGCAAGCCATGTATAGGCGGGATGCACTAGGCGTGCAGGAAGGTGTGCCTAGAATTTGAATTTTCTGGGCAGAAGACTGAAGGAGCCCGATCAGAGGTGGAGAGCACAGGGTTAAAGGTAAGAGAAAATTTGCTTGTGGAGAACCAGGCAGTAGGTACAAATCCTGGAGGGACAGCATGAGGTGCAAAAAAAATTTTGGGGGCAGAATGTGCCACTATTGGAAATAATGGAAAACTGTCGAGTGCTACTAATCCTTTCAGTGGGATCTGTGTCTCCCATCTGGATTCTACTCCTGTTGGGTTGGGGTAAGAGCATGAAAAAGGAGAAAGATAATTTGTAGTCTAATAAGGAAAATTCTTCAGAAGAGCTGAAGGTAGAGGATGTAGAGCAAAAGAAGTGGTCATCTCTGTTTGGCAAGAAACCCAATGGAAAATCTATCTTCCCACCGGTGACTGCAAAATCTTGCTAGGAGAAAGGTGAGTTTCATGTTTTCAGTCTAGACCCCTTTAATAGATTTCTCTATGTCTTCCATGGATTTCACCCTAGTGGGTAAATTTTTAGGAGCTAGACCAGATTTGGAAACTCTTAAAAAAATGGTTAAAAGGAAATGGGTAATTAGAGGAGAAATAAAAATGGCACCAATGACGAATGGATTTTTCTCATTTATTTTCAATTGTAAGGAAGACATGAATATGGTTCTGGGTGGAGGACCATGGTCTTTCGGTAAATGTTCTTTGACAATCAAAAAATGGGAGCCCAATATGGACCTATCAGATTCTTTTTTCTTAACCACTCCCATTTGGGTTAGACTTCTTAGACTCCCTTTAGAGTTCTAGCATGAGGAAATCTTTAAAGTTATTGCAAGTTCTTTTGGTGAACTTGTGGCAGTGGATAAAGCTACGGCTTCCAGATCCAAACTTCTAAGTGCCAAACTTTATGTCAAAGTGGTAGATTTGAATCACATCCCAGAAAAAGTGGATATAATATCCAAGCTAGGCAAAAAAACTCAAGGGATTCTCTTTGAAGATTTTCCTAATTCATGCTATGCTTGTAAGAAACAGGGGCACTTCGTTAAAAACTATCCGTTTAAAAGCAAAAATCTTCAGAGAGGTGTATTGGAAGGGAGAAAAATTTAGCATAAGGAAGAATGGAAACTAAAGGTAGATCATAGACAAGAACAAAAGAATAGTGTAGATCCTAAAGATTTAGATGAAGAGGCAGATTTAGAGCCTTCTTGTGAAGAACCCCAAGATCCACAAACTGAGGCGTATAAGGAGTTTTCTGTTGAGAATGAAAATTCAGAAATAGAAGGAGATGGACAGCAAATAGATATCAAAAATCCTGAACAAAGAATAGAATAATTGATGGATTTATCAAGACAAATCATTTTCAAACAAAGGATAGAAGAGCGAAAGGGAGATGCTGATGACAAAAGTGTATTAGAAGAAGGAGAAATCTTGGCTAAAGATGTAAACTATTCAGAAGAGGGAGATGTTCTCCTTTCTCAGTCTAGGGAGGTTGATATTGTTATCCCTTTGGAGGAGCTTCAGGAGAACCAAAGAAAAAGGGGTGGAAAAAACACAAATACCAAGGAAGTAGAAACAAGAAGTAGTAAAAAAGACCAAAAAACTAAGGCAAAACTGCTTGTTATTGCTAGGGATACGCTCGGGAAAAGAGATGAATAGCATCATAAGTTGAAACTGGATATTGGCTCTCCTGACAAACCCAGAAGAAGACCCATAAGGAAAACTAGAGAGCTAGAAAGTTTGTAGAATATTGCTGATGGCAGATAGGCAACTATTCTGGATTTTACCCCTAAAATAGATAACTAGAGCATCTTGTGGGATATTAGGGGGTTATTTGTTTAATGGTTTTATGAGGTTATCTTTATATAACCTATTTCTATTGCTACTTTTTAGTAGGTTTAAGGATGGCTTTTTCTGGAGCATGGTAATGCTTTAACCTTTTTGTTCCTGTTAAAGGGTTTCGGGGCCCCTTCAAAACCTATTTTTACCTTAATCTAAAACATCAAGATGTAATATAGTTTGAGCATAAGTTTTTAATGTATGATGTATTTTAGATATATCATTCACAAGGTTATCAAGATAGATATAACCATGTATATGTGTATGAATAGGAAATATGAGAAATAAACTACCGAAGGGGATGGGGTATGATGCCCATCAAGGCACCCAAACAATAAGAGAAGATGCATCAAGTCCCTCATGGAATATAAAATTAGAGTGTGTAGAAAGCAATAATTAAGTGTTATGGACATGATTCATACACTAAATTATAAATAAAACACACATGAGGCACACAAAGTAGACCTAGGGTCTAAAATATAAGGGACATGGGAACATGTCACTAAATCTAAGAAAATAAGACATACAAGGACATGTTCAAATATCCACATATGTTAAAAATAAGAAAGTTGTCTTAGATACACATGGAATAACATGTTCAAATCTACACATAAATAATTAGGAAGGCACACACAAGGATATGGGCACATGTACAAATCATACATACAATGAAAAGAAGTGGCATAGATCCATAAAGTAATGACATATTAAAATGACCTAAAATATATGTAATTTCCTATAGGCACAATCAAGTCTAAACTAATAAATCTATAAATTAAATTATTCATGAACATGTGGTACAAATTTGTATAAGATCAAAGATCTGCATAAGTTGAGTCTAGAGTAGTAGTATTCAACAAAAATATTAGTGTAGGATGATCAATATTAAGATATAACAATGCTAAATTTATGATGTAGAGTTTATAAATGTGTAACATAGAAATATAAACTATGTATAGGATGCCCCCAAATGGAAAAATGTATCAAATGAGGAATATATGTATTTGTGTATATGCCCCTAGTGGGTAGTGTTGACCAAATTTGGTCTACATACCAAAAAAATGCCTAGTCCAAGAGTTTAGTGGAGGGAGCAGGATCTTGATTGAAGAGTGGTCCAATAATTCAATATGAGTAGGCTTCATAGTGAAACCAAGTAGTTTAAGGTCATGTAACAAGTATACATAATCTTTATATTTTCATATTTCTTTCAGGCCTCAAAGGATTAACCAATAGTTCGAGTACAAGTTCAGAAGGGCCTATAGACCTAGGAAAAGCTAAGTACAAAACCTTTTTGGGCTAAGTCTTT